>CM061141.1:63594915-64049373 GCA_030789695.1 Scilla litardierei | reverse complement strand
AAGAGAATCCAACGTGGACAAGTTGACGACGAAGCTTGAGCAGGGCTCAAGCTTATTTTCCTTGAAGATGTGCTAGGGTGCCATGAGATGGCACGGAGAGACATACGGGTCTTACTTCAGGCATGGATTCAACAGATATAAGTGAGAGATTCATGTCCAAAAATGGTTCAGTGAACACTCGGTTAGTTGGTGATGCTTAATGCAAAGCTTACTAGCCAAGTGACCTAACATCAGAATGCGGTGGTTTATTTTTGAATGTTGAGTATATTAAGTTTTGGCTTGGTTCGAGCTTTATGATGTGTTTGCATTTAATATGAAGTATTGGAAAATATGGTACAAAACATCAAAAAAATATATCGAGATTAATCCAGAATTTTTGGAGATTTTTGGAGCATATCAGAAGACCAACCCAAAGGAATTAATCCGAATTTTTTAATGTGCGGCCCAGCCCAGAAAAGGAATCATGCGAGCTCAGCCCAAGGGCGCGGCGGACAGGCACATGGCCCGCACAGCGGCAGCACGAGTGCGCGCGACACGGAGCGGGCAGCATGCTCGTGCGGGTGCAAAATTGGAGTTTGAATCCGATCTGATTACGGACAAACCTGTAAAAGGCTATATATAAGGTGTTCTGGATATGGGTTTGATGTGATTCTTATATGAATTTCTCTGTAAAGTTTGCACGTACATGCAGAATATACAGAGGTCAAACAAATGGCCATGGGTGGGTTGTTTGAAAGCCAAAAGTCATTGTTTCCTTCTCCAATTTCATAGCAAATTTGGTTATTCTCTTGAACCAAACGCTTGTAATGCAAGATTATTGAAGCATTAGTGCTCTCCAACTGGACGTACACCAAGTATTGGTTGAAATCGGTATAAATCTTGGCGTCAGATGAATGTTTATCTTTTGTTTTATGTTGTTTTCATATATATAGTTGTGTCGCAGGTTTTGTAGAGAACGGCATTTGCTTAGTTCGTTGCTCCAACGATCTTGGAATTACGCGGGCAATTCTCATCTTGATAAGTCCCTCAAGAGGGCAAGGACCTAAGAGAGGTGGTCTAAATCATCCCCAAGAGTAATATCCCACACCCACACCCACACCCACATCCCAATCCCCCTCCAAAAAAAAAAAACACGCGCCCGCCCGCAATCACATGTCAAAGCAATTCCTTGGCTCTTCTTTCAAATGAGTAAACAGTGAGTAAATGACTAAAATTATCAGGCTAAGAGATGAAATGGATTTGAAATTAATAAAAACTGGTTAATGATTAAGAATTAGATATGCGTGGGATAGAATTAGGCCCGGTTTTGGGAACGGATGTTCGTCACCGTACCTCCAAATTTAGAGGCCTCTGAAATTGAAAATGTAGGTTGTGAAAATCCAATCATGCCATAGGTTTTTTCTACCTGCTTCCCAAAGTGGAGAAGGTAAATTGGAAACAGCAACGAGATTGAAATGATAACTGAAAGAACAGTCGCCATCTACTCGTGGATCAACAAGATTCGAGGGGTTTAAATACTCGAGAAAAATAGGTCAGAGTTTAAGAATTGCGTACCCATGCTCGCTGAATCCTCCAATCCGATGGATTTAACATCATCATCAATTATTAATCATTAATGATTAATGATTAATAATATGAGAGTAAAAAACTGTAGGCAGATCGAGCAGCTGATTGTTTTGGGGTTTGATTCTTCCTTTTGAATCTGCCAAATCCTTGCACCTTCCACCTTCCAGATTGGAGCATATAAATTTGCAATCCCCAACTCAGGGGGGGAGGTTGCTATACACACCTACCTCGCGCAGACCATTTATTTACAAGTTTTCCCTGTCATTTACAAGTTTGTCTTTCATTGTATTTTTCCTTTTTTACACTCCTCTCTTCTTCGCCTCGTCTCTTTCTATTCTTTTCTTCCGCCTCCTGTCACCACATCCGCCCTCATCTCGTCGTCCCCTCCGCCTTCATGCCACAACTCACACTGAAGAATACGATGTGAAGAAGAAGAAAAATTAAAATGTGTGTGCATCTAAAGGAAGATGAGCAGGAGGACAATTAAAATGTGTGTGCATCTAAAGGAAGATGAGCAGGAGGACAAGGAGGATGATGATGAGATGATGAGAAGACATTGAAGGTCGGAGACGATGGCGGCCACATAAGAGGAGAGGGCGGAGTATGCGAGGTGTAATTTGGGGAAATATGTGTGTGTAAAGTAAAAATTGAACTTTAAGTATTACTAGAAATAACCCGTGCACACAGTGCACGGCGTCTACAAACACCACACGGAAAGGATACTGTGCACGTGTGAATCTGAGAAGGAACGAGAAGTGTGGGTGTGTGTAGGCATCGTCACGGGTAAAAGGGGGATAATCAAGGGCTAAATTGCAAAAAAAAACATTAGAGGGGACCAATGCCAAGCCTGTAAATAAGGGGACTTGTGAGGCATTAAATCCAACTCCCCAAAACCACACCCTAAAGCAAGCCAACTCTCAAACCCATCCCCAAGGGGGTCCTACCATGCCAAGGTAGCAAACCCTAAGCCAATGGTTTGTTCTACTTGGTTTGTCCTAGTATGACAAACATCTCATCAAAGCTCACATTTGTAATATAGATGGCGAGTGGAGGTCCGCTTCTTCAAGATTCGAGAAGAGAGTGGGGTTTAAATATTGGTCGTGGAGGAGGGATTTGTGGGGTTTAAATACTGATTCTTGAAGAAGGGGAGTGATCTCTCCGCAGACTTTGACAGGAATCTTCCAAGCACGGCGATCCGTCCGTTCAGCCTCTGCAGGTCCCAGATCGTCCTTGGCTCCGTCATGTTGGTGAGGGCGGTGATCTTGTCGAGGTTAGCCTCAATTCCTCGCTTGGTGATCATGAAACCCAGGAACTTCCCCGATTCGACGCCAAATATGCATTTGGTCGGGTTGAGCCGCAAGTTGTAGCGTCGCATCTTCTGGAACGTCTCCTCTAGGTCGCGAGATGATCCTCGGCCTCCTTCGATTTCACCAGCATGTCGTCGATGTAGACTTGCAGGTTCCTACCGACCTGGGGATGGAAGATTTTGTCCACCATCCGTTGGTAGGTTGCCCCGGTGTTTTGAGTCCGAACGGCATCTTGGTGTAGCAAAATGTCCCTCGGACCGTGACGAACGTTGTCCTCTCCTCATCGTAGGTTGCCATCTGTATCTGGTTATAGCCTGAAAAGGCATCCATAAAAGTTAGGAGTTCATACCCTGAGGCATTGTCCACCTGATGGTCGATCCTTGGGAGCAGGATGCTATCCTTCGGGCAGACTTTGTTAAGGTCGGTGAAGTCCACGCACGTCCGCCATTTGCTACTAGGCTTCTTCACCATCACCACATTGACGAGCCAGTCAGTGTAGCTCACCTTTTTGATAAATTTGGCCTCGAGAAGCCGCTCTACCTCTTCTCCCACCACCCTCACTTTCCCTCCTCCCGCGCTCCGCTTCTTTTATCGGACCGGGCGGGCCTCATGGTCGACATGCAGCTCATATGCGATCACCGCCTTATCAACTCCCGGCATATCAGAGGGCGACCATGCGAAAATGTCTGCATATGCCCTGAGGAGGTCGATCAGCCCCGCCCTCAGCTTTGCAGTCAGCTTCGAGCCGATCGACACCATCATGTCCGCCTCCTCCCTCAGAGGCACCTCCTCTAACCCTCCACCGGGGTTGGTCGCTGATGCTCCGAGTCCTCCCAACCGTCAAGGATTTCGATGGACCAGGCTTGCTCGATCTGCTCCTCTTGTGTAGATCCGATGTAGCAACTCCGCGAGAGCCTCTGGCTTCCTCGCACTTGTCCGACCCCATACGGGGTCTGGAATTTCACCATTTGGTGCCACAGTGAGGGGAGATCTTCGATGGCGGTCAGGCAGGGCCGCCCTATGATGTCGTTGTACGTCGAGGGCACGTTAACGACGACGAACTGCGTCACTCGCGTAACAATCCTCGGCCTCTCCCCCAGGATGATGGGCAGATCGATTGTTCTGGCGATGGACACCGAATGGCCAGTGAAGTCGACAATCGGGCCCATGCATGGTCTCAGGTCTGCCTCGCCCAACCCCATCTTCTGAATCATGGATAGATACAGTATGTCGCACGAGCTGCCAATGTCCACCAAAAGTCTGCTCACCACCGCCGGCCCGATGAGTGCCTCGATGACGATGGCGTCGTCATGTGGTAGCTCGACCCCCCTCCAGATCTTCGTTAGAGAAAGAGATGGGGGGTGGAGCTGCCCTTCTTCGCTTTGCCCATTATCAGCGCTCGCCACCACGACCTACCTCGTGTCATTCTCCCTCAGCGATGATGAGGTTCTGACTCTCCCAGAAAGGTGATACTCGCAAGTGTACGAGGTCGGCAAATAATATACTCGGTAAGTACGGGATCGTATCCACAGAGACGGAACTAATCTGCAAATTCACACAAATAGTTAGAGCATGTAAAGAATGGTTGAGGATTCTTACCACCCTATGGGGATGAATGATTGTTTGGAGAGTTGGTTTATCTAAACACCCTAGAGTTAGGGTAATGTCCTAAGGTTTGGATGCAAGGGAGAGAAAGAGTGCGGGTGTTGAGGATATCAGTAGGATTATTCAATTGCTCTGCTAAATATTAATTCCATGATAACTCTATCGCTCATCCATTTCAAGGTATGAGGATCGGGGAATACTCAATTAAGCACATATGGGGTGCACAAAGGGTAATTGCTAATTGGGTTCTTCCCTTAATTAATAGCTCATGAATCACGCTCACACCCATTTCAAGGTATGTGAGAGTAGTGCATATAGGTTATGGTGTGCAGTGCACAACCACCGTTCTGCGGCCCCTTTCAGGTAATGCACGATTCAATAGATGGGTCACAACCCAATTAACAATTTGAATTAATGGATGAATTAAAATTCTAAATTATGAAATATGGATTGAATGGGTCTTGCATTCATTTCAAGATATGCAATACCCATTGGATACATAGATGCAACAATTACGAAGCACCACCGTTCTTCGGCTCCTCCATGGATAGTATCAAACCTAATTACTCATAAGTTTAATTCACCCAACAACATGGGTTAACAAGGGGTGCTGGAAATTAACATTAGCAAAGCAATCAATACATCTTACATCAATCCAAAACACACACACAATGAATCTAGCCTAGCATATCAAAGACTAAATCAGCATTCATGAAAATGGACATAGTTCTATGCAAAGGATGAAAGCAAGTATGTATTAGAAAGAGAGTTGGAGATTTGTCACCAAATACAAGCTTCTTCAATCAGCAACCAGTCTCAGTAATAGCAAAAACGAAATCAGAAAACTTAGAACTCTCAAAAACCCTAATCCCCTTCTCAAGGAAAAAGATGACCTAAAAATAGCAAAAGATTAAGTTCTATTTTCGTTCTCCTCTATTACATCTGAATAGTAGTGTTTTATACCCCCTAGGGGGTTACATCTCATCCATCCAAATCCTCATCCAACGATTCACAGCAACTGGAGAGGAATCGGGTTAAGAAAACCCCGTTTCTCGTAACCCAGACTGCGGCCGAAAACCCCCGATCAGTCGACTGTCGAATAAATGGCAGTCGACTGATGGCAGAAAATTCTTATTGCTTCCAAATGGGGACAGGCGACTGTCTGAAATATCACAGTCGACTGTGTGATCCACAGGTGACTGTTTTCTGTTCTTCAGTCGCCTGTTGCAGAAATGTCAAAATAACAGAGAGTTGGCTCATTTTACTCCCCCAGAAATCTGAAATATCAGTCGACTGATGCGAAGATGACAGGCGACTGTATGAGATTACAGTCAACTGTAGTTGGGCTTCAGCTTCTCCAGCTTCAATTCTTTAAAGGTAGGCGACTGCCGTTGTTTGGGCAGTCGACTGTTGGTTTTTCAGGCGACTGTCTTTGCTTCTGCAGGCGCCTGTTATGCACTCCTCTTCTTGAGTTGGTTTAGTCCCTTCCAGGACACCTGAAAATTCCAGAAAAATCCCTATAAATATAATAGACATTTATAATGCTTAGGGAAGTGAAATTGTGAAAGAATAAAATCATATGCTTACAAATGATTATTTAGAGTAAATGTAGTTAAGAGAGCATGATTCCATGGATTATATGCACAAGAGGAGATGATTATGAGGTTAGAATATGCAATATTTATTCATAATCAGGTCCCGCCCGAGGTTGTCCCGTCGCATATCACACCAATGCGCATGATCGGACCAGTGATAGGATGGGCTGCCAATTCGGTGTTATGGCATGGGCCTGTCTGGCTGGTTCCGCTGGAGTTCGCCCCTCACGCCCCTGTCCTTCTAGGTCGACGAACCTCTGAAGGTGTCCACCTTGGATCAGCCGCTCTATGTCTCTCTTCAGAGCAAAGCAGTTGTCAGTGTTCTGAGCATTGCACGTGGTCGGCCTCACCTTCATCTCTGGGGGTAGGTCTTTGAGGAACCCGACCGATTTGGCCGCCGCCATCACTTCGGCTAGCGGGGCATTGAGCCTGGTGTAGTGCACCTCCTCCTGTGCCCTTTCGGGTCCGTCCCTCGGAGCGGGGTTCCTAGGAGTGTGGAACCCCCTCAGAGGTCCGGGGCGACCTTGCCATGGGGGCCTACCTGGTGTAGGGATTTTCAAGGTCCCTTAGGGCTAATTTGAAACATATTCGTCCTAAGTCGGACGAACAAAATTAAATATGCAGCGGAAATACGATTATTAAACTATTTAATAATTATTGCCCTAAGAGAAATTCCCTAAGCCAGGAAAATCTACTGACTCGAGTTTGGTCTGACCAACTCGAGAAAGTTCTAACCACTACTTAAATGAAATGCATATAAATATAACTCACCCGGAATCTTGCCCTGGATCAGGCAAGATGTTCCGCACCGTCTTGCGCTCCACAATCTGAGCCGCATCCAGAACCGCATTACGTCGCTCCTCGTCGTGAACTGGATCAGCTCCCGAGCCACATATTGCCTCCGAGCCCATCACTAGCCGTAGAAGGTTTCACTTGAGTAAACCCGCGTCGTAGACTTCCGAATCAGATTCGGACCTCCCCGTTGCCTTGCTAGGACCCGGTTGGAGGACAGGAAAATTTATAGAGGAAAAGAATAATTTTAAGTCTTGATTAAGTTTGCTCAAATTTTCCGGAGCTCCTTAATCAGAGACTTGGTGAAAGAAACAAAGAAGGGAGTGCACACATATTTATATAGGAGGCCGGCTCCACTTCTTTTGTCACGAGCAATGTGGGACAAATGATTTGGAAGAGGCTTAGGATTAATTCAATTTAGTTAGAATAGCTTTCATAAAAGTCTAACTTCAATAAATTAATCCTCACTCATCATTGAGCCCCAGAGACTATACAAGTTATCATTTCGAAGGGCTAGGAATGGTGAACGCGTAGGAACAAACGGCGATGAAATCCGAGTTTGTTTGACCCTTCAAACAATTGCTCAAAGTTGAGCAAAAACCCATGTTTCGTAGCCATCAAGGGTTTCAACAAAACCCTAATGAAACGACTTAAGTTGCAGGCGGCCCGCTAAGCTTAGCGGGCGCGCCCGCCTAAGGCAATTGGGCGTGCCCACAAGGGCACACCCGTGTGGGCACGCGGCCCGCTGACCCAGCGGGCCCGCCCGCTGGGTCAGCGGGCCGCGCCCGCTGCACCAAGCGGGCTGCGCCCGTTGAGAGCAGCGGGCCGCGCCCGTTTACCCAAATGGGTGTTACCCACTTCCTTTTGTGCCTTTCTTGCGTTTCTTGGCTCATCCGAGCTCCGATTCCTACACGGTTTGATTCTCTGGATTCCTCACGAAATCCCCTCCAATCCTAAATGCTCCAAACTCACAACCAACTTGTGAATTTAACATTCTCATGGCATCTTATGCGTTCCTCTATACTATCTCCTTGTTACTTAGACGTGAATATTACTCGGTGTGAGACCCTACAGCCTGACCCTTACTACAGGCCGAGACTCGAAGTCTCTAGATGACAGTGACCACTAGCAGTAAGTGTCGTCACTGTTTCAGAATCATCGATTATGTGATTGGTTCGTTGGCAAGAGTGCCAACGGGATCACTCTGACTGTGTCCGTGATAATTTCCATAGTTTTAGTCCCTTCGTCATAACTATGTCACTTGACTAGCCTAGGGCATGGAACTCTATCAACCCCACTGGCCAGCAGCGGTCAGTATACGTCGGTCTCTGGTACATACATGTTGTACATGTTACAACATACCTTGGCCAAGGTTTTACCGAGAGCCGTACTAACCTGCGACACTAACTTCCCATTAACGGAAGAGACGAATCCTCTGTTGATCACTACTCAGCTCATATGCTTCGAGTGTCACCCAGCCTAAGATCTTTCAGCAGGCCTAGCCTCGAAGCTAGATCTTTAGACCTAAGTGATACTGTTCACACATAGCTTCATACAATGATCTCAAGTCCTAAGGACCAACATACGTATTATCACATAGAGTTATTAATGATAGTTTAGTTAATGTTGAACCATTTAATAACTCTTTGTTTGGGTCGTTCAGTGGACTCATTCTCTAGTGAGCACATGCGCCTTGTCTCCGACTTTGCCAAGCCGTATGGTTATGAGACCAACCAGACTAAGACGCAATGGTCTGTCCGATGTGCCGATATCCCAATCTCGACACATCTATGACCACGAACGCTTTTTAGATTCAAGCTTCTATCAGTCAGACATTTCTCATAATCGTAATCTACATCGCGAAACATGTGTGACCTAACTTTGAATCTAAGGGAATAATCCAAGTAATAAATAACTCGGACAATATCTTACCAGAAAGAATACTTTCATTTATTGAACAAGATGTTTATTAAGATAAATAGCCACGAGGGCATACATCTCTCTACATCTCCCACTTGCACTTAGGCCTATTTATTTTGGTATCTCGTACCATATTTACACGCTAGTTTCTCTAGACGATCGCGTGCCATCACCTTCGTGAATGGATCTGCTAAGTTATCTTCTGAAGAGACTCTAAGGAGTTCTATGTCCTTCCTCTGCTCAATCTCCCGTATCAGGTGATATTTGCGAAGAATATGTCTGGATCTCTTGTGGAATCTCGGTTCTTGAACCAGGCTGATGGCTGCATTATTGTCACAATACAACGGTATTGGACTTTCAACAGCAGGCACCATCCCGAGCTGGTTTATGAACCTTCTTATCCAGACCGCTTCCTTTGCTGCATTGTTGGCCGTTAGGTATTCGGCTTCCATCGTGGAGTCTGCAAAAGTGATTTTTTTGGAACTCCTCCAACTGACTGCTCCTCCGTTGAGAGTGAAAACATATCCTGAGATCGATTTGCTATCATCCACATCACTCTGAAAGCTGGAATCTGTGAAGCCTTCAACTTTCAGGTCTTCACTTCGATAAACCAAGAACAAGTCTTTAGTTCTTCTTAAGTACTTAAGGATTGTCTTGACCACTTTCCAGTGCTCCTCTCTAGGGTTAGACTGATATCGACTTACTACACCTAGTGCATAAACGACATCGGGTCTGGTACAGATCATGGAGTACATGATAGATCCCACAGCAGAAGCATATGGGATCTTGGTCATTTGTTTCTTTTCCAAGTCAGTCTGTGGAGACATCTTCTTGGAAATGGTTATTCCATGATTGGCTGGTATAAAACCACCCTTACTGTTTTCCAAGCTAAAACGTTTTAGCACGGTGTCAATGTACCTGGTCTGGGAGAGTCCTAGCATCCGTTTAGATCTATCTCTATGGATCTTCACACCTAGTATATAGGATGCTTCTCCCAAGTCTTTCATGGAGAAATTTGTTGATAGCCATCTTTTAACAGAATTCAACATTTCTATGTTGTTACCTATTATCAGAATTTCATCTACGTATAGAACGAGGATAACTATAGAATTATTATTACTGGTCCTTTTGTAGATGCATGGATCATCCTTGTTTCTGACAAAACCAAACTCTTTGACTGTTTTGTAGAAGCGGATGTTCCAACTTCTTGAAGCTTGCTTAAGTCCATAGATGGACCTATGCAGCCTACACGCTTTTCATTCACTCCCACTGACTTCGAATCCTTCTGGCTGAGTCATGTAAATGTGCTCCTCTAAATCACCGTTTAGGAAGGCAGTCTTCACATCCATTTGCCAGATTTCGTAGTCGTAGTAGGCAGCAATAGCAAGTATGATACGAATAGACTTGTTCATGGCCACTGGTGAAAAGGTTTCATCATAATCTATTCCTAGAATTTGACGATATCCTTTTGCCACCAGTCTATCCTTGTACGTTTCTACCTTTCCATCTGCACCAATCTTCTTCTTGAAGATCCATTTACAGCCAATGGGAATATTTCCCTTGGGCACGTTTTCTAAGGTCCATACCTTATTTACGTGCATGGAATCTATTTCAGACTTTATAGCATCTATCCATTTGTTAAAGCCTATACTCTTTATGGCTTCCTGGAAGCTACTAATATGATGCAATCCTCAATCTCACCGTCTACGAGAAAACCGTAATACCTTACGGGGACTCGAGGAACCCTATTTGACTTTCTACTGACTGGTTTGGAGATGTCAAGTTCTGACTCTCCCACTGGTTCCGACACTTGTTCCTGTGTGAGTACTTCCTCCGAGCATTCATCCAGATCAAGTACCTTGCCAGTGGATTCCTTCACAAGGAATTCCTTTTTCAGAAAAGTGGCATGTCTAGAGACAACAATCTTTTGTTGTTCTGGATGGTAAAAGACATAACCTAATGAATTTCTCGGGTACCCTATGAATTTACACAGTATAGATCTGTTTTCCAGTTTGTCTGGATTTTGCCTTTTGACATATGCAGGACAACCACATACCTTCAAGTGATTAAGGCTGTGTTTCTTGCCGGTCCATATCTGATATGGTGTCAAATGCACAGATCTTGACGGAACTTTATTTAGAATGTATATAGCAGTTTCCAGGGAATAGCCCAGAGGAAAGTAGTTAACTCAGCTTCACTTATCATAGACCACACCATGTCTAACAAGGTGCGGTTCCTCCTTTCTGATACACCGTTATGTTGCGGTGTGTAAGGAGGAGTGACCTGAGAGAGAATCCCATTCTCCTTTAAGTAAGCAAGGAATTCATGGCTTAAGTATTCTCCTCCTCGATCTGATCGAAGGATCTTAATACCTTTCCCAGTCTGGTTTTCAACTTCGGCACTGTACTCTTTGAATCGCTCAAAGGTTTCGGACTTATGTTTCATCAAGAACACATGTCCAAACCATGAGTGATCGTCAGTAAACGTGACGAAATATGAAAATCCACCTTTGGCTAATGTAGACATGGGTCCACATACATCGGAATGTACTAGACCAAAGAGTTCGATAACTCTCTCCCCTTGACTTGCAAAAGGAGTTTTGGCCATCTTCCCTTTGAGGCAAGACTCGCAATTGTCGAATGACTCATAATTCGAGAGGCCCAAGAGCCCCTCTTTATGTAACTTACTGAGTCTCTTCTCTCCGGTATGGCCTAGTCTACAATGCCAAAGATAGGTTTCATTAAAACTAGATTCCTTACGTTTTCTTGTATTAACGTTTAATACAACCTCGTTGCTTAAAGTGTATACACCATTGCTAAGTGTTCCAAAGCCTAGCAACTTTCTATCAAAAGAAATGTTCATGACATTTCCGTTGATAATAAAATTATAACCGTCTCTAGCCAAAGCCGAGACAGATATAATATTGCATAGGAAATTTGGGATGTAGTAGCATTGCTTCAAAAGCAAGTTAGCTCCACCAGCTAATGTGTGTTTAAGGTCTCCCACAGCTACAACATCAACATTTGTTGTGTTGCCCACTTGGAGAATAATTTCATTCTTTTCGAGTTTTCTAATGATTCTCATCCCATGTAACTGATTACAGATATGAGAACCTGCACCTGTGTTTAACACCCATGCATTAGAATTAACCGAAAGAACTACACTTTACATTTTAGAAGTTAAGGCATAAACTTGCCCTTTCTTCATTTGATCCCTTTCTGCTATAGATTTCTTTGACCAGTCATTATTATTATTATAACCAGTTAATAAGTTCTTATCTCGGATATTATTACTCGTCTTGTTGCAAAGACTAGAACTCATAATTAGTATGTGTTCAAATTATATTTAAATATAATTAAAATGGCTTTTATCCAATTATACTCTCCCATTAATATAAAGATCGTTTATAACATTATCAATATTTTTTGGGAGCAGGAATCCAACAACTTTGAATCGCCCGACCTTGAGTGTAGCTCAACAAGTCGTTCGACTCGGCTGTAGGTAGACGAACTCTTTGTCAATCATATCGAATATGACTCCCTATTTGATTTTTACCCCTAGTCATTTGTGATTATGAGTGTGCTCATCCAAATCACAACGATTAGTCTAGTCAGACCCTTGTTTTCGTGTCAGCTTGACTTGCCCCGCCGCTCGGTGTATTCACGACGCGTCGGTTTGGGTCAAGTCTTAGACTACATTGTTGGCCTAACTTACATCGGCGCTCGGTGTATTCACGACGCGACGGTTTGGGTTAAAACACATGTATGAAGAAATTGGTTTCTGTAAGGTTGCCATGTCACGGCTTGATCGTAGCTCAACAAATGTAACATGTATCCTACAAATTCCAATGTCTAAAATAAAGAGGGCTACGAATTATCTTGTAAAAGATTTATTAACGTATTTGACTAGATATAGTTGACAGCGTTGCATAATAATGATTCGCGTCCTTGCGGTCCAGCGGACACGGCCAGTGAATTGACTAAGCCAGGACCACTCAGCCCCTAGACTAGCTAAGGTGGTCCAGCAAACTTAGCCAAGCACATTGACCGGTATCATGGTCCATTGAAGGTTGCTAGTCATTTATATGCGTACTATCAACTAAAAGCTTTTATTAACTCTAGTTAATCCGTATCAACTAGTGGAGCCTTAAAATTCGAAATTTTATGAATATGTTTGACGATTTTTATTAAGTCCTTATCAACTATAAGGATTAAATAAATATGCATCTACCTTAATCGTCCAAGAGGTATATGTGACCAATTAAAAAAAATTGGTAGAGTCCCCCAAAAAATATCACATAACAGTTTGAGGAATAAAAATGACTATCCTAATCGTCCATTAGGTAATTTTAAACAATTTAAAATTATGGCATGGTGTCTAAATTTATCTTATAAAATTTGAGAATTCATTAATGGCTAACATAGCAAGTTCTTCTTGTGTCATCAAATAAAACAAGAATATACCATTAATCTTATTATCACATAATTAAAACATGCAGTTCATATAAAAGTAGTATAAGAACAGAGTAGATCTGGCTCCGATACCACTGTAGGGATTTTCAAGGTTCCTTAGGGCTAATTTGAAACATATTCGTCCTAAGTCGGACGAACAAAATTAAATAAGCAACGGAAATACGATTATTAAACTATTTAATAATTACTGCCCTAAGAGAAATTCCCTAAGCCAAGAAAATCTACTGACTCGAGTTTGGTCTGACCAACTCGAGAAAGTTCTAACTACTACTTAAATGAAATGCATATAAATATAACTCACCCGGAATCTGGCCGTGGATCAGGCAAGATGTTCCACACCGTCGTGCGCTCCACAATCTGAGCCGCATCCTGAACCACATTGCGTCGCTCCTCGTCGCGAACTGGATCAGCTCCCGAGCCGCACCTTGCCTCCGAGCCCATCACTAGCCGTAGAAGGTTTCACTTGAGTAAACCCGCGTCATAGACTTCCGAATTAGATTCGGACCTCCCCGTTGCCTTGCTAGGACCCGGTTGGAGGACATGAAAATTTATAGAGGAAAAGAATAATTTTAAGTCCTGATTAAGTTTGCTCAAATTTTTCGGAGCTCCTTAATCAGAGACTTGGTGTGAGAAACAAAGAAGGGAGTGCACACCTATTTATATAGGAGGCCGGCTCCACTTCTTTTGTCACGAGCAATGTGGGACAAATGATTTGGAAGAGGCTTAGGATTAATTCAATTTAGTTAGAATAGCTTTTATAAAAGTCTAACTTCAATCAATTAATCCTCACTCACCATTGAGCCCTAGAGACGATACAAGTTATCATTTCGAAGGGCTAGGAATGGTGAACGAGTAGGAACAAACTGTAACGACTGGTTTTTCATGTATGGATTTTATTATATATATAATATTAATTGTTGCTTTCCCTTCTTTGTGATTTCCATTTCCGTCTCCGTAGTTTTCATTTTCGTTCGTTTTGTCGTGATTCTCTAGATTCTTCCGTCGGTCGACGTGTTTGAAGTAAGTCATTCGTGACGGGCTTCATAACGTCGATATCTTAGAGTTAGAACGAGCCTAGGAGACTTAGGAAACCATCCCGGAGCTTCGCGCTCCATTTCAGAACTTTTGGTGCTCATTAGCCGGTATAAGAAGGGGCACCGACCGACTAGATGACGATCCAGTCGGTCGGAAAACCTTCTTGAACCGACTAGTGAGCTTTGTGACCTCTTCTGACCAGGAATCTTATCAGAAGGTTTTAGTAGCAGCCAAGAGGCAGGAGCTGCTTGTGAACCAGAGGAGGGGGTCTATTGTTGGTGCTGGGAAGAGGCCTGTGGAACAGGCGAGAGCTGTGGTTAGACCTGGATTCAGGCCGAACCAGCCTGTTCAGTTTAAGAGGCCGGGAGGGCCTGTTCAGAAGGTTTGCCATTTCTGTGGCAAGGAGGGCCACATCAAGGAATCATGTAGGAGGTTCTTGGGGTAATGCATGGCCTGTGGAGATCCTGCCCATGCCCTCAGGGAGTGCCCGAAGTTGAAGCAACCTTGGAGGACACCTATTGTTGCCCCGCCGTTGCAACAGCGAGCCCCGGTGCCCGCTGGTCGTGGGGTACCCCTTGTTCCACAAGGGCATGCTTTTCGACGGGCTGTTCCGCCGAGGAGGCAGGCATTTCTGATGACCGAGGAGGAGATTTTGGCCATGGATGAGGTCATTGCAGGTAACTTCCAATCTAGCTGTTCCTTTCTTAATTAGTTGATTGTTACATTATGTTGGCTGCTTGTGTATGAATGCTGCTAGAGTAAGATTTGATTGATTAGACTGTTTGTTAGGTGTGGTTTTGGTTTGCACGTTCCCTGCCCGAGTCCTCTTTGACTCAGGCGCGTCGATGTGCATTTTGGCCCGGAGCTTCGTGGAGAAGCATTCCTTGTCGACGTCCTCTCTTCCTAAGAGTTGGAATATCGTCACAGGGAACGGTGTGGTCTCGGTGCATCGTGGGTGCAATTCTTGCCCGTTGGTGGTTTGTGGACGTGAGCTTTGTGCTGATTTCATTATCCACGACATCACCAACTACGATGCGGTCCTTGGGATGGATTGGCTTGCGAGCTTCTATGCCACGATTGACTGTCGGAAGAAGAAGGTGGTGTTCGAGATTCCCGGACATCCAGTGTTTGAGTTCAGTCGAGGTAGCAGTTCGCTGGGTCCGGTCAGATTTCGGACCAGACCGGTGGAGGTTGTGGCTATGCAGATGGAGTTGGAGAGGCCAGTGGTGGTGTGAGATTTTGATGACGTTTTCCCCGAGGAGATGTCTGGATTGCCACCTGATCGAGCTTTGGAGTTTTCTATCGATCTTATTCCAGGTGCGCAGCCCATTTCGAAGGCACCATATCGTATGGCGCCAACAGAGTTGGAGGAATTGCGGAAGCAGCTGGATGAGCTTATGCAGAAGGGTTACATTAATCCCAGTGTGTCTCCGTGGGGAGCACCGGTGTTGTTGGTGAAGAAGAAGGATGGTTCGCGTCGCATGTGCGTGGACTATCGGGAGTTGAATGCGGTGACCATTAAGAACAAATACCCGTTGCCTCGTATTGATGATATTTTTGATCAGCTTGGAGGTTCGAGGGTGTTTTCTAAGTTGGATTTGAGGAGTGGTTATCATCAGTTGAAGGTGAAGAAGGATGATGTGCCGAAGTCAGCGTTCATGACGAAGTATGGACACTATGAGTTTGTGGTTATGCCGTTCGGCGTAACTAACGCACCCGTAGTTTTCATGAATCTGATGAACCTGATTTTTTATGACTTTTGGATAAATTTGTCGTTATCTTTATTGACGACATTCTGATCTATTCGAAGTCGGAGGAGGAGCATGCCTCGCACTTGAGGACGGTGTTGGAGATTCTGAGGAAGCATCGGTTGTATGCTAAGTTTTCGAAGTGCGAGTTTTGGTTGGACAGAGTTGCTTTTCTCGGGCATGTGGTGACTGGAGATGGTATTTCAGTGGATCCTGAGAAGATCAGGGCCATCAGAGAGTGGCCTGTTCCGTCGTCAGTATCTAAGATTCAGAGTTTCCTTGGGCTTGCTGGTTACTATCAGCGTTTCATTAAGGATTTTTCCCGTATTGCCGAGCCGATGACCAGGTTGACGCGGAAGGATGTTGCTTTTGTTTGGTCGGGTGACTGTGAGCATGCCTTTGGTGTTCTGAGAGAGCGTTTGACGTCTGCTCCTGTCCTTGTTGTGCCTGACCGCAGTGGAGGATTCGAGATCTTTTGCGATGCTTCTGGCAAGGGTCTCGGTTGTGTTTTGCATCAGCATGGACATGTGGTGGCTTATGCGTCACGTCAGCTCAAGGTTCATGAGAAGAATTACCCGACGCATGATTTGGAGTTGGCTGCCGTTGTGTTTGCTCTTAAGATTTGGAGGCACTTCTTGCTGAGTGAGAAAGTGAAAATCTTCACCGATCACAAAATCTTGAAGTATATTTTTACCCAGAAGGAGCTCAACATGCGACAGCGTCGATGGTTGGAGCTTATGGCAGATTACGAGATTGATTTGCAGTATCACCCTGGCATGGTGAATGTGGTGCCAGATGCTTTGAGTAGGCTTCCAGCGGTGATGATTTTGACTTCGCAGTGGAGGTTGCAGCAGGATTTTTGCAGGTCCAATGTAGAGATTGTTCTTCCCGGGGAGGCTTCTTCGTTGATGTACGTGCAGGTGCAGTCAACGATTGTGGATCGGATTAAGGCGAGTCAGGCCGGGGATCCGAAATTGGTAAGGATTCGAGGGCAGGTTGAAGCTGGTCTGCGGACTGACTTTTTGATTCATGAGGATGGCTCACTGAGGTTTGGAGCCAGGTTGTGTGTGCCAGCTGGGGATATTAGAGAGGAGTTGATGGTGGAGGCACACAGTTCGCCGTATTCTGTGCATCCTGGTGGGACCAAGATGTACCAGGATATTCGTCTGAACTTTTGGTGGCATGGCATGAAGAGGAGTGTGGCTCGGAGTGTAGCCAAGTGTTTGGTTTGCCAGCAAGTGAAGGCGGAGCATCAGCGTACGACCGGTTTGTTACAACCACTTCCGATTCCGGAGTGGAAATGGCAACACATCACTATGGATTTCGTGACTGGACTACCTCGGAGTCCGAAGCAGAATGACGCGATTTGGGTGATCGTAGATCAATTGACCAAATCCGCGCACTTTATACCATTTCGAGTAGGACAGTCCACTGAGGCGCTAGCGATACATGGAGGAGATCGTGCGACTTCATGGGGTCCCCGTGAGTATCGTGTCGGACAGAGACACGAGATTCACATCTCAGTTCTGGCAGAGTTTGCAGAAAAGTTTGGGTACGCGTCTGAGTTTCAGCACGGCGTACCATCCGCAGACGGATGGCCAGTCCGAGAGGACGATTCAGATTTTGGAAGACATGCTGAGAGCGTGCATGTTGGATTTCAAGGGTTCGTGAGAGGACCATCTACACTTGGTAGAGTTCTCTTACAACAACAGCTACCAGGCGTCTATTGGCATGGCGCCTTTCGCCGCTTTGTATGGGAGGAAATGTCGATCGCCATTGAGTTGGGATGACGTTGGCGATCGGGAGCTGTTGGGACCTGAGATGATTGTGGAGGCCGTGGATGTTGTTAGGAACATTCGGGAGAGGTTGAGGATTGCTCAGGACCGTTTTAAGCATTGGGCGGATGCTAAACGTCCTCCTTTGGAGTTTCAGCCGGGCGATCATGTGTTTCTGAGGATTTCCCCGAATCGTGGAGTGATTCGTTTTGGGAAGCGAGGGAAGTTGAGCCCGCGATACATTGGACCGTTTGACATTTTGGAGAGGGTTGGCGAGGTAGCTTACCGCTTAGCCTTGCCGCCATCCTTGGAAGGAGTTCACGATGTTTTCCATGTGTCACAGCTTCGTCGATACATTAGCGATCCGTCTCATGCCATGGATTTCTCGGAGATTGCCGTTCGCTCAGATTTGACGTATGACCAGCATCCGGTGCGGATACTGGACAGGCGTCAGAAGTCACTTCGGAACAAGGTCGTTGATCTCGTTCGGGTGATGTGGCAACACGGTTCACCGGGAGAGTCTACTTGGGAGAGAGAAGATGAGATGCGAGAGCGCTACCCACTTTTGTTTCCGGATACGTGAGTGTTGGGAATTCCGAGGACGTAATTTTTCTTAAGTTGGGGAGGATGTAACGACTGGTTTTTCATGTATGGATTTTATTATATATATAATATTAATTGTTGCTTTCCCTTCTTTGTGATTTCCATTTCCGTCTCCGTAGTTTTCATTTTCGTTCGTTTCGTCGTGATTCTCTAGATTCTTCCGTCGGTCGGCATGTTTGAAGTAAGTCATTCGTGACGGGCTTCATAACGTCGATATCTTAGAGTTAGAACGAGCCTAGGAGACTTAGGAAACCATCCCGGAGCTTCGCGCTCCATTTCGGAACTTTTGGTGCTCATTAGCCGGTATAAGAAGGGGCACCGACCGACTAGATGACGATCCAGTCGGTCGGAAAACCTTCTTGAACCGACTAGTGAGCTTTGTTAAATGTTCAGGAGTTACTGTTTGTCGTTAGTCGGTCTAAGAACGTTGGTTGACCGACTAGGTTGCAAACTAGTCAGTCGGCAATGCTTCTTTAACCGACTAACTCATTAACTATTTTTGACACTAGTTACTGTTTACACTTAGTCGGTCTGCGTTGGTCAACCGACCGACTAGATGTCAAACTAGTCGGTCAGTGGTTGTTCTTTGACCGACTAACCAGTGCTGTAAGCCCTAGTTTTGCCCTAGCCGCCACCAAACTCTATAAATACCCCTCCAAACGTTTTCTTCTTCTCCCTCACAGCCTAAAACCCTAATTTCTCCCCCATTGAGCCCCATCTCCCTCAAGCCATTGATCCTTCATCTCAAGCTCATCCTTCATCATCCAAACCCTCCCTTGTCATAACCCACCTTCCATCTTCCCCAAACCTTCCCCCAAAATCCACATCCAAACCCATTTCTCCAGATTTTTCCCTCATTTCCAGATCTGAGCCGGATCGTTCTTCCGTTGCCGTGGTTGCTCGGCATCGCTCATCCGCCTCTTCACGGTAATACTCGATTCCTTTAGTTTTAGCATAACCCCCATTGACATTGTGAAACCCTAATAAAATGGATTATTAGAAAGTTAGGATTCTAATAAGAAATCGATTTAGAATCATTGTTCTAATGATTGTTTTGCCATAACAGCGATCTATTCCATAGTTAGCTTGTGTGACGATCTTCATTGCTCGTCAACCCCGGTATCAGGCAAGTGAAACTTGCATCTCTTGATTTGGGCCATGTCTTAGGTCATTTCCTTGCTTTAGCGTAAAAGAGACTAGACGGTGAAAGGATAGCCGTCTAGACGCCATTGACCTAGCTTGACAACGAAGCTTGGTCCGTCACCTTCATCATGCTTGTATGTCACGTTTAAATTCAATTAACGGTACACAAATATCTGTTCATGTTATTGCATAGTGATTATTCATCGTGATTGGTGGCACACGCTACAATAGTATGTTCCTGGCTCGTGTTCCAGAAGCGAGCCCTGTAGTTGGAAACCCCAATGCTCGGATACCGGCTAGGTGCACCCCTATGCCAAATACACTTCCTGGCTCGTGATCCAGAAGCGAGCTCAGTTAGTTGGAAACCTCAACGCTCGACACATATGGGTGGGGTAAGAGATAAGCGGCCACCTGAGCCCCGAGTTGGCCTGATCCGCCACTCCGGCCAGCAGGCGAAATCTCTAGTGATGAGTGATAATCGTGATAAGTGATAATCGTGATAAGTGATTCGTGAATTTGTGATTTGGTAGCTTTTGCTACATCGTGCGTGCTTGTCTCTCCCTTTAAACTGTCACATCATATTTAACTGTCATGTCATTGCTAAATATTATAAGTGCTAGGTTGTTAGTTACTTTCAGTTTCCTTGCTCAAGTCTTTCAGACTTGCTGACATGTGCCCCTTTCTCTTTTGGGTGACGCATGTTAGACCCTGAGCCTGCGTTGCTTGCTGAGGGCGAGGTGTTTGCGGACGCCGAGCTTGAGCCTGTGTTGGTCGAGGACTTCGTAGACACTGGAGATCAGTCTTAGTGTCTACGTCTAGTTATGTTAGATTGCTTAGGTTGTCGGTGTGTGGCACCTAGTTGATACTCTGTTATGTTTGTATTTTTGTTGGGCCTTGTTCTGGGCCTTTAGACTCTTCCTTTTAGCCTGGTGGCTTTTCTGTGATGTTGAATATTTTGTGGACAAACTGTGGGATTGGTATTTCATATCCGTCTCATATTATTATTATTGTTGTTGTTTCGTTTGTAATTACAGGGACCTGCTTATACTAAATTTACGCTTATCGGGCGTGCAGCTTCACAGCTCCACGCTTGAGCAGACCTTCTCACGTCTCGCCTCCATTTTAGTGAAGCGGGGCGTGACACAAACGACGACGAAATCCGAGTTTGTTTGACCCTTCAAACAATTGCTCAAAGTTGAGCAAAAACCCATGTTTCGTAGCCGTCAAGGGTTTCAACAAAACCCTAATGAACCGACTTAAGTTGCGGGCGGCCAGCTAAGCTTAGCGGGTGCGTCTGCCTAAGACAATTGGGCGTGACCGCAAGGGCGCACCGGTGCGGACACGCAGCCCGCTGTGACAAGCGGGCTGCATCTAGGAATGGCAATATTGCGGGGCGGGGCGGGTATTTAAATACCCAAGCTTGCCCCGCCCCGTCTGCGGGCCGGGGTGGGGCGGGTCTCGGGCCGGGGTGGGTCGGGTAATTTCTTACCAAAACCGGGTCGGGCCGGGTCGGGTCGGTCGGGTCAGGTCATTACTGCCATCCATATGGATCCCAAATAAAAGTTTTATTTGGAATTTGGGAGAATTGTGATTTATTGGTAATTTGGAATTGGGAATTTGCCTAATTGGAAGAACATTGAAACAGAGTATGAGTTATGTGATATGGGCAGACCGCATGGTTCGCATCAAAATAGTAATGTTTTTTAGAACCTCTATAGTTTATCGAGGCGGGGCGGGGCGGGCCGCATACAAAGCCCAAGCTTTCCCCGACCCGTCTGCGGGCTGGGGTGGGGCGGGTCAAAACGTAGCGGGACGGGTCAGGCGGGACGGGTCGGGTCATTACTGCCATCCCTAGCTGCATCCAGCGGGCGGGCCTGCTGGGTCAGCGGGCCGCGCCTACTGTGACCAGCGGGCTGCGCCCGCTGATTGCAGCGGGCTTGGCCCGCTGGGTCAGCGGGTCGCGCCCGCTGCTCCCAGCGGGCTGCGCCAGGTGTGAGCAGCGGGCCGCGACCGTTTTACCCAAGTGGGTGTTACCCACTTCCTTTTGTGCCTTTCTTGCGTTTCTGGGCTCATCCGAGCTCCGATTCCTACATGGTTTGATTCTCTGGATTCCTCACAAAATCCCCTCCAATCCCAAATGCTCCAAACTCACAACCAACTTGTGAATTTAACATTCTCCTTACATCTTATGCGTTCCTCTATACTATCTCCCTGTTACTAAGACATGAATATTACTCGGTGTGAGACCCTACAGCCTGACCCTTACTACAGGCCGAGACTCGAAGTCTCTAGACGACAGTGACCACTAGCAGTAGGTGTCGTCCCTGTTTCAGAATCATCGATTACGTGATTGGTTCGTTGGCAAGAGTGCCGACGGGATCACTCTGACTGTATCCATGATAATTTCCGTAGTTTTAGTCCCTTCGTCATAACTATGTCACTTGACTAGCCTAGGGCATGGAACTCTATCAACCCCACTGGCCAGCAGCGGTCAACATACGTCGGTCTCTGGTACATACATGTTGTACATGTTACTACATACCTTGGCCAAGGTTTTACCTAGAGCTGTACTAACCTGCGACACTAACTTCCCATTAACGGAAGAGACGAATCCTCTGTTGATCACTGCTCAGCTCATATGCTTCGAGTGTCACCCAGCCTAAGATCCTCCAGCAGGCCTAGCCTCGAAGCTAAATCTTTAGACCTAAGTGATACTGTTCACACATAGCTTCATACAATGATCTCAAGTCCTAAGGACCAACTTACCTATTATCACATAGAGTTATTAATGATAGTTTAGTTAATGTTGAACCATTTAATAACTCTTTGTTTGGGTCGTTCAGTGGACTCATTCTCTAGTGAGCACATGCGCCTTGTCTCCGACTTTGCCAAGCCGTATGGTTATGAGACCAACCAAACTAAGACGCAATGGTCTGTCCGATGTGCCGATATCCTAATCTCGACACATCTATTACCACAAACGCTTTTTAGATTCAAGCTTCTATCAGTCAGACATTTCTCATAGTCGTAATCTACATCGCAAAACATGTGTGACCTAACTTTGAATCTAAGGGAATAATCCAAGTAATAAATAACTCAGACAATATCTTACCAGAAAGAATACTTTCATTTATTGAACAAGATGTTTATTAATATAAATAGCCACGAGGGCATACATCTCTCTACACCTGGTCGCGCCCTCGGAATCGCTCTTGATCTTGCCCTTGCGGGCGGTTATCCTGCCTCGGCCTAGACGGCGGTCAGGGCTCATCCCTGAGTCGCTCGGCCGGTGCAGCCGCTTTCTTCGCCCCCAACGACTCCTCAATAAACATGAACTTGTCCGCTCGGGAGAAGAGAGCGTCAAGGTCTGCTGGCGGGTCGTGGAGGAGGGATTTGTGCAGAATGCGGTTGGTGAGCCCTTTCTTGAAGGCTTCCATGGCAAGGTCATCCCCACAGCTCATCACGCTGAGACGCTCCTCGTTGAAGCGTCGCTGAAACCTTCGGAGGGTTTCACCTTCCTCTTGGACTATCGTAAACAGATAGTCAGGAGCTTTCTTCCATCTTCATCCCGCTCGGAATTGCATACGGAACTTGTGGGACAGATCGCCAAAGGAGTCAATCGATTTGCCCGGCAAGTCGTTGTACCATTCCGGGGCGAACTTCTATAGCGTCGTCGGAAAGGCACGACAAAGGAGCTCATCGCCCGCTCCTTGGATCTCCATCACCCGCCTAAAGTGCCGCTCATGTTCGAGTGGATCACCCAAGCCATTATACAATACAAGCCGGGGGAGCTTGAACCTAAGCGGTACCGGGGTTGAGATCACCCTCTGCATCAGCGGGTCGGCTTCTTCGGGATGTTGGGGGTGCTGGCGATCTTCGTGCGACGACTCGACCGCCTCGGTGAGCCACCTCGGTGCTCAGGGGAGTCCCTCCTCTATGCCCTGGGGACCGGGCTTCGATCTCGACCCTGCACCCACCGATCACTACGCCTTGGGGAAATGCGCTCAGCCTGGGGGTTTCTGCCTTGACAAGGGCGCTCTCCGCGCCTAGGGCTTGGTGACCTCCTGCGAGAGCGACTCTCCACCTCTTGGTCCTGAGGGATGTGCTCCTGCACTATCTTGATGGAAGGGTGGGGAGCCCCAAGCTCCTCTGTTGTATCCTCTCCCTTGCGACGGAAATGTACCGTCGCTGTCAGATAGCTGCTTCTTCGTCAAGCCGCCTCTGTAACGCGGCCTCCTCCTTGTCAAATCGTCTCTGCCTAGCGGCCACCTCATCATCGTCGAGGCGCCTCTGCAGGGCGGCTAACTCCTCTTCGTCGAAGCGTCTCCTTCGAGCAGCCGCTTCCTCTTCAAATTTGGGGAGGAGGTCCCGCTTCACGTTGAATGGTCGCGAGGGGCCTGATGTTTGAGGCTGCCTCGCTGACTTCGCCGTCGCCATCCTTCATCACTTTGTCAAAGATCTCGAAGCTTTGATAAACGCCCCGAGCTGCGGCCTCGATGGTAGCATCTGGCCCCTCAGGGGGGCTTCTCTCCGGGGAGACCTTCTTAGAGAGGGGACCTCCTTGAGCATGGGGTGTTTACCGCTACGATGACTACGGTTACTTTGTGTGGGGTCTGCCATGGATGTAACCCTTGATTCCCACAGACGGCGCCAAATGTTGCGTGTAAAATCCACTAACACTGAATTTGTATTGAAATTAGAATCACGGGTACAATGATTACAGGTGATGGGGGTTAGACAAGGCTAATCACGATTAGAGGGCGCTTCGCAGATGAAAAGACCCAGGTTGCCCTTCAATCGGAGCAAGTCGCCTGTCTATTGGAGTTGATCGCCCAAGATTGCTTCAACCACTGGCAGCTGAAGCGAAGTACCTACGAGGAGAACAACCTGTCAGAAAGGCGTGACTAGGAGCCAGCCCGTAGCCTCTCCGATGCTTAAGTCAGTGAGTGACTATAAGGAGAGTGTCGAACACACAAGGCAATCTTAGAGGCAGATCGGCACTTGTGTGGTGAGCTGGTGTGGAAGGAGCGACTATGTGGAAGATATTCGACCTTGTGTATCGATAGATTTGTTAGGAATTCCTACAGATAAGCCAGCCTCTTTCACGTTGGAGGAGAAGGGGTATTTATAGGCTGCTGGAGTCGGTTGCTTTAGCTGAGCTGGCGGTGTCAGGGGAGCGTCTTAGGATGTCAGAGCCGAACGTGTCAAGGGCACTTTTGTCAGGCCGTCAGAGCCGTTAATGTCAGCTGTGCTTTTGTCTGGCTGTCTGGCGGCAAAACGGCTAGGCGCGCTTTTGGCAGGCTGTCAGGCAGGGAAGCGGCCAGGTACGCTTTTGTCAGACTTTTTTGTAGCGAAACTGCTAGTGGCGTGTCGTCTTCCTCCAGGGGCGGGCTCCGCCTGGATGGAGAGGTATGCGAGCTGCTTCTGAGGCGAGTTGGGTAGATCGTGCGATTCGCCGGAGGGCTTCTTCTTTTTGACTTGATTGATGGGTCTGCAGCTTCGTAAGTGCGAGCTGCTCTGGAATCTGGCGAGCTTCTCTGAGCCATGGCGAACTGGACCTGGTTATGTAGATTTGGCGTGCTAATACTTGGACTCTACAAATGCGGGCCTATATTAGCTGGGCCGATCTTGAGTTCGTAACAGGTGTAAAGTGGTATGTGTGTAATAGCACTAAGTTCATTGAATTTCCCACTCAATGGCCCTTAACAAATTGGTGCTCATAGTTACACTACAAAATTCACTAATCAATCACACTATTCTTTTATTTACAAGCTTGCCGTTTTTCTCACTCATATCGTATTTTTTGTATTTTTCATCCCTGATTTTCCCCTTTTTACCCAACGATACACACACACTCACTCACTTCTCTCTCCTTTTCATCTGTGTGCGAGCCCCGCATCCCGTGTGCGGGTTTTTTCTTTGATCCACGTGCACTATGTGAACGTGTTATTTCTAGTCTATTATATATTTGAGGTGATTGTCCTACGCGGCGGACCATGCTCAATAGATGTGTGAGAAAGCTACCTTTCTTTTGTGACCGAAAGCTACACTACGACGTACAGGATCACACAGATGTGTTTGAGCACGAGGAGTTGGAGCTTTCGGTACATGACCTTGAGGGGAGCCAGAACTTCCAGTGCAGGACCGTTTGAGCCTTGACGTGGCGGCAGGTACGTGTTCCAATTACATTTTAGCAGTAGTGTAGCTTTTACTTGTCTCTTTCCTGTTTAGTACTGCGTTACTTGTTTACTCTCCTTACCTGTTTGTTACTGTTTTTTCCTTATTTAGAACTGTGTTACTTGTCATATCTAGAGTGTCCTCCTTACTTTCTGCACTGCTCCACATTGACTTCATTGGCACCTGCGGGACCTGCATACTCATATCTCAATCGTAGCGGCACTTGCCGGGAGGCGGGGCGTTATAAAGTGGTGGCCCATACAGGTCCGCGCAATCGTCTCGTGAACAGTGTAGAGTAGACAGGAAGTGCGATACTTGATTGAATCAATCTTTCTTTGTGGATGCAGGTGTGTATACACACAAGAGGCATAGACCATCCAGGAGAGCGTTCATGGCTTCGGGATCAGGATCTGGGTCCGGTGGCGACAGAGCCAACACGGTGTATCAGATTTCAGACCAGGCCTTGTTGAGTATTGGTGTTTCATACCAATGTTATTTTGATGATGATCGCAACATTATGTTGTTGCTAATGACTCTTTTGTTTTAGTCTCTTAATTACATTTCAAGAATATCATTTTTGGAGACTAAACACTTGGTGTAAGGATGGACATCAAGTGGAGAAGGGCCAAAGCTTGGACTCAAAGGGTGCCAAAGCTTGGAGATGATGGAAAGCATCAAGGCATCAAGATTGAAACCATAGACTCTAAAGAAAGCATTGTAATCCATGTAATATTTCATTTCTTGCTTTCTCTCTCTTTTGAATCTAGGTTTCATGTAATGCCTTGATAGATGGTCTACTCAATCATGCATATGCATTTAACCATCTTAGTGAGCCTTAGGATTATCATAGAATCCAACCCAATAGGCTCATCTTGCCCAAAGACTCATTTGGAGTCTCTGGCTCTCCAACAGTCGCCTGATGAAGGTTTTACCGTCGATTGGGTGATTTCCAGTCGCATTTCGAGCCTTCTACAGTCGACTGTGATGCATTGCTCAAGTCAACATTTTTATTGACTCTACTTGAGCTTTTCGCATCAGTCGAATGTGTTCAATTTACAGTCGCCTGTATATTTACAGTCGCCTGTAAAATGGTCAACAGTCGTCTGAAAGGCATAAGTGCGAATATTGCATCTCTCTGTTTTTCTCTATCTCCTGCAGCAGTCAACTGATGAAGGATATACAGTCGACTGTCATTTGTTCTTCAGTCGCCTGTATGCATAGTGGGAGAAAGAGTGCAACTCTCTGTTTTATTCCATCCCCTGCAGTAGTCGCCTGATGAAGGATATACAGTCGGCTGTCTGTTTTACAGTCGACTATGTAGTCTTCTACAATCGACTGTCATGGCTCAGATTATAACCGTTGTGATTTATTTAGCTGTTGGACAGTCGACTGTCATTTGTTCATCAGTCGACTGTCAGTGACGTTTCAGACCAAAATCTAGCCGTTGCAGCTTTTTGTATTTGGTTGTTTTCTTGGCTTTTGAGAGTTTCTATAGTGTCCCTATATATATGAGAGGGCTGAGTTCATCGGAACCTCTTGATGCTCTTGAAAATCTTTACAGTTTAAATAAGCCACTCTCAAACTCTCTCATTTCCCTCTTAGAGCTCATTCTCTCCTTCATGCATTGAAAAAGTCAAGCTCAAGGGAAATCATCCAAGTGATTTCAATCAAATTTCATCACTTGGAAATCCCCTTCCATGCCTTGCATTCATTAATGAGTAAGTTCATCTCAAGGCATAATTAAGAGTATTTGTTTTACTTTGTTATTTCCTTCAAACCCTAGCTTTCTGTGTAAGAGTTAGTTACTCTCTGTGCGAGA
This sequence comes from Scilla litardierei, assembly GCA_030789695.1. Classification (NCBI taxonomy): domain Eukaryota; kingdom Viridiplantae; phylum Streptophyta; class Magnoliopsida; order Asparagales; family Asparagaceae; genus Scilla; species Scilla litardierei. The sequence goes on along the minus strand of CM061141.1, from coordinate 64,021,816 downwards.
GTATAACCTTCTGTGTGTGTGTTGGTTGAGATCTCTCTGTGTAAGAGTTTGAGTCTCTCTGTGTGAGAGCAAAAGTCTTTCTGTGTGAAAGCAAGGATATCTCTTTGTGGGAATCCTAAATCCTCTGTGTGAGGTCTCTCTGTGTGAGAGTAAGGATTTCTCTATGTGAGAATCCAAATCCTCTGTGTGAGATTGTATTCACTTCTCTGTGTGAGAATTATAGTGGATATTGCTAGACGTACCCAAGTTTGGGGAACCATGATAATTCTTGTGTTTGTGTTTGGACTGATTGTGTTGATTAATTCCTCTTGCACTTATTATTCCGCATTTGCAAGTTTAATTTTAATTGCACAATTTATTGCCATTACTCTATTCACCCCCCTCTAGAGTGTTTGTTGTTAGTATTGCAAGGTAGACGGTCCTTACAGGCCTTGCGAGAGTTGATCCAGGCTATACAGGAAGGACCCAGTCTGGATGGAGGAGTGCAACAGTTTCGATCTCTTCGGCCACCGGTTTTTAATGGACGAATAGATGCTTTGGCTGCAGAGGGGTGGATGCACTCGATCACCGATATGCAGAAGGCTACAGAGGCACCTCTAGCATTGTGGGTTAGCATGTCGAAGCTATAGTTGACTAGAGATGCCAGAGACTGGTGGGATGCTGCAGATGACCGATTTACCTCAGCCGATCTCTTGGGCTAAGTTCAGGGAGACATTCAACGCCCAATACTTCTCCCCAGAGGCGCAGAAGGAGTTGGAGGCACAATTCATGGACCTGAAGCAAGGCTCCATGACTGTAGAGGAGTACGATGCTGAGTTTTCTAAATTCAGTATGTGCGTAACTTGATGCAAGATCGCTAACCATACTTTCTGTTTGTGATTGCTAAGAATTGGTGTTTCAGGTTCGCCAAGGATGCGGTGTCTACGACTCAGGCTCGGGCTAAGAGATTTCAACAGGGGCTAGACATCGACATTCGCGACAAGCTGGTGGGGCTCAGGCTGACGACCCACGCTGATATGCTCTCCACGGCTCGAGAGTATGCGTATGTACAGCGGGAGCGGGTATGACAGCAACAAGCAGGAGACTCTTCAAGACGGTCACCACCACCTCAGAGGCACCAGACGTTCACCATGGAGGCGATAGAGACGGACGCTCCTGACTTTTAGCTTGTATTATCAGTTGCTCGAACTTATCTTCACTTTGATGTAACCTGATGTTGGATTTCTTTTGTGTACTGTTTATATTATCTTGTTCTGGAATTCCAAGGATGGAAATTTTATAAGGTGGGCAGAATGTAACGGCCTATTTTGTAAGCCCGCTCGGGCCTTTATAAGTTCCCACCCCCTCTCTTTTCATTGCCGGCCCAATCCCGAGCCCAGCTTGGGCTCATTCTTTCAACGCGATCGTTTGCTCCTCTCTCTCTCTCAGCGACACAGCCCATCATTAGGGCTTCAACGCATCTTACAGCAACGGAGAGGCCCTTGAAGGCCTTCGATCGCGTCTCCCCTCTTTCGCACGCTCGCAGCAAAGTCCCAAGGGCTTCGACGTCACCCCACAATCTCCGCAGGTCCCTCGATGGGGCTCTCACTGCCTTTGTCGCTTCCCGTGACCCCATCCATTCCCTCTTCGACGCAGACCTGTCCCCTCTCGTCCTTGGCACTCGACGACGCCGACGTCACCCTGCCGCCGCCTCCCGTCCTTCCCTAGGGTCCATCCGACCCTATAAAAACCCCCCTTATCCTCCATCTTCTTACTGGAAGCTCTGTAAGTATTTCTCCCCCATTTTTCGAAGCTGATTTCGACTGATTTCTCAGCTTCCTTGATGCGTGGCTTCAGATTCTTAATTTTCTGATTCTTCGGCTCCGATTCAGGTAGACTATATCCTCCTTTCTTTCGCTTTGATTTCGATTTTTTTGGGAAAGAATGATTTAGGGGAAGAATTAGGGTTTTATTGTCCCTATTACTATCACGTGGGGTAGGACGCCCTCGCCTGCTTGTGTAGGGTCCCAGGGTCTCAACACAGGGTTATCTTGGACTGGCTGACCTCTTTGCCGCTGTTTCTTTTTGGATTTTGCTGCAGCATAGGGTTCGGTTGGCTTCTGCTGTCTGGTTGTGCTCCCACTTGCTTGCGACTTGGACCTGTTACTTGCACCCTTGGTTTCTTGGGTTGTGGTTGGGCTCGGCTAGCTCTTCAACTTGTGATTTTGGTTCGGTTGTGTCCCTTGCGTGCTGTTTTGAATTTCTGAGTGGATTACTTTGGATCTGAGCCCCGTTCCTCACTGTCTTGGTTGTTAGCCCCAGTTCCTTGCTAGAAACCTCGTGGACTTTACCGTAGGCACGTGTACCCTCCACTGTGTGATGAGAAGACCCCCAATCTGATCCCCCTGGCCTTGACTCTCTAGCGCCACCATGAGTTGACTTTTGGTCTTTCTTTATTAAAGCAATTGTTATGTTTTCTTGTTTCTTGGTCGTTGCGAGAATCATTTAGTGTTGCTTCTTTTTATATATCAGCTCAGTTTGGAATGTCTTGCCATGAGGAACATCTGTGCTATTTATCACCTACTAGTATTATTATCATGTTGTCTCGTGAGCTTACTAGTACCATGTTAGTTTAATACTGTTAAATTGCATAGCCTTGGGATGTTCTTGTGATGGCACATTACTATATCGAAACTGGATGACAGTGGACTATCCTGAGGTTGGCTCTTGACATGACAGGTTACTAATACATGTGGATCCCCTTGGCTACATAGTTAACGTAATATTAAACTTGACTCATCCCACGACACTAACAGCTAATAAAATGATTACTTCAGCTTGACTCACCGGGTTTTGGGAAACTTATGATTGGGGAGTACGGGAGCGACTGGGACCTGATCTATAGCCCCCATGTTAGGGGGACGTCCATCATTCTAATGGGTCCTGAGTCCGGGGGCAGACAGGGACGGCCATCTTGATGGGTCCTGGAGCCCCACCACAGGTCACAGTGTTACAGCTCTTACAGTACGGTACTTTCAACTTTTGGACTCGGCCCTGGGTCGCACCCTCGCGGTCCAGGTAGCTTCCAGATGCACACCGTGCTCCCCCTCATAAGTCACGGCCTAGGATTGGTTCACTTTAGCACGTACCATCTTTACAGTAGTTTGGGCTCATCTCAATCTTCATAACATGTCTCTCCTCTGTACTCTTTCTAGTTGTTGTCCCGTCGCCTTTTTGCACCTTCTTACTCTTCAGTCGCGTGGGTTCGTAGATTACCGGGTCAGTTTACTTCTTGTTCAGTACTATCATATTCGTGACTATCATGTTTTCTTTTGTGCACGCTTACCTTTCTTGTCTCTTATTAGATATTGTCTACTCTATTGAGCATGGTGCGACCTCTGTTGCCCACCAGGTACGACGCACATGATCACATAGATGTGTTTGAGCACGAGGAGTCGGAGCTTTCGGTACATGACCTTGAGGGGAGCCAGAACTTCCAGTGCAGGACTGTTTGAGCCTTGACGTGGCGACATGTACGTGTTCCAATTACATTTCAGCAGTAGTGTAGCTTTTACTTGTCTCTTTCCTGTTCAGTACTGCGTTACCTGTTTACTCTCCTTACCTGTTTGTTACTGTCTTTTCCTTATTTAGAACTGTGTTACTTGTCATATCTAGAGTGTCCTCCTTACTTTCTGCACTGCTCCACATTGACTTCACTGGCACCTGCGGGACCTGCATACTCATGTCTCAATCGTAACGGCAACTGCCAGGAGGCGGGGCGTTACAAAACATCTAAAATACAGTGGGTATTCCGCAAAGCATGCTCATTGGTCTCATTTATTGACCTATACAGATTATAGTTTGAATCATCCTGCTAGAATTTCTTCAATACAATTAGCTTTGGTCCAATACCCGGTTTGAGCAAAATCCATAAAAATATGTTAACATTTAATTTAAAGGCATGATGCTTTGGCAGAGAGGTTTAAAATAATTTCCTATTATACATATACTTATGGTACAACTTAACCATATAGACTGCTACTAAAATTGCAGTTGATGTTCCCAGAAACAAAACTTTCATAATAACGCACAAACTACTCTTCCTGTAAACATCTTAGCAAATTTTACCAATCCAATCAGTAGGAATTCTTATATCATTGCTTGCTTTATGACATGAGAGAATGTGCTTGGCGTTTCTGGAGGACAACCTTGCTGCATCAGTGAAATTCTTTCCTTCTGAATTAGTGATGTACTGTTAATTATGTACTTCTGTGGATCAGTTCGTTCGACCAAATGTACTGCTGTGTGCAGCGTGCAACTTTATCATCCATCCGGTAATAAGACGATGGGCCTCGAGCACATATATTCTTGGATAGGCCACAGGTTCATTGCTGATGCTTTTTGCTCACATACAACAGCCCAACACACAGTCTGATCTGTGAAAGAAGCAGCATGACTCACTCTATGGGTTTCCCTCCGCTGTATTTTTCTTGAAATGATGGGGGGAATTGAAGGTCGACGACTCAACGCTGTATGCTGACGACATCATGCGTTCATGCTCTCCAGAATGCTCATAGCTGCTGGAGCTGTACTCATCACTTTCTAGGCCCTCTCCATGGAACCTCCGGATCTCTGCAGAATACTGGGCTGAGTTGAAAACCTGGCTCTGTCCAAATTTCATCCCATTCGACAGGTCCGCCAGATCACCCTCGTTGTCCAATGCTCTCACCACCTACACCAACCACAACGATTGCAGCAGCAGCAGCAACATCATCATCAATTGATTTCTCAATTAGAAAACAAATAAAGATAAGAGAAAACAAATAAAGATAGGATTATTTCTCAGAAAATCCAAAATCATCTTGATACTGTACCTGGACCATGCGAGGACGTTTAGAAGCTGCATGACGAACACATGCAGCAGCAGCTTCTATCATTAACATCATCTCACTCTTCACAAAATTCTGCTCAAGCCTTGGGTCCACAAATTCTTCGAATTCTCCTGTTTCAAGAGCATGTACCAAACGTGGTCGAACCTGAGAGAGTGAGAGGGAGGAAATCCATATAGATCAGTATGAAACTTCTAAGCAGACTTCAGCGGAAAGAAATGTCTTCATGTTCCCAACATAATTAACCTTATAATGGACAACACAATACACTTGATCTGATTCTCAACTAAGAAAGATGAATAATAACATCTCAGGATGTACCGTGGAAGATGCAATTGAGAACTGCAATATGCCATCAACTGTAGTCAGGTATGTTATATGGACACAAATACGCTGACACATGGATAACAACACAAAACATGTCAAGGCTCCATGATTGCAGTGTGTGCTACCTATGTAGCCAGTTTCCCCTGATCATGTAAAATTTTGTAGTTATCATACTAATTGGTGATATTAGACAAAGTTTAGAACTAGGAAGACAGGATATGGACCAACCGACAGGGACATGACACGGCACAACACTCCAATGCAAAAATGAGTTTCTAAATTAATAGACACAAAACAATAAGAATACAACAAGAAATGTTTGTGTCAGATATGCATCCAATAGGGAGACAACTTCACAGAAATATCTACCCTACAGAGATATTAGATCGACAACAAAAATACAATGTTAACATATGAAGGCTCAAGAGAAGAAAGGAGAGTGTAATTCACATTGATAAAAGAGACACTAAGGTGATGTTGTTCCTAGAGCCAAAGTTGGATGGTTAACGTAAAGAATTGCTTCTGAAATACCATGCAACTGTAGTACCCAATGACGATGAAGGGAAAATTAATAAAGATCGCCATAAAACAGATAGCATAACAAGGAATTGACAACTGCAATAATTTGAGGACAGTATCGTATGGTGTCAGTATATACCGTAATTTTGATCTATTACATTACAAGGAGAGACTCTAACATACCCATTCAACCAAACTCTCATCTCCCAATGGTTGAGATGCGTCAACAGGCTTGCGTCCTGTAATAAGCTCTAGAAGCACAACCCCAAATGAAAATACATCGGATCTATCGGTTAGTTTCCCACTTGATGCATATTCTGGCGCCATATACCTGAAAGGAGGAATTAAGTGTCAGAGAGCATTGGACATACCCCAAAGCCATGACACACAGTCACTAGTTGATAATGTCTAACTGTGCTGAACATCATTAGCCTGATGGTACATACTCTGTAGTATTAAAAGATGCATAATGTCCATATCAGAAACCAATATTACTATGAACATAAGTGCATTTGGGTGGCCTACATAGGAAAGATTGATAATTAGAATAGTCAAGCGGTAATCATTAAATGATAGTCCGTAGAGCAATCCACTAAAATGCATATGTTCGAGTGGCTTCCAAAGAAGATCACTTGATGCACTTTGTAAATGATTTCCATATCGAACTATTTCAAGTCTTCTTGTCTTCAAAGGCAAGTACAGCAGGAATGTAGGCTTAAGTGATGGAGACAAAAAATGACCTTTCTGTTTTGTGTGCATGTGCATGTGCGTCCAGGGCTTTCTTTCTTTTTCTTTTTTTTCTTTTTTCTTTTTTCTTTTTTCTTTTCTTTTTATTTCTTTTTTTTTTGTTTTTTTTTTTTTTTTTTTTTGGGGGGGGGGGGCGGCGTGTGTGTGTGTGTGTGTGTGTGTGTGTGTGTGTGGGGGTGGGGGTGGACAGTAGTGGGAGGTGGGAGGTGGCTGGTGGTTGGTGGGTGGGAGTTGGTGGTGGGGGCATAAAGGGGAAAATTATGTAAAATAAAAGGAATAATAAAAAACAGCCACACTAAAGAAAACAATAAAAAAAAGTAGAACCATTGTACTATAGATGATGATTCAATTGCATTGAGATAGGAAGCACTACAGTGGAAATAAAAATATGTTCATATAATGAATTAGCTTTCAGAAATAATTAGAAACATAAACGTAAAAAATCTGAAAAATAATGCATCTCAAAGTCTTCCATTATCGGGACTAAGTAGAAACATTCAAAGACAAAAGAGAGAGAGAAAACATCGTCATATATATAATATAAATAAAAATACTTTGCAAAACCTAGGGGGAATTTCGAAAAGAGCAAAATATATAAAAGCCTCTTATATTGAAGCAGACTCAATGTAGAAATTGCAATGAGATGTAAAGTTCATAAGAGGAAGAAAAACAAACTCTGACCAAAGAAAAGAAATTAGTTTGTAGTAACACATAAAAATAAATGTTTATAGGGAGAAATCAACAAGCATAGAATATGTCGGATTTTCAATTATTTTAATTTCAATTATGTAAGAGGATCAACAGATAATTACAAAAAAATCAAAACAATTGGAGAAGAAAAGGAAAAAAACCGATGGTAAATCTAATTTTAAAAGTTTACCGATAAGTATTATTAAAGTATCTAATTAATTGTACTTTCTTTAAAAGGTAAGAAGCATAACTTACAAATGTAAATTTTGACTTATCATGCATACCAATATTCTGAAGAAATTGAAGTGGTTAATGATGGTGGCAGTCCCCAATTTAAAGAGAGATAATTATCATGAAATGGACGATATTTTTAGTCAGTTATAAGAAGTGGTGGATTAACATAAAGACAACATGTAGCATTACATTCTGGAAATTTGGGGTGGGGGGGGGGGGGGCTTGCCCCATCAAACCCTCCCTAGCCATCCCCAATTGGCGTGCTGATAGGATTTTTCTAGGGTTTTAATGGAAAAAAGAAGATTTTTATGGGAAAGATTGGATTTTTAGGGGAACGAAAAGATTTTTAGGGTTAGAAAAAGGGTTGTGGGAAGATGTGATTTTTATTGATGATAACTGAAATAAAATGGATACAACGATAAAGATGAGTTCTTTCGAGATGAACTCTCTCTCCCAAGCTGCTGATTCGAGAGGGGACGACGCTCTCCAACGAAGAGAGGAAAATCTCAACCGTTATCAAGTTTCTCTCATCAAATCAAGAATGCGAACCCCTAATCCTCTTAGACCCTTATAAATAATAAACTGAAAAAATTTACAAAAGGACCCCTAAAACTGAAAATTACGAAAAAATCCCCTAAAAATCCGAAAATTACAAAAACGCCCCTGATGGACCAAAATTACATATCATCCCTTTTTGTGTGATCTCATCGTACTTGAAAAACCACTTTAGCCTCAAAGTGATACATGAAAGCCATGAGCGTGCTACTCCATGTGACGATGCTCACCCCTTCCAGCTCTTCTAGCTCTTCTCTGGCGAACATTTCACCTTCACCCGCTATTAACAACTAAAGACCGTGTTTGCGACAATGATGCCCATGTGTGAACTTTTCACCGCAACTAAGTCCAACCCCTTCGCCTGCATGTCTCTCATATGGGCATCTGTCATGAGCATGTACTATCTTCTCTGTCCTAGCTTCCTGGTCTTCTCCTTATCGGACTGATCTTCCCTGCCAGTGCCTTTTGCACACATACTGGCTCTTGACTACAAAGATTGGGTCCACTCCAAACCCATGTAGACCTTCGCTCCTCTGCGAGACGTCCATCTACCAACTGGGCCAAGTCCATAGTTTCCATCAGTACTTAAGGTCTCTGTATGCGAAGCTCAACACGTATGTTAGGCTTTAGTCCCTTCATAAAGCTCTCCTATAGCATCTTCCATGTAGACATTCGCTCCTCTGCGAGACGTTCATCTACCAACTGGGCCAAGTCCATAGTTTCTATCAGTACTAAAGGTCTTTGTATGCGAAGCTCAACACGTATGTTAGGCTTTAGTCCCTTCATAAAGCTCCCCTCTAGCATCTCCTCTGGGACCCCTCGCACTCGCCTTGATGGTGCCTCAAACTTCTCCATGTACTCCTTAATTGAACCCTCCTGCCTGAGTTCAAGTAAATGCTCCTGGAGATTTTCTCCTGAATGTCACAAAATCTGTGCACTAAACAATCCTTGAGCTCTTCCCACGAGAGTAAAAGATGCCTCTGCTTCATCTATTGAAACCATGAAAGCACATTTCCCTCCAAACATATGCACGCTGCCTACAGTTTTTGTCCCTCTGTCAGACGTGTCATTGTAAAGTACATCGCAGCTCGGTAGATTTAGCCATAAGAATTATCTACCCCGAATATCGGCATCTTCAGCTTCCTTAACTGGCCATCCGCCCCAAAACCTCCCTAATCTACTCGTCATCCATCATGTCTGTGATGATGTGGATGATAAGTATCTCGCCATCTGTTCCTGTGCCGCACATTACCCAGCACTGGGGCGTCATATCTGTCTCCATCAACATCCCCATCGCTCCAAACTGAGCCTTCTATGTTTGCATCATGGTTCAGATCATCGCCGTAGTATATGGAAACTCCTCATAGGTCAGAAGTGGACATTTGTCGCTTCTCTGCAACGTATCGGAGGCCGTGGGGCTTCTGGAGGTTGTTCGTCTTCATCCTGATCCAGGAGGTGATTCTAAAGGCCGTTGGGGTCCCGGTGTGTCGCTAAAGGGCCGCGGGGCCCCGACAGTCTTGCTATACGTCGGCAGGGCCCCAACAGCTTTGCAGAGGGACTGCAAGGGGCCCATGCACTGCATGGGGCTGACGGCTTTGCAAGGGCACTGCAGTGGCTAGGCGCCCCTGCCAGGACCCTACAAGGGCCGACTGCCCCTGCAAAAGGTCTACATGGGCTGACTGCCCCTCAAAAGGTCTACAGGGGTAGGCCGACCCAGAAAAAAATCTACAAGGGTTGTGCGTAGGCTTTGGCGACGGCGGCTAGAGTTTCCTTCCGTCACGGATTCTTCCTCTGCTTCCTCGAAGTAGTCATCGACGTCGACAAACCCTCGTTGTATTCCGCCTCCTTTTCCTTTCCTTTTGCTAAAATTGTGGCATTTTGTTCTAGATCTGGGTTTTTGTCCAGATCTGAATTCTTTACAGTCTATAGATCAGGACACCGTCGTGCTAAGACTTCGAGTAGATCCACTTGTCACACTAAGGTTTGTGCAAGCAAGTTTATTGTCACCTTAGTCGCCTTATATACGTTTTCAATTGATGTCCTAACATCAGATCTGAGGTCCTCCATGTCTTTCTTTAACTCCTTAGTCTCCCCGTCGTATTTTTCATCCAAGGCTTTAAACATGTCCTTCGATCTTGTTGCTACCTGAAATTTTACCGCTCTGATACCACTTGATAAGATTTTAATGAATAAAAAGGGATTTTAGTGGAAATATTGGATTTTAGGACAAGTAAAGGATTTTTAGGTTTAGAAATAGGGTTGTAGGAAGAAATATGTAATTTTTACTGATGATAACTAAAATAAAGGGGATACAACGATAAAGATGAGTTCTTTTGAGAGAAACTCTCTCCCAAGCCGCCGATTCGAGAGGGAGCATGCTCTCCAATAAAAAGAGGAAAATCTCAACATCTACGAAGTTTTTCTCACCAAATCAAGCATGAGAATCCCTAATCCCCTAGACACCTATAAATAATAAATTGAAAATAACAAATTACAAAAAGATCCCTAAAACTGAAAATTAAAAGCCCCTAGAAATTCAAAAATTACAAAAACGCCCTTGATGGGCCAAAATTGCCATTTTGTGCGATCTCATCTGATAGGATTTTTCTGGTTTTTGATGTAGAAAGTTAGGGTTTAGGTAGAAATGTGCGATTTTTATAAGAAAAATGAGATTTTTAGGGGTTTGACGAGAAGAATTGGGAAAAGGGGAATTTTATTAATGATAATCTAAAAAATAAAGGGGGATACAATTGATGGGGTGAGTTCTTTTAAGAAGAACGCTCTCCCAAGTCGTCAATTATAGATGACGACCGCACTTTCTAATAGACAAGGGAATTCTCAACCTCACAAGTTTATTCTCTCCACAATCAAGCATAAGAATCCCTAATACCCCTAGACTCCTATAAATAATAAACTGGAAATAACAAATTACAAAAGGAACCATAAATCCAAAATTTCCGAAAAAGCACCTAGAAATCCAAAAATTACGAAAACACACCTAATGGGAAAAAAATTACAGATCTGCCATTTTTGTGCGATCTCATCACATTCATGATCCAATTAGATGAATCACAACAATTTCTTACACCACATGCTCATCTCTCTTGTATGTGTGTGAAGTGAGTATCATTTTTGTTCCCTATGAAACTCTTCTTTTTTATAATGAGATGTGTCATGTCATCGTATATATAACATAAGTATTTATATGTCATATAATAGTCATTTCTTGTATACATATATACATATGCATATACATATTCACGTACAGTTACTAAAGGGAAAACTTGTGAAGAATTAACAAATAACTTTCAAATTACAATTGAATTGCATCAAGGCTCACCTTTAAGTCCACTCCTCTGTGCTATAATGATTGATCGGCTTACTATGTATATTTAAGAAGTAAGGTTTGATGTATGTTATTTGTATTTTGTTAGCTCAGATCCAAAGTGATGTAAATACATAGTTAAATTTGTAAAAACATATATTAGATACTCAAGCTTTCAAACTTAGCAGGAACAATAACGGATATATGAAATGTATAGTAGAGCGAGACATAAAGATCGTAACATGGTGAAAATAGATGAGAAAAATATACTGGAAGTAGTTTAACTATTTGAGATTGGTTATCTAAGAGAATGCAGGAATTAAAGGTGTTGATCATAAATTTAAAGCAAGACGGTTGAAGTGGAAAGCTGCAATAAAAGTGTTGTGTGATCGAAATATACTGTTATGCTTAAAGAGTAAATTCTATAAACTGACGACAAAACTAGCTTTGTTATATGATACAGAGTATTGGGCAGTCATCCAGTGTGAACATAATTTAGGTGTGGCAGAGATGCAAATGTTGCAATGGATGTATAGAAATATTAGACAAGATAAGAAATGAGGATAACGAGCGAAGGTATGCATGATCCCTATAGAGTATAAGGTGAGAGAACATCAATTTATATGATTTGACCATATGCGTTGAAGACATATTGATGCACCTGTTAGAAAGACAAGTCATATGAATATTAAGATTAGGAGAAAAAAGATAGACGGAAGACGACATGGGTGAAAGCGATAAGAGATATAAGAGATCTTGGTTTGACAGAAGAGAAAGCTTTATATTGTAATATGAGAAAAATGAGTATCTAATATCACGATCCGACATTCTTTTTATTGAGTTCATGAATCTAACATTAAATTTTAGGATGAAGGCTATTATGATGATGATTAAATATATTTATGTGCAAAAACATCGCATGCAAAAAACCTGTGAAAATGGTTTTGGGAGGGTTTTAAAAATCCAAACTGTTGGATGTGATATACACCCCACACAAAAATCAAAAAACCCATATTTGCCCCCCCTCGATCGGGTCGTTACAAAAGTTCTATTGTTCTAAAAGAATTTGTAATGACTTAATCAAATGTCAAATTCCTCTAGGATTTATCCATTATTTTTCTACAAGTAGATACATGTATAAATTAAACCTAAAAATTTTGAAAAAATATTAGAAAAAATTCTTTTCACGTGGGATTGGTGCTATAACTGGTAAACAAGGCCTACCGACTAGTAACACTGTAGAATATAGCTTAACTAATTGCTTTTCACACTATTGAATTTGGTTTGGGATTAGTGCAAAAAATCAATGCACTAATCTAGAAGCAAATTTAATGGTGGAAAAGGATGATACTGTAGGATACAACGTATACATGCCATTATGTGTGTGTACTATGGACATCTGTTGGCCAAGGAGTTCCCCTTATGCATTCGCTTAAAAGTCCGCTTAAAAGTCCGCTATCCACAACATTTTTAGTTGATTGGAACCATTTATTTTGATTATTCAAACTCAAATACACTAAAAATCTAGTAGACTTAAGGTGTTTCGTTGTTGATCTTATCATTGTAAATTTAGTAGTTTTACAACAATAGAAGTTTTTGTAACAAATAGATTTACAAGCAAAACACATAGAGGTTTCTAGATATTTGGAATATTAGGGTTTTACAATATGAAGATTAAAATGAATACTTCCAATCATTAAAAATAATAAAGAGCATTTCTTAACGAATACATAACAGGGAATTCCTTCTCGAATAGCTGACATAGATAGTTTCCTCTATACATACATGTATACATATATTCATTCATAAGAAACATGGTTGTCAGCTACCCAAAGAAAAAATTTCTCATATGACCGATCAAAAAATCAACTCCATAATTTTTTATGATGATTAGCACCGTTAATTTTGATATTCATATTATAAAACCCAGACACACCAAAAATCTAATAAACTGCATGTTCTTACTTGTTGATCTAAAGCTAAAAACAATTCTATTACTATGAAATCACTAAATTGTAACAACTCTATGCATATGAAAGTGTTGTATCTATGTATTAGTACAAGTAGATCAACATTAAAGGTGCTAAACATCCAAACAAATATTACGGTTGGACATTTTAGATAGTGGCAAGGAGAAATTTCCTGCTTGTGCAACCAACCTGAATATTCATATTATAAAACCTAGACACACCAAAAATCTAATAAACTGCAAGCTTCTTACATGTTGATCTAAAGCTAAAAACAATTCTATTACTATGAAATCACTAAATTGTAACGACTCTATGCATATGAAAATGTGGTGTATTTATGTCTTAGTACAAGTAGATCAACATTAAAGGTGCTAAACATCCAAACAAATATTACAGTTGGACATTTTAGATAATGCCAAGGAGAAATTTTCTTCTTGTGCAACCAACCTGCATCCATGTCCACACACATGATATGTATTTGTGATGTAAGAACAAACTATGTTGCACCTTAAACCCCACTTCACACTTCTTTCTCCAATGATCGAAAACGTTGCTATTGATCTTCAAGTCTTAAACTTAGGAATATCCAAAAATCTTATCATTTCCATATCGTTGACTTGTGCATTGGGTTATTAAAATTTTAACAGTCTCACATTAATAGAACTTTTTCATCATTAGATCAAAAAGTATGGAGCTTAGGGTTCACCAAAGATGCATTAAGGTTTTAATCTATGAAGATCGACATGAAAGGTTCCAATAATCAAATAAAGAAGCAAGTAGGTCTTTTCAGTGCAAGGTAGGATAATTTCTTCTGACGTTAGCAAATGCACATATTCTCATATATATAACATAATATAAAGCAGATGAGATGAGCAACTGGTGTAAGAAATCTTCTATAGTGATCCTTAAAAAACTTCTTTGTTTATTTATTTTTTAAAAAGCAAAACTGTTCATATTGATCTAATATTCTAAAATATAAATATACTGATAATCTTGCAATTTCTATATTATTTGCATATACATGAAATCGTTAGAAATTGAATGGTTTGACGATAATATGATTTTTTTTATCTCACCCTTAGATCTAAAAGAAAATATCTTATGGTTTGTTAGATTTTTGGTATATTCGGGTTTTAGTACACATATATTAACACAAATGGTGCTAAGGTGTCATGTTGACTTTTTGAGGGCCAGTTTATGAAATCTCCTACACAGATTATCTACCGTGTGTTACATATCTACATGCATACACCGATATATATATACATATGTGTATGCATTTCTTTATATAGATGTATTCATACATATACATATATAAAAATGTGTGTGTGTGTATACATATGTATTATAGATATGTGTGTAAATAGAGAATAAAAGATATGCAATGACTATGTAGGAAGCGCTTATCCACCACTCTGATCGTTTTTCGATGATACTATACTTCCTTAATAATCTATACATGTTAAAACTCCAATTACCAAAAATCTAATGATTCAAATCCTATTTGCTCGTCGATTTGACAAATCGTGGGCCGTTATCCTGTTATTGTGCAATTCTAACTTCTAACTATATATATGAGAAAAAAATATGAGCGAGCAACGTATGACATTTCCTTCAGTGTCATCCATACAATCCACATCACTTTTATCTTCAATAATCAGAATCATTCATGTTCTTCATATACTAAAACCAAAATGCACCAAAAATCTAATGAACATTATATTGTTTGCACATACATTCAATGGTTAGGAATTCAACAGTTCTAGGATAATATTACTTTTTTCAACACTAGTTCAACGAATCTACCCAAAACTGATATACTCATTTGAACAATAGTTGAGCTCCGTGTATTAGATTCATGACATGTAAGGTGCTTATTTATGTTATTTAAACTTGAAGTGAGAAAAGAACACTTGTGCTGCTAGAAAACTTTCAGACTTCAGTATTATGAGAAATTAAGCCTTTTTAGATAAATTCATCGAAATGAACCTCTACCGCAACAATCATAGTATTATATAATCAATGGCATCTTAATATAAAGCTTCCGAAGTCCACCAATCGATTGATGGGTTCCTAATCATATTTTCCTCACCAAAATCCTCATTATAAGAAAATAAAAAGTCATAGAATCCTTACCTAAAAGTTCATATTTTCATACAATACAAAAGAACTTCACAATGTAAGGTTTAATGTTTCGATCAAAACCATTTGGTTTCTACTGTTTCATCATGTTTGCAAAGGTGGTCGGTTCGAAACTTCATTGTTTTCTCGATTTTGGTTTGTCTCGATCAAGGTTGGTCTCGGTTTCATTGTGTTTCATTTAGTTTTGCCTCCGTTTCATTGTGTTTCCTTTAGTTTTGTCTCAGTTTCATTGTGTTTCCTTTAGTTTTGCCTCAGTTTTGAAACTGAGGTTGAAGAAAGAAAAAAAGAAAAAGAAAGAAAAAGAAAACCAAATGATATTTCTCATAAACAAACTATAATGACAGTTGAAATCAAGGTTTGAGATCTCGGTTTCGGTCTCGGTATCGCTCTCCCGAAAATTTAGGTTTCGGTTTTGGTATCGCCCGTTTTGGCGGTTTCGGAAGTGAGTTTCGGTTCGTCCGTATCGGTAGTTTCAAAACTTGTAAGTTACATATAACTAACAATATTAATTAAACTTTGTTACTAATAAGATAATGACAAACTAATAAAGATAATTTGTAACTTATAACATAATTATGAACATTATTAGTTAAAATATGCTATTCACGTTAACCATTTAGCTAAAAACACACTCTCGTTAGTTAGAATATGGCAAACTTGTAAATAATGTGCAATATGTTTAGACAAATGTAGGGTGTGAATGGCGTGTCAACATTCCCTCTGCGTCCTGATCATTGTTCCAAATCTAGTCAACAAATTAAATTTATTTACAAGTTTGCCATTAATATTATTTTTGTAGGAAGGAAGCAAGGGTATATGTGTAAATAATAGAAATTTGTTGAGCAAACTGTGAAGTGACCGGCAGCTTTTCCACTACACGACTAACCCAAATATTTAACATTATTTACAAGTTTTCCATTTAGTTTAATTCTTAGAGTTTAGAGTTATGACAAACTTGTAAATACTGTTAAATCTTTGGGCAAATGTCTACGTGAGCGCATAAATACCCCAAATTTACCTCTCATGGCCTCGCTTATTCCTTTCATCGTCGATTCAGATTACCACACAGATACAACAAGGCGAGGTCGATGGCAAACAGCTAGTGCAAGGCAGCATCGACAGCAAACAGCCATGGCATGACGATTGGAGCTAGGGCACAGCAACGACAAAATGTTTTGGAGCTATGGCACGACGATAAGTTTTGGTACAGGGTACGATGGAAGTTTTTGGAGCTATGGCACGGTTGACAACTTCTTTCTTCTTTTCAAGATATTGATGTAAGCTTTCTCATATCTTTTAACCGAGTCTTCTTCGCAACCTATTGATTCACGAAATTTTTTGGGTTTTTTGGAAATTTTTTATTTAATTACACATTCTTCTTCCTCCATCTTCGACCGATACTGAACGGTATCGGTCAGTTTCGGCTGGTATCGGTCGGTATCGGCCGAAACTGACCGATAACGTTCAGTATCGGACGATACCGAAACTAACCCCTAATTTCGGTATCGTTACCCATCGATACCGAAACGAAACGGCCGATACGCAGGGGTATTGGCCGAAACTTCAAACCTTGGTTCAAATCAGTTCAAAATTTGAACAATTAACCCAATATGCCAACTTGAACAAAAAAATTAAAAATTAAAAAATCTTGCAGTTTTAGTGGAAAAAAATTAACAAACCTGATTTTGGTTGGATTTTGCTTCGATTTGCTTATAATCTTTATAGTAAAGAAAGATTAACTTTGATTTGCTTAAAGAAAGATTAACTTTGATTTGCTTCGATTTTTTCTTTAATTTGATTGTAACCTTTATGGTGATTGGATCGCAATGATGATGACCACAAGATGAAAGGATATGTAGAGGAAAATGGGACAACGCGCGACTGAGGAAAAAGAGTTGTCGAAGATGTTGAAAAAAGTCGAGAGAGATTTTTAGCTGGAAATAGGCATGTGCCACTGCGTAGGGGCACGCGGGGTCATGTGAGGGGCAGTGAGGAAACTTTGGGCTATCGGTTTGGATTTTGGGTTGGATTTAGGGTTGGGTTTGAATTATATGTTGAACGTAATAGTGGGTTTGACTCTGGGTTTGGGTTATGGGTTTGGCTTTGAGTTTGGACTAAAATAAGCATATTGGTTTTAAAAATTGATACAAATACACATTCATTCATTCATATACATATATACATATATCTATTATACAATTGATGACTTTTTTGAATCTTTGTCCTATATGACATCAAAATATGACTAGTACAATGTTTGGGAGAGTGGGGTGGCCAATGGAGTGTGGGTGAGTGGTTGGGTGTGGAGTTGGGTGTTTTGGTGGAACCTCCAAACAAAAGCCCACCACATTCCCCTTATTTGCAAGTTTGCCATTGTTTTTTATAAAACCCAAAGACCCCTCATCTTCCCCATATTTACGGATTTGCAATCGCTCTTTTTCCGCTTTTCATTCGTGTTTTTTGCATTTTATTCCCTGCTTTTGTGCCTCATGCGACGACTGACCCAGGGTTTCTTTTCGCCGTCAGTATTGCGTCCGGAAGACGATTGTCCCCGTCGTTCTTGCGCTCGGGAGACGACTACCCCCGTCGCCATTTCGCCCGTGAATCGGATGTCCCCTCGGTTTCACACCCGGGAGACGAACTTCACCATGCCCTACGGGCACAGGTTATTACTTTTACATATATATACACACATTATATATTCATATATACATACATATATATATATACATACATATATATATATACATATATATACATACACACATATATATACTAGTCATAACCCGTGCCCGTAGGCATGGTTTTCCCCCGCAAAATATTTATTTCCCAAAAAATTATTTCCGCAGCCAAAATTTAAAAGAACAAATTAGCGTAAAAATATTTAGTGGCACGGACGACTTCGGCGCAGAACAACAAATTCGGCATAGAACAACAAATTCGACGCGGGCGCCTTCGGCGCGGAATAAAAAATTAGCGTAAAAAAATTCAGCGGATGCCTTCGACGCGCCCGGCACAGGCGCCTTCGGCGCGGTCGTCTCTTGCATTGAAGAGACGGTGGGCCACACGTTGAAGGAGAGATCATTTGATCTACAACAACATTCGATCTATAGCATTAAGTGCAAGTTAAAGTTTTTTTCCCAAATGCATTAATTGCGTGCACTCTGCTATTCCCCAGAAACTTTCATGTCCCCAAAAATGTTTTTCCCTCCAAAACTTTCCACAAAATTTCATCTCAACCATTCATTCTTCAAGATTAAATCTCAGACGTTTTTCTATCAACCCTTTTGTCCTAGTCAACTTGTCCTAGTCAGCCCTAGAATTCAAAAACAATCATCAAATATAATATATATATAATTGATAATTAAAACGAAACAATCAAACTTATGTGATTGTCAAAACTAATTTTTTTTAATAGATTGAAATTGAAACTGAGTTCTCTAACCTTGTGAAGAACCAACCAACACATAAGCTGTTATAAGTAATTAATGGCAATGTATATTGCCTCACATACTTGTCATTCTGGTTCCAATTGCACTAAGAATGAAATAGCAACAGAGTGAGAATTCACATTTAAGTCACGGCATAAGATCATTTTAATTGGGTTTTAGACATCCATCTATTTGATTAACTTACGAGAAAAGAGTCGTAAACTTTTTATCTAAAATTTAATCCAAAATAATTTAAATACTAACAGACCCGCATACACCCTAGTTAACCCATTAAATATTAGGTTTCAGGTTTCAAAAATCAAGTTATCAAGTTTTATATCGGGTTTTTGGAAGGAGAAGCATTTTGAGAGGAAGAGGGGGACAACGGTGACACCTCCTCCTCCTCCTCCTAAAATGACATTGATATGATTTGGGAGAGGAGGAAAAGGAGGCGTCGTCGCTCCTCCGCCCATCAGCCGAACCGCCCGATGCATCCCCGCTTCTTCTCAATATCTCATTGGCGTCTTCCTCCACCAAACCTACAGTCACATCCTCTTACTCCCCTTAGCTTTTTTAGAAATACAGTTAAAAGGGTGGAAAAGAGAACAAAACAACAACAAAATCAGTCGTTGGGATCACAGGTAATCCCGTGAATATTGAATCACCATGGACCAAGTGGCTAAAGAAGCATATTAATCATGCAGTTTTCAGAGGTAAGAACAATTATTGCTACTATAGCTTGGTGGGATTATCACTAGAAAAAATTAGAGGATCCCAAGAATATATAGAATTGAAATGAAATGATTCAATAACTTATTCTGTCAATCAAAGCTGCTGTTATTGTTTGAGCAGCACCATATCTTCAGCCAAGTGAACAAGCTAAATGTTATTGCTTCTGAAGAGAGAATGAGATCCAGTTCTAGGTCTGAGAGTACCACTAGGATGAGATTAAAGAGCATGCGGATAAGCCCCGTTGTACTCAAAGAAGGGATTGAACCCATTTTAGAGATCACTGGAGTAATTAGTATTGTGATCGATGCCTCTATTTATTGTTTGGTTGTGATTACTCTGCTACCGTTTGCTTCATTGAATTATGAAACAATGATATTTAACCTTACGTTTTTTATTAGTACCTCACTAATGAACAGATGGACTGGACTATTCCACCTCTTGTCCTTAAAAAAGGCATTACGCTGATTTAATTTGCAGTAGCGGAAAAAAACTATTGAATATGCCATGATCACTTTCACGATGTGGACCACCTCAGAACTGGATAACAATCGAAAGTTGAGGACAAAAGAAAAACATAACTTATTCAGTAGATACTATAATCTGTTTATTCAGCTTTAACCAGAATAAAATATTTACCCGAATGTCCCCACCACACGAGTTGAAACATGTGAATGAGCATCATTTGTTAGTTTTGCTAGCCCAAAATCAGAAACCTGTAATTGTATACATCAAAAGAAATGCAGCTGAAAGGTGAAAAATAAGAATGATTATCGACAAGAATCAAATGCACATGCAATATGAATTCTACATGCATACCTGGGCTTCAAAATAGTTGTCCAAAAGAATATTTGCTGATTTGATATCCCGATGTATAATCCGAGGATGACCTAGTTACGAATAAATGAAAAGTTCAGACCATATGTTAATTAGTAATGTTACCTCAATAATAGATAAAGTACTGCTTACAATCTTCATGTAAATATGCCAATCCACGAGCTGACCCAATAGCAATTTTCACCCTTTTTGACCAATCCATAACAGGCAAGCCCTTCCCTGATCAATACGCGCTGAGTCCATATTAAAATTATTCGAAGCTTTGATAAAACATTAACACTGACTCGATTAGAAATGAAACCAAATACTATTGCAATCAAATTTAATTACCATGTAAATGATACTCTAAAGTTCTATTGGGAAGATACTCATACACAAGCAATCGTTGGTGATCACTTATGCAGTATCCCACAAGAGAGACTAAATGACGATGGTGAACACGACTGATGATCTCAACTTCTGCCCTAAATTCCTTATCACCTTGACCGCTGCCAACCTTAAGTTGTTTCACCGCCACTGTTCTCCCATCTGGAAGGCACCCATTATACACGCAACCGAAGCCGCCCTCGCCGATGAGGTTTTCTGAAGAAAATCCATTTGTTATATTCTTTAGCTCATCGTAAGAAAACCATAGATGGGATCCGGCAGAGTCGGGCAGCCCTGGGCGATAGCCAGGACCTCTGAAACTTGGGTAGGTGTTCCCAATAGCAGAAGGCACTCCTGGTGGTTTTGAAGAGTAATACATATCTGGAAAGGAAAAATGTGACGATTAAATTGTATTGTCATCTCGATCAATTTACATTGGCTTATGACCAAAACAAGAGGAATATAATCACTAGATGACGTAGAGCATATATGGTGTGATAGTGGCTTAACTACCAACCTGGCGTTAAAGATGAGCTATTGGGCGGAGGATTGTACGGGCCTCCCAAGCCACTTTTTTTGGACTTTCTCTTCCTTAATAGGAGAAAAACTATAGCAATCACAAAAACTATCACTGCCGCCACAGTGCCCCCAGCAACAGCTCCAATCAGAGAACTCTTGTGACTAGGTGATGAAGACCAGCTTGAGGATGGAGTAGACGTGGAAGGAGAAATTTTTTGTTGAGTAGGTTGAGAGTGATTAGAGGGGGAGTGGGTTGGAGGAGGGGAATGGTGAGGTGTGGGTGAAGGATGGGGGGCTGGGTGTGGAGGTGATGGTTTTGGTGGTGATGGCTTAGGTGGTGATATTGGAGTAGATGCATTTGGATGAGGCGGTGGATGCGAATGGATTGGTGGCGGCGGTGGGGATAACTGAGGAGGAGGAGGAGGAGGAGGAGGAGAGGGAGGAGGGAGAGGAGGAGGAGGGGGAGGAGGAGGAGGAGAGGATTGCTGAGGTGGCGCAGTAGTGGGGGATTTGGCACCAGGTGGAGGAAGAGGATGAGAGGACGGTGGTGGAGCCAATATCAGGCTGTTACGATCGGGAGGTGGAACTGTTTTGGAGGAATTAGGTGTTCTGGAGGAATTAGGTGCACGATCAATCGGTTTAGGTGGTGCGGATTGAGGGGCATGAGATGCATTATTAATCTTTTGGGGACGGGCTGGGGATAATGCAGGTACCGGTGAAGATCGAGGAGCCACTACCTTGCTATCAATAATATTAATATCAGGGGTTGGAGGAGGATGTGGGGGTGGTGGGGGCGGTGGAGACAGAGTAGAATTATTACTCGAATCTGTAATCGACTCCGAAGGAGAAGGGGTTGGACTTGAAGCACCTTGAATGGAAGAAGAAGAAGAAGAAGAAGAAGAAGAAGAGGGGGAAGAAGAGGGGGAAGAAGAGGGTGCTTGAAATGGAGGCGATGCATCCATTTCTACTCTCTCTCCTCCTCCTCCTCCTCCTCCTCCTCCTCTTAACCCCCTTCCACTTTCTCCTCCTCTTAATCCTCTTCCGCCACCCCCTCTTATCCCTCCTCCTCCTCCTCCTCCTCCTCCTTTTTGTATATAAATATAAGACGACGACGACCCAGGAGGAGGAGGAGGAGGTTGGTGGCGTTTTTTGGCACTCCTATAGATCGCAATTGTATTGTTCTCTGTTGATCGAGAAAATATAATAATAATTATACTAATCAATTGTATTCAACCTTATCAACACTGGAACCCTCCCGAAATCAATAATAACATTAACGATAGATCAACAAATACAGGGAGTAAAAGAATAAATGAAATTGAAATTAAATTTCCGGCAGAATAGAATAATTCTTTGCAACAGATAGATATGGATGACGACGACGGATGATTGAACTCATAAATGGATGAAGAGGAGATGAAAAGAGAACAGTAACCCTAACCCTAAATGACGATTTAGGGACCGAAGGCGACGCCTCTTCTCACCTCATTTTTTTCTTCTCTTTCATTTCTCGAATTGAAATTGAAAATCGAAATTGAAAATTCCGACCATGAAGCAACAACAAACATCAACAGCTGCCAAACTTTCCGGAAATAGAGATTGAGATAGAAAGATAGAGCGCCCATAAATAGAAACTGGTACCTCAACCACCCCAATTTCCCTCGCGCTCCCCGCCATCCTCCTCTAGTTTCCCCTCACATTAAAAAAACGGAAATTCCCAACGGCTCATCACATTTTTATTTTGAACTCCGCGGGGCACAGTGATCTCTATGGAGCGGGTGCTGTGACCCGACTTCGACCCGCATTCACCCCGGCTGAACCGGATTTTGATGTGCCTTTTTTCATGATCCAATTAATAAATGCATGTTGCCAGGTGTGGTTGTCAGGGTCGTCGCGTCATTGTCTAGTTGTCCTTAATTGGCATGTGATTTCGCATTTTCTTGGTAATTCCAATGGTATTCTTGTAAATATTGTATTTAGAATGTTTTTAAGTATTGTATTCATGAGAATTCTTTAAAGAAAAAACTTTATGTGTAATAATGGAAAAAGGTTCTAGAGACCCTTCCTAAGCCATTCAACCAGGGAAGACCCCTAGAAGGCTAATCTTCACCATCTATGGTAAGGGTGCCTCACTATAAAAGGGGGCAAGATGAGGCCATTTGTATCCAACAAGAGTTGCAAGCAATAGAAGCAACGGCAGTAGTTCTCCATTTCAAAGTTCTCCTGTGTTCTTGAGTGCCTTGTGGGTGAGAAGATTTGAGGGAATGCTGACTTAACCATTCTAATAGAGTGTGTGTGAGCTAAGTGTCGTACCGAATTGGAGAAGTCAAGTAGCCAACCAGTCCACCTGTGGCAGTTGGTATCAAATTATTGTGGTTTGGGAAGGAGGATGTTGGCAAGCGAGGTTCCAGTTCCAAGCGACTCCGAGATGGCAAATGGCACCACTAGGCCACCTCACTTGGGGAAGTCCAAGGACATCATGTCGGCGTTCGAGGCACTGTTGGGCAAGGCATAGCTCACCGTGGCTAGGACAAAGGATCAGCTCGAGACCTTGGAGGAAAGTATCGAGGGGCTGAGGTCTGGGAGGGATGAGGTTTGGGAGGAAATGCAAGTGGTCTTTAACTCTGCCATCAACATGCTCCAGAAAAGAGATGATCTCTTGAAGCAAAGGAATGCTACCTTGGAGGCTCGGGAGGATGCCTTAATGAAGGAGTTGGAAGAGCTCAAGGACGGTTTCAACCAACAAAAGATGGCATGGACGAGTGGAGCGTTCGTCACCCATCCCTTCTTGCCAAATGTTGACGTTCCAAATTCGAAGCCTTACGGAGGTACGTGGAATGCTCGAGAACTCAACAATTTTCTTTGGAATATTGAGACATATTTTGATGTTGTGACGATCAAGGACGATGGTTCCAAGCTCCTCACAGTCCCTCTCTTTCTCCAAGATGTTGCTATGTTATGTTGGCATCGACTGTGCAACGACGTGAAAATGGAAACATGCACCATCAACACTTGGAAAGAGTCCAAGACATAGATTAAGAAGTCATTATATCCAAAGAATGCTGAGAATGAAACATGAGGTAAGCTTCGGTGCCTCACTTAGAAAGGTTCAATTCGAGATTTTGTGAAAGAATTTTCAGCGTTACTGATATACTTGATATGAGCAAGGATTTGCTCTTCGCTTTCATGGATGGCCTCGCAGGGTAGGTCAAGCTGGATCTACAGAGACGGGGAGTCGAGACTCTCGCCTAAGCTATGGCAGTTGCAGAGTCCTTGATCGAGCTCAAGAAGGTGGACTCCAACAAGCCAAAGGAAAAGAAGGTAAACCATGGCAAAGATGTGGGAGAGAAAGAGAAACCGTTTAGAGACTCCCAACCTAAGCAAAACCAATAGAAGGAAAAGTATTTTGAGTGAGCCAAGGGGGATTGCTCAAAAAATCTACAATGCTACGTTTGTAAAGGTCTGCACAAAGCTCGAGAGGGTCCAACTAGGGCCAATGTTTCAGCTTTAATCTAGAAGGAAGAAGAGACACAGCATGAAGAAATGAGGGTGAACTTGCTACATCTTCTCAATGACATTCATGCCAGGGTGGATGAAAGGCCAAGTGGAAGATGTTCATGGAGATGGTAATCACCGGTAAGATCTTCAAAGCTCTCCTAGATGCCGATGCTTCACATTTCTTCATTTTTGGTATTGTGGTTGGAGATTTGGGATCTTGCAGTGACCAAAGAGAAGGTACCATCAAGGTCGTCAACTTGAAACCTTCTTACATTGTTGGCATGGCTCGACAAGTACAAGTGAGAATGGAAGAATGGTCCAGCCTGGTAGACATAACGGTGATCGGCTTGGATGACTTTGATGTGGTCATGGGCTTGGAGTTACTTGACCAAATGAAAGCTGTATTGGTTCCATATGGCATCACAATGTGCTTCCAAGAGGGCAAGGCTTGCATTATTCTAATCCAGAGAGTGAAGTCCTTGTTAAGCAAGTTTCTCTCGGTGATCCAACTCTCTAAGGGTGTTCGAAGGGATGAACCAACCTTCATTATCATAGAAAAAAATGGAGAAAGACCCAACTAACGTCGAGGAGGTACCTAAGGAGATCCAATCCGTTTTGAATGAGGACCAAGATGTTATGCCCGAGAAGTTACCAAGCAAGTTGCCACCCAAGAGAGAGGTGTACCACAAGACCGAATCGATGAAGGTGTGCCAGGAAGCATTTAAAGGATTGGAGATGTCATTGACCGAGGAGCCAGTTCTCTCCCTTTCAAATTTTAGCAAGTCATATTAAGTCCATATCGATGTGAGTGACTTCGCCATCGGAGGGGTATTGATGCAAGATGGACAACCCATTGCCCATGAGAGTTGAAAGACAAAGCTTGCAGCTATGATGAACACTCCATAAAGTTTTTTGCTCGATCAGGATGACAAAATCACCAGTTGATTATGCCAAGGAAGGAAATACTAGGAGATTTTGTCTTGATGACGTCTTACTCTATGCCAAGGGAAGACATGTGTACATGCCATCGTTCAGGAATCTGTGACAGGAAGGTTTAAAAGAATTCCATGACTCTCTATGGGCTAGGTATCTAGTAGTGTATCAGACATTAGCACTACTCGAGGATGCTTATTATTAGCCTCGTATGCACGATGATATGAGGCCTACGAAACACGTGTCTTGTATGCCAACAAGACAATGTAGAACAAAGAGCACCACTGCACTACTCGATACATTACAAATTTCGAAGCATGATAGCATTTCCATGGATTTCATTATGGGATTGCACAAGTCTGAAGGGTGCAAGATCATTATGGTGGTGGTCGATAAGTTTTCTAAGTATGATATATGCTGGATCGTGATCTAAGCCTAAAGGGGGATGTTAGCCTTAATATTAACCACACATGTACGGTGTCAATTGTAGCTCACAGGTCGAACACAGGGAGGCAGTGGTATGGGTACCGGTTAATTATGTATTTGATTAGCTACGTGAATGGTGACAAGGATGGGGTAATTATGCTAAAAATACAAAAAATGAAGAAAATGATGCCAAGGGTTAAGCGCCACTGCTAGCATAGACTAAACATATGGGCTGATCTAGCTTCTCGATGCAACGGATTATAGTCCTAAATGATAGCCGAATATCAATCCTCGTCCTCTCGACGTTCAACCCTGAGAGAGGATTTGGAGAATAGGATGGACCCCTTTCGTAGCCCCGATGGGTCATCGGTGGCTAATGTGTAAGTAATTCTAGTGAGTGTGCTCGATGGTTAGTCGACGCCTAACACTAGATAGTCAACCCTCCCTAAAATAAGGAGAATTGAATTAAGTTCATCCAAACCTATTCCTAAAACTACAATCCAATTGAATCAATATTTGGGACAGTCCACTCACATGAATAATCTACAGTATGGTTTGGCTTCACCCTAGGCACAAGGATCTACTCTCTCTATTCATCACAATAAACAACAAGCAAGACATGGACATGGAATAAAACATAACAAATAGCACAAAAGAGAAATAAAGAACAAGCAAGATGAATAAACAAAGATTTAATACAAGAAAGTAGGAATTAAGAGTCTTACAAACAATGGAAGAACAGCCCCCAACGGGGGAAGAAAACCCTAGAAGGAACTCATTCAAATCACCCCCAAAAAAGTCCTCTTATAACCCCCTTAACCCTTCAACGATTCGGATCCGAAAAACTGGAATTCGAAGTGGCACATCCGTGCTACAAATTCAGCTTCTAAAAACTGGAATTTGCATTTGCACGGCCGTGCAAAAATTCCAACATTACAGCCCCGACTTTTAGAAATTATAATAAATCACCCCGAACTCAGAAAATTACAAATAAATTTGCGTTGGAATCGTCACAATGCACTATACCATCTAAAATAGTTTCGGGAAGAAATATTGGGGGGATTGGGAGCATAAACTGTTGGATCTTGTGGATGGCAAACAACACTAGAATGGGGTTGAATAATGTTGTATAAAATAAACTTTTTCATTCTTAATAGATTAGCACAATTCAAAGCCTTCTAATGTTGCCTAAGAAACCAAGTAGAGTGATCTACGCTTGGTTCTTAATCAACTCAATAAATCTTCAAAATCAAATCAGAGATAAAAATCTTCTGGTAGTCGACTTCATATGAACAGTAGTCGACTCCCAGAGGGAAATTGAGCACAGCTAAGTTAGTTAAATACTTAATGAAGATATATAAGATTGCAGACATATAGATACAAAAACTGATCTTTGCATTATATTATAAATGAATTACAAGACTAATATTCAACAAACAAATGAACAAAGAATTATGATAATAACAAAGTAAATGAGAATTTCTTGCAGAGATAAATAATCAAACACAGATAAGCAAACGCAGACACAAGGATTTTTATCCTGGTTCTCCACAACTTGGGTACGTCCAGTCTCCGACTAATCCGGTACGAGATTTTCACTATCTGCCTTGGCAAATACAAGCACCTAACTTCACTCGTTAGGATTTCCAATAACCTAGCCTTAACCAGGATTTCCAACATCAACACCTAGACTTGTCTAGGGTTTCCAATAACAACACCCTTACAACAAAGGGTAAACACAAAGAGAAAAACGATATCCAATTCACCACAATTGTTTGGTGGAGATTGGATTTACAACCAACTTCTATAGCCAATAGTAATAGACAATTATGTGTATTAGTGGCTTTATAGAATAAGATTCTAGATCACACAAAGATACAAATGAAATCTTTGTGATCTAAATCAAATGTTTTTTAAAATCCTTTTAAATAAAATCAGAGAATAAGTAATATGGATTTTGAAAACAAATAGCCAAATAAAAAATTCGATCTTCAGAAAATAATATCTCAAAGGAATTACAAGATCAAGAATAAAAACAGATTTGGCTAAGAGAGAATGAGAGCTGAGAATTTGAGAACGTTTAGAAGTTTTGCGCAAGATAATTTTGATTTCAAGAGTTGTTGTATTTTCTCAAAGAAATAGTCCTTTATTTATAGGTGAAAATGATGAATTCGAAATTCAAATTCATTTGAATTTTGCCCCGAAAATCATGGGAATAATAAATTAGAGATATGTCAAAAGTCAAGTCAAAACGTCGAATTTCGACAACTGGTAGTCGACTCCCTAGGATTGGTAGTCGACTCCCAGTGTGTTTCAGGAGAAATTAATTATCAGCTGGTAGTCGACTCCCACTCCTTGGTAGTCAACTCCCAGAGGAGTTTCTTCTGATACACGGCTAGTAAAACATGTATTTAGCTCCAAAGTGTAATGGAGTTTCACTACAAAAAAGCAAATCGACTAGCAAAATCTCTCAATAACTTTGAAAGTGATTTAAAAGGTATTTTAAAATGTTTAGCTTCGAAATTATTTGTGTGTGTTGTCTATACGTTTGGCTTTGACATAACCCTAAGAAGGACACAACTCACACACTGTAGACTCGGACACGTCTTCGGAAGCTTGATCAACTGATGATGATGTAGATGTGAGCTTCTCTTGAGCTTCTGTTCCATTTGAGCTTTGATCTTCATCATTGATCTAGCAACGTTCGTCCTTGTCTTTGAGCGTAGATTGCGCTTCTCTGGAGTATGCATAAAGCTTTTCATTTGTCGCACAACCTGCACACTTAGTCATAGTGTAGTTAGTACACTAAGCTTCATTTGGTGTGCTCATCATCAAAATCACTTGGGGTGGAATTCAATTTCCATCAGAAACTCCTTTTTTGAAGCGACATGGTTCTTTTTTTTCTTCCGAGGTGACACGGCTTTGTGACACGGCCTTGCCGCCTTTAGCTCCGCTTGTGACACGGCCGTGTCATCCGTCCGTGTTCAAGGATATGCCTTTGTATTTTGCAGTAGAATTTAGCACGGTCATGCGATGTATCTGCACGGCCGTGTCGCTCGGTCGTGTCGCTGATGCTGACACTCCCCCTTGGGCTGATACGGTGACACGGTCATGCATGTGCATGCACGGCCTTGTTGCTTGCATTTTGGCCCTCCTCTTCTCGCTTTAGCCTCCTATCTTCATTATTCTTTGCTGCCTTCTCTCCCATACTCCACAATCTACCAAATTGCATCGTTTTGTGCGCGAATTCCTTGAAATACACAAAATACGTTCCCAAAGCATCAAATGTACAAAAATGGATAAAATGGGTAAAATATCGAGAATGGTAAGGAATAAATGTGGAAAATGAAAGGTGAAGGTGGCATAAAAAGGTGTATAAATGCGCCTAACAAAATCCCCCAAACTAAATTCTTGCTCGTCCCCGAGCAAGATAAGACACGAATATACTGGGAGAAATTTGTTAGGGAAATCTAAAGATCGCCCTCTCTAAACCAACCATATGTGCAAACCACGTAAACAATAAAATTAGGGTTTACTCCTAACATGCAACGCTCTTACTACCAAGCATGGCACGTAACTCAGAAATATCGGTCTCCAACAAAATCTCAACTTTAACTCGTACCCCCCGTGGAGAAGATTAAATCACGGAAAATCCTCCTAATAGGCTTAAAATTAGAAGAATTCAGCCATCGTCTTACGCAGGCAAAGGTAGAAACCAAAATTGTGTCATATGGACTTAACTTTCTAGGATTGGCTCGAGACAAGCTGTGGTGGTAATATGTGTTTTTTTCTTTTTCTCTTTTTTTCTTGTAACGGTCTGTTTCCATCAGCACGATAATTTGTGTATTTAACCTATTAAACTATTTTTCGTCTGGAGTTTTATGATTTCAAAAAATTCCTTATAAAAATATTTTGAAGTATTAAAGTAGTTATGGGGTATTTTAGTAAGTTCAGGTTTCATCGAATACCTCTAAATAATCCGGTAAAAATTCATTTTCGATTATTACTGTTTTGGCTTAATGAATTGATTTTCTATACAAAATCATCAAAACATTTTCAAACTTCTACGGTATCATCCTATAATCATTTAGGGCTTCCCACATTAATTTCGTAATTTTCTGACAACAAATCAGTAGAAAACCCGTAAACCAGCTTCCTAAACATTTTGGCCCACGACTCGTATTTTCGTAGCTCAAACCGTGAATCGGACTTTGTATTCACGATCCTCGTGACGATACGAACCTGTGGATATGTTTTCGTAATTTTTCGGACACGTTTACTAGTAGGGGCAAAATCGTAATTTCAAATTTTGCCTTTACCATCGCTAATTACCTTGCCTAATTACTAATTACATTAACCTAATCACTAATTAACCTAACCATGACTAACACATGTGGAGACAACGGTTCAAAATTTTCTAAAGACATTTTTAATGCAAATCTAGTCCTAAATCTCCACTTTTTGACTAAATATTAAATGCTTAAGTTAAATATTAGTTTCTTAAACCTATTTAAACCCTCCCCTAATCCCTCTCCTTCTCACAGCTAAACTCCCCTCCGGCGAAGCTCCGGCCAACTTCCGGCGAACTCCTCCCCCACCTCCGGTGAGCCTCCTCCTTCATCCTCTTTCATCCTATCTTCAACCTCATCCCCATTCTCTCTCTCTCTCTAAAAAACCCAACAAAAAAACCCAAGAACCCATCAAATTCAAACACATCTCCACCATGGTTTCCTCCCCTCTCCTTGATCCTCTCTCTCTCTCTCTCTCTCTCTCTCTCTCTCTCTCCATACAACTCTCCCTCTCTTCCTCCATTGATTTCAATTTATAAATCAAACAACCATCAACAAACAAACAAGAGAATCAAAGAGAAAAAATATTCCAGCAGCAGGTCTGTCGGCGGCCGGCGCCGGCCGGTGGCGGCCGGCAGGGTGGCCGGCCGACCACCCCACTCCCCCTTTTCCCCTTGGTCTTTCCTCCTTGCTCCGCCTTGCCTTGCTCCACCATTGATACCCCTACAAAATGAAGAAGAAACAATTTGAAAACCAAAATTTTTGACAGTATTAGCTTACTGCCCATTGTTGTGTTTTAGGAGAAGGGAATATTATGTGAAGGAGAGGAGGGAAAGTATGAAAGAAAATTGTGAAGGGGAGAAAGAGAAAGCGATTTTGTGAAGGGGATTTTAAAAGGAAAAATTTGTAAAGGATTTTTGTGAAGGGGAAAATTTGTAAAGGGAATAGATAGGAATTGTTTTCTTTTGGTATTTTATTTTCGTACGTGTATTCGTATACGTGCGTATGTGCACATAGTACGGAACCTTGTAATTTCGATTATTATATTAATAAAAATATGGGTGCGTGCGTGTGGTGTTTGTAGGTAGACGTCCCGGGAAGACACCGACTCCCGGACGGGGTACAAGACCCGCCCAAGGAACCGGATTACAACCGGTCACAACTATATGCAAGTAATTACCGTGTATATGCAAGTATCTACCGTATAGGTGTTTGTGGTACTGTACTTGTGCTCATTGTTGTATTGTTGGATGTACAAAGTGATGGGCCAATAAGGCCATACGGACACGGATATGGTTAATACGATATGACATGGGTTATGGGGTAGTCTTGAGCTACGAAGTGTGCGGGAGTGACCGGGTCCACCCTTATTAGTTAAGCTGTACCATCACCCTGCAGGGGATGGTAGGTAGAGATTCCACGAGTTGCTTCGTGGGATGGGTGCACTTCTGGTTGCATATCGTGCACTCGGGCTAAGGCTGATGCACTAGCGTGTTTGTTTACTATGCCACTATTGCTGATTTGATACCATTGTTTTACTGACTAAGTCGAGACTACTCGAACGTGGCAACACGGTATAATAACAAGCGGTCTTAAATTACGATTGAATCAGTGTCTAGAAAGGAATGGGAAGGGGGTTGGTCAACTAAAGGACTTTTCCTGCGGTCATAGAAGTGACATGTGCCTTCAAGCCCTGACTGCCTGGCAAATTTGGGAGTTAAGTTAGACTTCTTCTTATTAAGCCTGCCTACACTATTAGATAGTCAAGAGACGTTTGTTACCTCTTGTTCGTTCATTACATTGTACCTTTACTTTCTGTTGGTTATTACTTGCCGCTTAGCGCTGACATGTATTTCATTGTTTTCTTTGAAATGCATGTCAGACTATGAGCCGACGGAGTACGTGGAATACTACACTGAGGACGATCCCGTGGACCAAGGATCAAAGGACGTTACTGAGCCTGCACCTACAGAGGAGTAGGAGTTTCCGATTCGACCACAACATCCACTTGATTTCATTGTCAGTGTGTTTTCCTTACCACCGTCAGTGTGCTTTTTCTTATTGCCAGTGTGCTATTTACTTTCGAGTGATGTACTTTACTTTTCTGTCGAGTCGTTATAGGCCGTACTATAATGCTCAGTCCTGTACTACTTATCATCTATTGGGATAATAAAGATGTTGTGTGTTGTCTCTCTGAGTTTGCATGACAAGAACCTGTCATTCAATGGAATTACTACAGACGCTTATTGTGCATCGAACAAGGAAGAAGAAAAAAATTCCTCCTTGTTTTATGCACATTCGGACCTTCGTCGCGTCCTCGCTCCTGGGTATTATGGGAAGCGGTGTTGGAAACAGCATCCTAACCTATGTTTGATGATAACAAACCCTACTGAACTGTTCTAATATGTTTGTTGAGTGTGTCACAGGTCCCTATAGCCATGATTGCTCAGGTTACACATGTACGTACTCAAGTACGTAGAGATACAAGGATGAAACTTCATTTGGAATTACACAAGCTGATCAAACAATGGAGTATAGCTATGAAACTCTACTCTAGAGTTAAACATAGGCTATAAATAGCATGGGATTTTTCTCAGGATTTATGGAGATTGTGTGAAGTCCAAATACGGGGAAATACGAGAAAATACTGAGTATACAAAGAAGAAAATTTTTCTACAAGAGGTGAAATGAGGTGAAACAATTCTCACATGTCAATATGAAGCTATGGGATTTTTGAGAATTATTTCAGAATTTTTGGGATTTATTTGATGCCTAAATACGCGAGAATACAGTGAAAATACTCAGCAAATACGGCATACGGTACTGTGCATATATACGCTTCATCGCTGAATTAAATCCAAGTCGACGTGGCATCATCCTGGCCGTTCATTTCGCATCTGACGGTCGGTCGAAGCGGGGCGACGTGGCCGCTTGTCCGCCGCCCGATCTCGATCCGACGGTCACCTACCGAGCGGATAAGTCGCAAATGGCGGGCGCAGCTGTCGACATCCGCGAGCGACGTGGCTGCATCTCCGCCGTCCACGCGGAGATCCAACGGCTGCCGACAAAGCGGGTCCGGGTCAGCGGAGGCGGGCGACGACGCGCGAATTTTGACCGCCACGTGGCGGCTCCTCAGCGAATCCCGCTCGATCCAACGGCTGATATCGCTGCCGACAGCGGATTTTAAACCCGACCCGTTAAGCCTATTTTAAACGTGATTTTCGTGGGTGCGGATCCCTTGGAACAGTGACGTAAACCCGTTAACTCAATTCTATAAATACCAATGTACATCTCTTCACATTTTCATCAATAAGTGGAGTTCTAGAGATCCAAATTGAGTTCCGTAAGAAGCGTTGCGACCGTGACTTCATCCCCGACGCAGTGATAGCAAGTTGAGCAGCTAGTTCCTCCCGTGTAGCAAATGAGATCATTTTGAGTGAGGAACTTCTACCGACTACTTCCACGGGGACAGCGACTACTTCTTCTACAGACATTCGATCATCATTCCGTAAGAAGCGTTGCGAAGCTACTGATGTGCTGAAAGACGACAACCAGAGAGATCTTCACAAATGAGCTTTCTAAACTCTTGATCTTATTTATTTGTGAAGTTATTAATGTTTTGATCAGCATTTCTGTAATATAATTTCTTCCGCTATTTGGGACTCTGGGAACCAAACTTGTTGGGGCAAGTTGGGTTGGGGAGTGATACTTGTATGTTTCTTTTTGGCTTTGGTGAGCTTGAGTTGGTCTGACAGGTTGGTGTTGGGGCACCAATCTAAGGGAGATTGTAACTTCTTAAAGAAACAGTATAAGTGATTGCTCATTGGGGTGGACGTAGGTCATGGGGACCGAACCACGTTAAATTCTGTGTCTTCTGTGAATGCTTTGATTGTTTGATTCCTAAACTGCATGCTGTAAACTAGGCTTAATTTTTATCTTGCGATAATTTGGTCAAAGGCCTATTCACCCCCCCTCTAGGCCTTATTTAGATCCTACAAGTGGTATCAGAGCACCAGGCCTGGCCATTTGAGTCTAGTTCATAATGAATACATATGATTCAGCATTTGCTGAAGGACAGTCTACAGTTAGACCACCCAAATTTAATGGGACTGATTTTGCTTACTGGAAAGCTAGGATGAAAATTTTCCTAGTCTCTTCAGATCTTGAAATTTGGAAAATTGTTGCTAAAGGCTATCACCCACCTACAATCAAAATTGAAGATATTGAAATACCAAAACCAGAAGATAAATGGGATGATAACGATAACAAACTTTATGCTCTGAATGGTAAAGCTATGAATGCAATTATCTGTGCACTTGACAGAACTGAGTTTAACCGTATATCTCATTGTCTTCTTGCGCAGGAAATCTGGAACACTCTCGAAGTCACTCACGAAGGAACCTCTCAGGTGAAGGAGTCCAGATTAGCGCTGCTGAGCTCAGAGTACGATGGTTTCCACATGCTACCAGGAGAATCCATCAAGGATATGTACACTCGCTTCACCGACATCGTATACAACTCAAAAGCCTTGGGAAAGTCTTACGACAGCATCGACCTCATTCGGAAAATCCTAAGAGCGCTTCCTAGTTCCTTGCGGCCTAAAGTGACGGCCATCCAAGAAGCGAGAGATCTCACTAAGCTGAAGCTGGATGATCTGATTGGGAATCTGTTATCCCATGAGCTGGAACTCAAAACCGTCGAGACAAGAGAGAAAGGTGAGGTTAAACCTTTAAAGACCATCGCTCTCAAAGCCGAAGAAAGTGACAAAGAAGATCTCGACGAGGAACATGCACTGATGGTCAGAGGATTCCGACGCTTCATCAGAACTCCTGCCGGAAAATCTGAAATGGCAAAAAGGTTCAATCGTTTTAATAAGTTTAATCCTTTGAATTCCTCGTCTGAACAGAATACTACTAAAAGTGTTCAATGTTTCAACTGTAAGAAATTTGGACATTTCATGAAAAACTGTCCAACAAAGAACGCGTCATCCGAAGCCAAAGGGAAATCATTTGCGGTCACATGGGACGATGACGACGAAGACGAACCACAAGACGAGGTAGCGCAATCATCACTTTGCCTAATAGGTGAAAGCGACACGAACAAGGTAAGAGATGAATTTTCTTTACCAGAATTAATGAATATTTGTGAAAACATGAATTCAGAAATTACTTCTCTTGAATCCTCTATAGAAAATTATAAAGAAATGAATTTCCAACTACATCAGGAAAATTATAATGTTTTGCAAAATGAAATAAAATTGAAAAATGAAATTGCATCGCTCAAAATTACCATTGAAAAACTCAAAGGAAAATCTAGTATTACTGAAGCTATACCTTGTCAGACTTGTGCTTCATTAAAGCTAGAAATTAAGAATGGTAATGAAAAGACTGTTGGCCTAAATAAAAGAATAGAAACTCTCGCTAAAAATGAAGATAATGTTAGAAAGAGTTTTATAAATAAAAGTGTCATACTTGTAAATGAAAACATCTTTTTGAAATCCAAAGTCTCTGATTTAGAACTGAGTATCAGAAAATTTGGTGTAGGAAGAAAATCACTAGACATCATTCTTGGATACCAGTCAATCAAAAACGATAAACAAGGACTAGGATTTGGAAATGTTTATAATGAAAACATGATAAAGAAAAATCATTACATCAAGAAAAAGAAACGGAACGCCAAATGTTATACCTGTGGTTCTTTTGAGCATTTATATAGAAATTGTCGTTATAAGAACCAAAACATGAAGTTCAAACAAGTATGGGTTCCGAAAGGTACTATGACTAACCATTGTGGACCTATTTGGTTACCCAGGTCACACATACCTTGTTCTTCTTATGTGTAGGGACTCAGCATGGCTAAGGAACAACTGTGTGAGTGGTATTTGGATTCAGGCTGCTCAAGACACATGACAGGAAACAGCGACAAGTTCCTTAGCCTCGTGAAGCAAGAAGGAGGAAGTGTTACATTAGGGGACAACGGCAAGTGCAAGGTAATGGGTAAAGGTATTGTTGGCAACAATACTTTTAAAATTTCTGACGTCCTCTGGGTTGAAAATCTCAAACACAACCTCATCTCCATAAGCCAACTCTGTGACAAAGGTATGAAAGTACTTTTTGATGAGAAAATTTGTAAAATTTATGACTCGGTCACAGGTAATACCCTCTTCATAGCCAATAGGAAAAATAATGTTTATACAATAATGATTGAAGAAATGACAATTGCTAAATGTTTGATTGGCAGGGAGGAGGAGGCTATACTATGGCACCGGAGACTATCACATGCCAGCATGAAGTTGCTACATAAGCTGGAGAATAAAAACCTGGTCCGAGGCTTGCCACATCAACAGTACGAGAATGGTAAGTTGTGTGTTGCATGCACAAAAGGTAAGCAAACTAGATCCACTTTTACGGGAATTCGGGAAGTTACCACTTCACGAATCCTAGAATTGATTCATATGGATTTGTTTGGGCCTACCGATGTTGCTAGCCTAAATGGGAAGAGATTTTGTTTTGTTTTGATCGATGATTTTTCTAGATATACATGGGTTTACTTCTTAGCCAAGAAATCGGATTCTTTTGAAAATTTCCAAAATTTTTGTAATCAAGTTTCAAATGAGAAAAATCTTTCAATTATGAAAATTAGAAGTGATCACGGTGGTGAATTTGAAAACTCTGTTTTTGAAAACTTCTGTTTGGAAAAAGGGATCTTACATGAATTTTCTTCTCCTAGAACACCTCAACAAAACGGGGTGGTCGAAAGAAAGAATCGAACTTTAAAAGAGATGGCAAGAAGCATGCTTAATGATTATTCTCTTCCTATGTATTTTTGGGCCGAAGCAGTGAATACAACCTGCTATGTCTGCAACAGGGTTATGCTTAGACCTTTAATGAACAAAACATCCTATGAACTGTGGCATGGCAAGACTCCTAACATTTCATATTTCAGAGTATTTAGATGCAGGTGTTTTATTTTAAACACAGGAGATCAGCTGGGAACATTTGAATCCAAATCAGACGAAGGAGTGTTCGTAGGGTATTCATCAAGGAGCAAAGCATACATGATCTACAATAAACGAACTTTAACTGTTGTTGAGTCAATTAATGTGAAATTTGATGAAGCTGAAATAGATCCTTTAAATTGCAGGGACACTGAAGATGCAGACAAGGAAACTACAGAGCCTGAAAACATAGCTGAACCATCTGAAGGCCAAAAGGAAGCTGAACTCGAAGCACCACAAGGAAATAGACTGGAAAGAGGAGAGCTCAGGTTCAATCCACATCATCCACCTGAGCTGATCATGGGGACTCCTACGGAAGGTATACGCACTCGATCCACTTTCAATAACTTGTGTGCCTTATGCATTCATGGTGACCTCATTTCTGAAATTGAACCTAAGAACGTTGAAATTGCTTTAACAGATGAAAGTTGGGTTATGGCCATGCATGATGAGATTAATCAGTTTGATAGAAATAATGTTTGGACATTAGTGCCCCGACCTAATAATTACCCAATTGTTGGCACTAAATGGATTTTCAAAAACAAACTTGATGAATCTGGAAATGTAATCAGAAATAAGGCAAGATTAGTGGCCAAAGGATATAACCAGATTGAGGGAATTGATTGTGATGAAAATTTTGCACCCGTTGCTAGATTAGAAGCCATTAGAATATTGCTGGCTTTTGCAAGTTTTAAAGGTTTTAAATTGAAGCAAATGGATGTGAAAAGTGCATTTTTAAATGGTTATTTGAAAGAAGATGTTTTTGTTGAACAACCCCCTGGTTTTGAAAGTCATAGTTTTCCAAATCACGTTTACAAGTTGCAAAAGGCTTTGTATGGTCTGAAGCAAGCTCCCAGAGCTTGGTACGACCGTCTCAGTTCATATCTTTTGGAAAATAACTTTAAAAAGGGTAGTGCAGACAACACTTTGTTTATCTTGCATGAACATGATCATTTTCTTATTGTTCAGATTTATGTGGACGATATTATTTACGGTGCTACTAATGATCTTTTATGCCAAAAGTTTGAAAAGGTTATGCAGGATCAATTTGAGATGAGTCTGGTCGGAGAGTTGAAATACTTTTTGGGCTTTCAAGTAAGACAAATTGGAGATGGCATATATGTTTCCCAAACCAAGTACATAAAAGAACTGTTGAAGAAATTTGGGATGGAAAATGCAAAGCCAATGCGAACTCCAATGAGTCCGACGACGAAGCTTGAAAAGGATGACAAAGGTATAGATGTGGACCAAAAACTTTATCGAGGTATGATTGGGTCCTTACTCTATTTAACTGCATCTAGACCAGACATCATGTTTTCTGTCTGTTTGTGTGCACGATTTCAAGCCTGTCCAAAAGAATCACATTTGATAGCCATTAAGAGGATTTTTCGATATCTTATTCACACTCCTACACTTGGACTATGGTATCCCTCTTGTGGTAATCTTAATTTGGTTGGCTATGCTGATGCTGATTATGCTGGTAGTATGCTTGATAGAAAGAGCACTAGTGGAACATGTTTTATGCTAGGACATTCATTGGTTTCTTGGTCTAGTCGTAAGCAGAACAGTGTTGCTTTGTCCACTACTGAAGCTGAGTATATTGCCCTTGGCAGTTGCTGTGCCCAAGTACTTTGGATGATGCAAACCCTGTCTGACTACGGCTTGGATCTTAGAAAAGTTCCATTACGATGTGATAGTAAGAGTGCTATAGATCTTTCTAACAATCCTGTTCATCACTCTCGGACAAAACACATAGATGTAAGACATCATTTTCTTAGAGATCATTTGGCAAAAGAGGATGTATCCATTGAATATATTTCTACTGATTCTCAGTTGGCAGATATCTTTACAAAACCTTTGCCAGAAGATCGTTTTTGTCGTCTACGTCTAGAACTGGGCATTATTGATTATATTTAGAGTGAAAATATTATTTGGTGTGTTTTTATTGTTTTTGTGTGGTGTGCTACAAAAAGAAAAATAAAAAAAAATGAAAAAGAAAAATAAAAAAAAATTAAAAAGGAAAAATATACACAGAAAGGGAAAGTGAATTGTCTATCTCCTCCTTTTGCATTTTTTCATCAGAAACAGCTTTAAATGCAAAACATATGTCTTATGGATTTTGAATATTATATTCTTAACAATGCTTGCATTCAAAGACTACATGCTTAATTAGGTCATATTCATTAATGACTAACTAACGTTTTTCATCATCCAATCACACTTACACAGATCAAAATGTTTTGCTATGGAATTGTAATCTTGAATAAGAAAAGTGGTTGTTGGTGGACTAATTTATGTTTTAATGGGATATGATGTTTCAAGGCATGGGTAAAAAGAAAAGCTCTCTTCAAAATATACGTGTATAAAAAGAATAGCAAGACGAGTGTCTTCAAAATATATACACAGAGCTTCGTATGAAAAATGGATACGATCCATGTCCTTGATACTACCCTTGGCCATCCAACTTATGCTATAAATGTCATTTTTTAGCGTTGGTGTTAAGTCCGTCAAGCAATGCCATTTCACATTTAAAAATCCTTATCGGTCATGTTTGGAATTGGTAACTTGAACTCATATTACATGAGAAGGGGAAACTCAATCTTTGATGTTCATATATTCAGTTGAATAGATGGTTATGACAGGCTGTATTCTTTATTACCTCTCCATATGTACTAAACATTTGATCATCACACTTGAGCACGGAGATGAATTATGGTAGTTATGACTTAGTGATTATTGCTTATTTATTCATTGTGGTCAAACGCTGTATTGCCTTTTGTTTTGGTTTATAATGTTCAATTTTCCATTCCTCATATGCTATTTCATACATTTTTTGATGAAAACAAAGGGGGAGAGAAATATTAAGATTGTGCATGTCAGAGATAGGGGGAGCATGTCAATAGGGGGAGCATATCATTTTGTCAGTCATGCTCATATTCATGCTTCACACACTTACACGTCAATAGGGGGAGCATATCATTTTGTCAGTCATGCTCATATTCATGCTTCACACACTTACACACTTAACACATTTTTTTTAAAAATAATCTTAATGTCTGGTTTGTTCTCATCAAAAGGGGGAGATTGTTGGAAACAGCATCCTAACCTATGTTTGATGATAACAAACCCTACTGAACTGTTCTAATATGTTTGTTGAGTGTGTCACAGGTCCCTATAGCCATGATTGCTCAGGTTACACATGTACGTACTCAAGTACGTAGAGATACAAGGATGAAACTTCATTTGGAATTACACAAGCTGATCAAACAATGGAGTATAGCTATGAAACTCTACTCTAGAGTTAAACATAGGCTATAAATAGCATGGGATTTTTCTCAGGATTTATGGAGATTGTGTGAAGTCCAAATACGGGGAAATACGAGAAAATACTGAGTATACAAAGAAGAAAATTTTTCTACAAGAGGTGAAATGAGGTGAAACAATTCTCACATGTCAATATGAAGCTATGGGATTTTTGAGAATTATTTCAGAATTTTTGGGATTTATTTGATGCCTAAATACGCGAGAATACAGTGAAAATACTCAGCAAATACGGCATACGGTACTGTGCATATATACGCTTCATCGCTGAATTAAATCCAAGTCGACGTGGCATCATCCTGGCCGTTCATTTCGCATCTGACGGTCGGTCGAAGCGGGGCGACGTGGCCGCTTGTCCGCCGCCCGATCTCGATCCGACGGTCACCTACCGAGCGGATAAGTCGCAAATGGCGGGCGCAGCTGTCGACATCCGCGAGCGACGTGGCTGCATCTCCGCCGTCCACGCGGAGATCCAACGGCTGCCGACAAAGCGGGTCCGGGTCAGCGGAGGCGGGCGACGACGCGCGAATTTTGACCGCCACGTGGCGGCTCCTCAGCGAATCCCGCTCGATCCAACGGCTGATATCGCTGCCGACAGCGGATTTTAAACCCGACCCGTTAAGCCTATTTTAAACGTGATTTTCGTGGGTGCGGATCCCTTGGAACAGTGACGTAAACCCGTTAACTCAATTCTATAAATACCAATGTACATCTCTTCACATTTTCATCAATAAGTGGAGTTCTAGAGATCCAAATTGAGTTCCGTAAGAAGCGTTGCGACCGTGACTTCATCCCCGACGCAGTGATAGCAAGTTGAGCAGCTAGTTCCTCCTGTGTAGCAAATGAGATCATTTTGAGTGAGGAACTTCTACCGACTACTTCCACGGGGACAGCGACTACTTCTTCTACAGACATTCGATCATCATTCCGTAAGAAGCGTTGCGAAGCTACTGATGTGCTGAAAGACGACAACCAGAGAGATCTTCACAAATGAGCTTTCTAAACTCTTGATCTTATTTATTTGTGAAGTTATTAATGTTTTGATCAGCATTTCTGTAATATAATTTCTTCCGCTATTTGGGACTCTGGGAACCAAACTTGTTGGGGCAAGTTGGGTTGGGGAGTGATACTTGTATGTTTCTTTTTGGCTTTGGTGAGCTTGAGTTGGTCTGACAGGTTGGTGTTGGGGCACCAATCTAAGGGAGATTGTAACTTCTTAAAGAAACAGTATAAGTGATTGCTCATTGGGGTGGACGTAGGTCATGGGGACCGAACCACGTTAAATTCTGTGTCTTCTGTGAATGCTTTGATTGTTTGATTCCTAAACTGCATGCTGTAAACTAGGCTTAATTTTTATCTTGCGATAATTTGGTCAAAGGCCTATTCACCCCCCCTCTAGGCCTTATTTAGATCCTACAAGCGGGACGTGACAGGTTTCTGTGGTGGCCCATGCAGGTCATGCAACTACTCAGAACAATATACGCATCTTTACGATCATAAGCTGACTGAGTACATATTGATTCAGGTTTATTATTTTGCAGCATGGCAGGAAGACCGAACACCTGCAACGGAAATGACGCCAATGGAAACGGTGCCAATGCAAATGGTGCCACCAAGATATCTGCAATCCTGGGAGTGATAAGAGAAATGTTGGAAATACAACACCAGATGCTTCAGCAGGAACCACAAGCACCACCATAACCCACCGAACATGGGGTTAAACAATTTCAGGAGCTTCGTCTGAAGACTTTCTTTGGAAAGGAAGGGCCACTAGCAGTTGAAGAATGGGCTCTAACCACTGAAGACAAGTTGAGCGCTGCTCGCATCTCTCAAGCAGGATGGATAGAAGTTGCAAAACTATAACTGGCTGACAATACTCGAAGCTGGTGGGATCATGAAGAACGACGTCTGGTTAAGCCGATCTCTTGGGGCATGTTCCGGGAAAGGTTTAACGCCCAATATTTTCCTCCCTCGGCCAAGAGAGAACTCCAAAGTCGTTTTATTAATCTGAAACAAGGCAATAGGACTGTCGATGAGTATGCGGCAGAGTTCTCAATGCTCAGTCGTTTCGCTCTGCACATGGTTGAAAATCCAGAAGACTGTGCTTATCAGTTTCGTCAAGGCCTAAACCCCCGTGTTCAAGCCTCGATGACTTCAGTGAAGCTGACTACCCTTGAGGATGTTCCAGAAGCTGCACGAACTCATGAAACCGTTGCATGACTTGAAAGGGGAAATCAAGTTAATACAGGAAAACGCCCGATGGAACTTGCCAGAAACAATTTCTGTCCGACTCAGACCACCAATTT
Source organism: Scilla litardierei (assembly GCA_030789695.1). Classification (NCBI taxonomy): domain Eukaryota; kingdom Viridiplantae; phylum Streptophyta; class Magnoliopsida; order Asparagales; family Asparagaceae; genus Scilla; species Scilla litardierei. Next base: position 63,978,787 of record CM061141.1, on the reverse strand, counting down.
CAAGAAGCTAGCAGCTCCAGCCAACACTAAATCCACTATGGTGTGCCATTACTGCAACCGTGTTGGACACGTCAAGAAGGACTGTCGCATGTTTTTGAAACTGTGCCTATTATGTGGGGCATTCAACCATCTTGCCAAGGACTGCCTTCGTAGCACTATCAAACCAGCCAACCCTATGATGGCTTCAGGATCAGCTCAGCAAAAGCAACCCCTGCCTCCTCAACAACAAGCTTCTCAAAATGCCAAACCAAATCCACCAAAGCGTCAGGCATTTACTATGACTGCTGCTGAAGACGAGATTACTGATCAAGTGATCTCAGGTAATCTCTAGACCTCAGTTTCTTACTGCATTCCATATCATATGCTTGATTGGTGAGTATCTCTTGCTAAGAAGTATTCTACCTTAACCTATGTGTTATCTTAGTATCTGCATCTCCGGCTTTAGTCTTGTTTGATTCAGGAGCTTCACATAGCTTCCTGTCGCAAAAGTTTACGACGGATCATTCTATTACTATCTGTGATCTTCCGAGATATTGGAATGCCAACACTGGAAATGTCATAGTAAAGATCTCTATCGGATGCAAGTCATGTCCACTAGTGATTTGTGGACTTGAGCTATTCGCTGATTTCATGATCATCAGCATAGCCAACTTTGATGCGATACTCGGCATGGATTGGTTAGAAACTTTCTACGCTAACATCAACTGTCACCAGAAGAGTGTAGTGTTTAAAATTCCTGAACATCCTGTGTTCGAGTTCCTGAATGGAAGCTGTTTGCTCGGTCCTATCAAGTTTCAGGCCAAGCCGAATGAAGCAATAGTCGTATCAATGCAGGTTGAGCCTGAGAAACCTTTAGAAGTTCGAGACTTCGAATACGTATTTCCTGAAGATATTTCAGGATTACCACTAGACCGAGATCTCGAATTCACTATTGACCTTATGGCAAACATTCAACCTATCTCCAAGGCTCCTTACCGCATGGCTCCTGCTGAATTGGAAGAACTCCGGAGTCAGCTCGATGACCTGTTGCAGAAAGGATTGATACATCCCAGTGTGTCTCCTTGGGGAGCACCTGTCTTATTGGTCAAGAAGAAAGATGGATCGAGAAGAATGTGCGTGGACTATCGAGAACTGAACAAGGTAACTGTAAAGAATAAATATCTGTTGCCTCGCATCGACGACATTTTTGATCAACTCGGTGGATCATAAGTCTTCTCCAAGCTAGATCTCAGAAGTGGTTATCATCAAGTGAAAGTCAGGAAGGAAGATATTCCTAAGACAGCTTTTCGAACCAAGTATGGACACTACGAATTCGTGTCATGCCTTTCGGTGTGACTAACGCCCTAGCGATATTCATGAATCTCATGAACCTTATATTCTATGAGTTCTTGGATAAATTCGTAGTTATTTTCATCGATGACATCCTGGTCTACTCAAAGAGTGAGGAAGATCATGCCAAGCATCTGCAGATAGTTTTGGAGACTCTGCGTCGTCATCAGCTTTATGCCAAGTACAGCAAGTGTGAATTTTGGCTGGATCGAGTCGCCTTTCTTGGACATATAGTTTCGGGAGATGGTATTTCTACCGATCCTGAAAAAATCGCATCTGTTAGAAACTGGCCGACCCCCCGATCAATTTCCGACATTCGAAGTTTTCTCGGAGTAGTTGGTTATTATCGCCGATTCATCAAGGACTTCTCAAAGATTGCTGAGCCGATGACTCGACTGACTAGGAAGGATGTTAAGTTTGTTTGGTCTGAAGCTTGTGAGCAAGCATTCAGAGGATTGAAGATGAAGCTGACAACCGCACCAGTTCTAACTATTCCGGATAGAACTGGAGGGTTCGAAGTTTATTGTGATGCATCTGGAAAAGGTCTTGGAAGTGTGTTGCACCAACATGGTCGCGTAGTTGCATATGCTTCTCGACAACTGAAGAATCATGAGAAGAATTATCCAACACATGACTTAGAATTGGCAGCCGTCATCTTTGCTCTGAAGATTTGGAGACATTTTCTGTTGGGAGAGCAAGTAAAGGTATTCACTGACCACAAGAGCTTGAAGTATATTTTCACACAGAAGGAGCTCAACATGAGACAACGAAGATGGTTGGAACTCATGGCTAATTATGACATCGACCTCCAGTATCATCCTGGGAAGGTGAATGTCGTGCTTGATGCATTGAGTCGACTACCAAAAGTCATGACTCTGACGACTCAATGGAGACTTCAACAAGACTTGAAAGAGATGGGAATCGAAGTCGTCTTGCCAGGAGCTACATCATCATTGATGAACATGCAGATTCAATCTACCATCATCGATCGGATCAAAGCCGCTCAATCTAGAGACGTGAAGCTGTAGAAGATCAAGCAACAAGTTGAAGCTGGTCTACGAACAAAATTTTGTATTCATGAAGATGGATCTTTGAGGTATGGAAGTCACATCTGCGTACCTTCAGGAGAGATAAGGGAAGAGCTACTAAATGAAGCACACAGCTCTCCTTACTCCATACATCCAGGTGGTACCAAGATGTACAAAGATCTGCGACTGAACTTCTGGTGGATTGGAATGAAGAGAAGCGTGGCTCGAAGTGTTGCCAAATGCCTCGTATGTCAGCAAGTGAAGGCTGAACATCATCGAGTCGCTAGATTACTTCAACCTTTGCCTATTCCAGAGTGGAAATGACAACACATCACTATGGACTTCGTGACTGGACTACCTCGGAGCCCAAAGCAAAATGATGCCATCTGGGTGAACGTTGATCGATTAACCAAGTCGGCACATTTCATACCATTCCGAGTAGGAAAATCCACTGAAATACTCGCAAAGAAGTATATGGAGGAAATGATATATCTCATACCTTTAAACTCCTTGCAGTATACATAGTGATATCTGATTATCATGCAGGAAATTATGAGGCTACATGGAGTTCCAGTTAGCATCGTCTCTGACCGAGACACGAGGTTCACTTCACATTTCTGGAAGAGCCTGCAATCGAATCTGGGTACATATCTCAAATTCAGCACTGCGTATCACCCGCAGACTGATGGTCAATCAGAGCGTACCGTCCAGATTCTTGAAGATATGCTGAGAGCATCAATGCTGGATTTCAAAGGATCATGGGAAGATTATCTGCACTTGGTAGAGTTTGCTTACAACAATAGCTACCAATCCAGCATCGGTATGGCCCCTTTTGCGGCTCTCTATGGAAAGAAATGTTGATCTCCATTAAGTTGTGATGACATTGGCGATCGAGAACTTTTAGGTCCAGAGATGATCGTGGAAGCTATTGATGTGGTGCGTACTATCAGAGACAAGCTGAGAATCACACAAGATCGCTACAAGTATTGGGCTGACGCCAAGCGTCGACATTTGGAATTTCAACCCGGAGACCATGTTTTTCTAAAGATATCACCAAACAGAGGAGTGATACGCTTTGGAAAACGAGGAAATCTCAGTCCGAGATTCATCGGACCGTTTGATGTGCTAGAGCGAGTTGGAGAAGTAGCTTATCGTCTGGCCCTGCCACCATCATTGGAGGGAGTTCATGATGTCTTTCATATATCCCAGCTGCGTCGTTACATCAGCGACCCCAAGCATGTAGTCGACCACTCGGAGATTACTGTTCGTCCGGATCTCACCTATGAGCAGCAACCGGTGCAGATCATAGATCGTCAACAGAAGACTCTTAGGAACAAAGTGATTGAGCTAGTGAGAGTTATGTGGCATCACGATTCACCTGGTGAATCCACCTGGGAACGTGAAGAGGAAATGCACGAGCGTTATCCTTATCTCTTTCCTTAAATTCCAAGGATGTAATTTTTATAAGGAGGGTAGGATGTAACGGTCTGTTTCCATCAGCACGATAATTTGTGTATTTAACCTATTAAACTATTTTTCGTCTGGAGTTTTATGATTTCAAAAAATTCCTTATAAAAATATTTTGAAGTATTAAAGTAGTTATGGGGTATTTTAGTAAGTTCGGGTTTCATCGAATACCTCTAAATAATCCGGTAAAAATTCATTTTTGATTATTACCGTTTTGGCTTAATGAATTAATTTTCTATACAAACATCATCAAAACGTTTTCAAACTTCTACGGTATCATCCTATAATCATTTATGGCTTTCCACATTAATTTCGTAATTTTCTGACGACAAATCAGTAGAGAACCCGTAAACCCGCTTCCTAAACGTTTTGGCCCACGACTCGTATTTTCGTAGCTCAAACCATGAATCGGAGTTTGTATTCACGATCCTCGTGACGATACGAACCCGTGGATATGTTTTCGTAATTTTTCGGACACGTTTACGGGCAACATCGTAATTTCAAATTTTACTTTTACCATCGCTAATTACCTTGCCTAATTACTAATTACATTAACCTAATCACTAATTAACCTAACCATGACTAACACATGTGGAGACAACGGTTCAAAATTTTCTAAAGACATTTTTAATGCAAATCTAATCCTAAATCTCCAATTTTTGACTAAATATTAAATGCTTAAGTTAAATATTAGTTTCTTAAACCTATTTAAACCCTCCCCTAATCCCTCTCCTTCTCACAGCTAAACTCCCCTCCGGCGAAGCTCCGGCCAACTTCTGGCGAACTCCTCCCCACCCTCCGGTGAGCCTCCTCATCCTCTTTCATCCTATCTTCAACCCCATCCTCCATTCTCTTTCTCTCTCTAAAAAAACCCAATAAACAAACCCAAGAACCCATCAAATTCAAACACATCTCCACCATGGTTTCCTCCCCTCTCCTTGATCTTCTCTCTCTCTCTCTCTCTCCATACAACTCTCCCTCTCTTCCTCCATTGATTTCAATCTAGAAATCAAACAACCATCAACAAACAAACAAGAGAATCAAAGAGAAAAAATTCCAGCAGCAGGTCTGCCGACGGCTGGCGACGGCCGACAGGGTGGCTGACCGACCACCCCACTCCCCCTCTTCCTCTTGGACTTTCCTCCTTGCTCCTCCTTGCCTTGCTCCACAATTGATACCCCTACAAAATGAAGAAGAAACAATTTGAAAACCAAAATTTTTGACAGTATTAGCTTACTGCCCATTGTTGTGTTTTAGGAGAAGGGAATATTATGTGAAGGAGAGGGGGGAAAGTATGAAAAAAAATTGTGAAGGGGAGAAAGAGAAAGTGATTTTGTGAAGGGGATTTTATAAGGAAAAATTTGTAAAGGATTTTAGTGAAGGGGGAAATTTATAAAGTGAATAGATAGGAATTGTTTTCTTTTGGTATTTTATTTTCGTAGGTGTATTCGTTTACGTGCGTATGTGCACATAGTACGGAACCTTGTAATTTCGATTATTATATTAATAAAATATGGGTTCGTGCGTGTGGTGTATGTAGGTAGACGTCCCGGGAAGACACCGACTCTCGGACGCGGTACAAGACCCGCCCAAGGAACCGGATTAAAACCGGTCACAACTACATGCAAGTAATTACCGTGTGTATGCAAGTATCTACCGTATAGGTGTTTGTGGTACTGTACTTGTGCTCATTGTTGTATTGTTGGATGTACAAAGTGATGGACCTATAAGTCCATACAGATACGGATATGGTTAATACGATATGACATGGGTTATGGGATAGTCTTGAGCTACGAAGTGTGCGGGAGTGACCGGGTCCACCGTTATTAGTTAAGCTGTACCATCACCCTGCAGGGGATGGTAGGTAGAGATTCCACGAGTTGCTCCGTGGGATGGGTGCACTTCTCGTTGCATATCGTGCACTCAGGCTAAGGCTGATACACTAGCGTGTTTGTTTACTATACCACTATTGCTGATTTGATACCATTGTTCTACTGACTAAGTCGAGACTACTCAAACGTGGCAAAGCGGTATAATAACAAGCGGTCTTAAATTACGACTGAATCAGTGTCTAGAAAGGAATGGGAAGGTGGTTGGTCAACCAAAGGACTTGTCCTGTGGTCATAGAAGTGACCTGTGCCTTCAAGCCATGACTGCCTGGCTGATTTGGGAGTTAAGTTAGACTTCTTCATATTAAGCCTGCCTACACTATTAGATAGCCAAGCGACGTTTGTTACCTCTTGTTCATTCATTACATTTCTACCTTTACTTTCTGTTAGTTATTACTTGCCGCTTAGCGCTGACATGTATTTCATTGTTTTCTTTGAAATACATGTCAGATTACGAGCCGACGGAGTACGTGGAGTACTACACTGAGGACGATCCCGTGGACCAGAGATCAAAGGACGTTACTGAGCCCGTACCTACAGAGGAGTAGGAGTTTTCGATTCGACCACAGCATCCACTTGATTTCATCGTCAGCGTGTTTTCCTTACCACCGTCAGTGTGCTTTTTCTTATTACCAGTGTGCTATTTACTTTCGAGTGATGTACTTTACTTTTCTGTCGAGTCATTGTAGGCCGTACTATAAGGCCCAGTCCTGTACTACTTATCATCTATTGGGATAATAAAGATGTTGTGTGTTGTCTCTCTGAGTTTGCATGACGAGAACATGTCCTTCAATGGAATTACTACAGACGCTTATTGTGCATCGAACAAGGAAGAAGAAAAAAATTCCTCCTTGTTTTATGCACATGCACACCTTCGTCGCATCCTTGCTCCTGGTATTATGGGAAGCGGGGCATGACATTTCTCATGCGGAACTTAGGTGATTCATGTAGTGGGATTTCGGCCAACGGCTCCTGACCTAGACGAGTCTAGGGCATTAGGCCAAAATGGACCCCTCGGACATACTCTCCCAAATAAACTAAGTCCAATTATTTCAAACTTAGTGCACTCCCCTAAATCTTCACCGTTCGGCGTGAATCCCAGTGAGTCCCGAGACATGGAGACCCGGCTACTTGGTGGGACTGGAAGAACGTTGCACTTATTCATTCTTCTTCTTTTTTCTTTCATTTTTTGCATTTTTTTGAACATATCAAACCACCACGCCTTTAGAGGAATCACACTATATCTAAGGCCAATGCCCTTTAGGCTAGGGCATACTCTACTCAATTGGCAAAACATATGTTTATGTGAGATAAAGGTTGGATAGACAACCATTCTTTCCTATTGGAGATTATTCAGAGATATAGTGCTCACTCACGAAGAGGGAGTTAAAAATGGGATCGTGCGTGAGATGAGGAAAAGTGTCGCCAAGAAAGCAGTAAGAGTGTGTGTAGGAAGAAATTCTAAGCAAGTGTTTGGTGGAATCGCCCATGTTGTGAAGTAAAATTCGCTAACAATGAATTTGTATTGATGTGGGGAACCAAGGGCACGATGATTACAAGTGTTCGGAGATGAGGGCGAGGCTAATCACGATGTGAGGATGATTTGAAGACGATGATCTCAAAGTCACTCGTCAGCCGAAGTTGGTCGCCCGCTGGTTGATGGAGCTTACTCGTCTGTTGAAGAAGGATGCCGCAGGTCACACGCAGGCTGGCAATAGGGGCGAACTCTTTACAAGAAGAGCAACATGTCAGAAAGGCTGAGCACGAAGGGCGATCTTAGAAGCAGATCGGTGCTTGCGTGGCGAACTTGTGTGGAAGGCACGAATATGTGGAGGATATTTGACCTTGAATGTAAATAGATGTGTTATGAGTTTCTTACAGATTAGCCAAAAACCAACCACTCTCGTTGGAGGAGATGAGGTATTTATAGGCTGTTGGAGTCGGTTGCTTTTGCTGAGCTGACGGTGTCATGATGTCAGAGATTTGACCTTTGGCATCAGGGCCGAACGTGTCAGGCATACTTTTGTCATTCGGTCAGAGCCGTAAATCAGGTGGAACTTTTGTTAGGTGATTCGTAGTGAAACGTGTATATTTATACCATATAACTACCCCCATTTTGTGCTAAAGATTAGGCTTAACCTTGCTCTCTTAAGTGTATTATCACTTTATGTTTCATATTAGAGCTTACTTGCATTCTTTGCACAAAACAACATTATATGGACTAATTCTCATTCTTCTATTTTTCAGGTACTCCTGGGAGTCTTGGTGATTTTTCAGAATTTTCTAAGATTTTTCTGAAGTCCCGAAGGAGACAAAATCAAGTAAATGGAGAAGTGAAGCTGGGGCCCAGGACAGTCGACTGTTCTTTCAACGACAGTCGACTGTTTCCTCTCCCCCCGATGGGCGAAAAAAATCCAACTCTCTGTCGAATTGACCACAGCTGCAGCAGGCGACTGAAGCACAAAAGACAGGCGCCTATGTCATTCACAGTCGTCTGTGCAATTCACAGCAGTCGCCTGCCTGACCAACGACAGGTGACTGACAGTTGTTCGACAGTCACCCGTCGCGGGTTTTTTATGCCGAGTCTGGGTTGCGAGAAATCGGTTTTTCTTAACCCGATTTCTCCCCATTCGTTGTGAGCCCTTGGATGCTTCTTTGAAGGGTTAGGGTGCAATCCCTTAGTGGTTTAAAAACCCTTAAACTCTGATGTAATCAGGATCATTCGACCAGTTACTATTTCATTGGGGGTTTTAGACCCCCATCTTCTTCCCCAAAGGCTATGGCTAGGGTTGGAGGCCATTGGAGCTTGGTGGAGCTTGGAGGAGGAGTAAGAGAGGGAAAGGTTGCATTTTAGGGTTTCTATTTGGTGATCTCTTCCCCTCTCTTGTAACATTTAGCACTATCGTTTTGTAATGAATATTATTGAATGATTTTTGAATGAGAGTGGGACCCATTTGATAGTTGTTTGATTTCTGGCTTGTAATGAATGTTTATTTGCTTTTCTTGAATGATTATCAAGTTTCTTTCATTATGAAGGCCTAAAGCCATTTGTGTGTGGATTGGGATTATTTAGGGTTGTGTGGTTGATTAGTAATTGCTCATCTCTTGCATTTAATAGACCTAGCATACCTTGAAGTGGATGCTAATAGTGTTGATTGATGGGTTGTGCCCTATGTTTGATTGAATCAAATGCTACCCTTGGTGGGGCCGTAGAACGGTGGTGTACCTTAAGGGTCATACCTACGTGCACGATCCATGCATTCTATTGACACGGATGCAAGGATCGATTTACGAGCTATTGTTAGGGATTTCAACCCACTAATCAACACATCAATGAATCGTGCATTACCCTTGGTGGCATAGAACGACGGTGTGCCTTAAGGGCATTACCTATATGCCCAACTCCGCATACCTTGAAATGGATGCGATGGTTGATTCATTTGGAATGAACCTATTGCTAATCAACCCATAAACCTAACGACATCCCACTCCACACACTCTTCCTTGCTTGACTAGCACCACGCTTTGGTCTCCACTCTACCTACCTTGGATTTGGCTTGACCGTATCACCCCCACACTTCCACTCACCGCACTTGTTAGTTTAGTTGGTTGTACCAATACCTTTGGCATTCTGTAACCAATTGAGATTTTGATTATGAAACGAATTGTCTCTGTGGATTCGACCCCATACTCATGTGTTTATATTGCATTTGACACTCCTTCTCTTAGAATGCGAGCTTGTGCATCCTACTTACATTGTGCATGCCTTGCGGTCAATCATTAGGCTGTCTGGCGGCGAAACGGCTAGGCATGCTTTCGACAAGCTGTCAGGTGGTGAAGCGGCCAGTTGCTCTTTTGTCAGACTTTGTCTGTAGTGAAACTTGCAGTGGTGTAAGTGGCGAGTCACCTCCTTCATTGGGCGGACTACTTTCGGGGCAGAGAGGTAGGAGAGCTGCTTCCGGGACAGAGAGGTAGGCGAGCTGCTTCCGAGCGAGCTACTCTGGGATGAGCTAGCACAGAATGTATGCGTTCAGCCGGAGGGCTCTTCTCTTTTATTCGGATGAGGAACTTGTCCCTCTGCTTAGGCGAGCTTCTCTAAGACTCGGGCGATTTGGCGGGCCATGACTTGGGCTTGGTTGACAAGCTTGGCGATCCGTAAGGGCACACTGCTCTGAGCCTTGGCGAGCTCTTCTTAGTCTTGGCGAAATGGTTCTCATTGATGAGGATTGTTGATGAGTTATTTGAGTGGACCTTTATCAACTAGGCCGGCTTTTAGGGCGTAACAATTGCCCCCAACATTTGGTGTGAAGATCTTTGGCCAGAGGAGACATTGAATGTTGAGTAGACACGTTAGCAAATTTTTAGAGAATCTCTTCGTACCTTTTGTTTGGTAGCGAGCTTCGTAAGCTTGGGCGACCTATTGGTGGCGCAGCTTGTACGCTTGCCCCGGAGTGTGAGCGTGGTGAAGTAGCCTACCCCTAGTGATCATGCCAATCTTGGCCTAGGGTTTCTCATATCTCTAAAACACAAAAAACGCGTAAGTCGAAACATCGACATATGTCGGAGATAGAGTAAAGACCTATTTGGGTGGGGGCGCAGTCCAAAAACCTGCTCCAAACCTAGGGTCGACCTGTCGGGGGAGGATGACCTTCATCGAAGACAACCTTCACTTGAGGGCGCCCTTTCAGGGGCACAGTTTCGGAGCCCGCCCTGGGTCTCTGACAGGGAAGAGTCGAGTTACGCAGCCTTCCCCAAGCCCTTGGCGACCTTTCGGGGGTGCAACTTGAAAGCCTTCCCCGGACCTTTACTACGAGGTAGCTCGCTCTCTTCTCTGGTTTAGGTAGCAAGGCCCGACCTTCTACGGGTAGTTAGGCCGCGACCTGCCCCGGAGGGCTTCAAGAGGGTGAGTCGGGGTCATGGCCCTTACAGCACCCCTGGGGTGTCCTATGCTGCTGGCACCTTTCGGGGGCACAACACGTGGCCTCCCCAGATCTTTAGTAGGGAGGGGTCGAGGTGCGTAGCTCGTCTCCAGCCCTTGGATACCTTTCAGGCGCACGACTCGGAAACCTGCCCCGGATCATTGCTTGCAGCAAGGTAGCTCGCTCTTTGCGATTAAGCCTACCTTAATCTTGGGCTTTTTCTCACAAGAAAGTCTGAAGAGGACGTAAGTCGAAACTTGACGGTAGGTGAGAGAGAAGGAAGACCTGTATTTTCGTGCCCCCGGTCGTCCTGCGAGGGCTCGAGCCCTAGGGTGTGTAATCGGCCTATTCGGAGGAGCTTTGATTTTGGGGTTGGAGCTTTATGGAAGTGCTTGTTGAGGAGTAGCTTCTTTATTAAGCCACCTATGTTGAGCGGCCTTGATGTCTGTATCAAGACGTCTTTGTGGAGCCGCTATCTCTTCGTTGGGCTCCTTTTGCCATCTTCTTCGATCTGGGGGTGAAGGCTACGCCTCATGTTCTGGGATAAGGGGGGACAGTGGATGTCCCGGCCCCACCCGCATCCCAATCATTCATCATCTTTGTAAAGGCTTCAAAGCCTTAGTGAACGGCATGGGCTGAGGCATCGATAGCCCCTGCCGTCCCCTCAAGGGGTACATCGGTCGGGAAAGTCCCTCCGAGAGGACATGGCTCGTCCTCCATTGGTCGTTTACCATGACTAGGACTGGGATTGAAGTGTATGAAATTAGACATGGGTGTACCCTAAGTTCCCACATACGGTGCCAATTGTTGCGGGGTAAAATCCGCTAACAATGAATTTGTATTGATTTGGGAAACCAAGGGTACGATGGTTACAAGTGTGCGGGGATGAGGGCGAGGCAAATCATGATGTAAGAATGATTTGAAGACGAGGATCTTAAGGTTGCCAGTCAGGCGGAGTAGGTCGCTCGCTAGTTGATGGAGGTTGCTCATTCGTTGAAGAAGGACGTCGAAGGTCGCACGCAGGCTGGTAGCTGGGGCGAACTCCCTACAAGAAGAGCAACTCGTCAGAAAGGCTGGGCCAGCTGTCAGCCCACATCCCCTCTGATGCTTAAGTCAGTTGATGACTGATGAGAGAATGTCGGACACGAAGGTCGATCTTAAAACCAGATTGGTGATTGCGTGGCAAACTTGTATGGAAGGTACGAATGTGTGGAGGATATTCGACCTTAAATGTAAATAGATGTTTTAGGAGTTTCTTACAGATTAGTTAAAAACCAACCTCTCTCGTTGGAGGAGAGGGTGTATTTATAGGATGTTGGAGTCGATTGCTTTTGCTGAGTTGGCGGTGTTAGTATGTCAAGGATTCGACCGTTGGCGTCAGGGCCGGACGTGTCAGGCATACTTTTGTCAGGTGGTCAGAGCCGTAAATGTCATGTAGCGCTTTTGTCAGGCTGTAAACGGCTAGGCGTGCTTTCAGCAGGCTGTCAGGCGGCGAAGCGACCATGTGTGCTTTTATCAGACTTTATCTATAGTGAAACTGGCAGTGGTGTAAGTGGTGAGTCGCCTCCTTCATTGGGCAGACTTCTTCCGGGGCAGAGAGGTGGGCGTGCTGCTTCCGAGGCGGAGAGGTAGCTGAGCTGCTTCCGAGCGAGCTACTCTGGGGTGAGCTAGCACAGAACATTTACGTTCAGTCGGAGGGCTCTTCTCTTTGATTCAGATGACGAACTTGTTGCTATGCTTGGCAGAGCTTCTTTAAGACTCGGGCGATTTGTGGGCCATGACTTGGGATTGGTTAACTAGCTTGGCGATCTGCAAGGGCGCACTCCTCTGAGCCTTGGCGAGCTCTTCTTAGTCTTGGAGAACTTGTCCTCATTGATGAGGATTGTTGATGGGTTATTTGAGTGGGCATTTATCAACTAGGCCAGCTTTTAGGGCGTAACAACGTGCAAGTGTGGGTTTTTTTCCTTAAGGGATCATTTCTTTCAATTTCTATGGAGAAAATGAAAAGAAAAGTGAAATTAAAAAGGAAATGGGTTAAAATAAAGGAAAAAGTATGGAAGTAGTGAAAAATAAAGGAAAAAAATCTGAAGTCCTCCCCCAAGCTAGGAGTGAAACGCCTCTTCCACAAGCTAAAACTAAGCATTGTCCTCAATGCGAGAGGAATATGTGATATGGGGGTATAAGTGCAAGGGGTGATGGGTGTAGTGAAAATGGGGATGCTAAGAAATAGAATTAAGCATATGGAAAAAGGTGGAGTGCACGGGAGAGTCTCCCCCAAGCTAGCATGAAGCATAGCCCGAAACAAAATAGTGTGTGCAATAAGGGCTCAAGTGTGATTGGGAGGTAAATGGAAAAATCGAAGCCAAGTGGGGGTCATGTGGGTAAAATGATAATATGTGAGGCGAATTGCAGAGGAAAATTTTATCACTAAAATCTAAATCCTAATACGCTCCTCTCGCCATCGAGAGGAGACGAGATTATTAGTGAGCTAAACTAGAAAGCATAAAATACAATATCTACACTACTGGAGTGGGATGCACTTGATCAAAGGAAGGGTCTATGATCTTTATTGGTGTATGAATTTGTTCCTCCTCTAGCTTTCGTGGCTCAGCTAGCTGCTTTACTCCATGAATGTCACCAGACTCCAGCGACGCAGCTCCCAGCATATTTTGGAGGTGACTACCTGCTACCTGCAAAAGTTAAACTGCATCAGTCCGATGTGAATTTTTATTTCCCCGAATGAAATTGATCCAAGGAGAATCATCAAAAGGTGTAGAAAATTCTAAGGCATATTGATGAATGCTCCCTGAAAAAACTTTGTTACTCTCAGCATGGAGTACAATCAAGTCCTCATTCTTCTCATCTCCATGATGGTCTGGTGTTGGCACGACCAAGCATGTCTCCGGTACATGTGTATCTATGTCCTGCAGGAGACATGTCGCGTCAGAAAAATCCGAATTTAAAAATATATGAAATAAAGTACGAGATTCAGACGAGGAGTGTTCAGGGCTTAGTAAATCTCCCTGATCAATGTGGTGCTGATGCTCAGGCTCTGGTGGGATGGGGAGTAGTTGTGGTGCTAATGTAAGGAGTGGACATGGTGTGGGCCAACTGAAATTGATCGTCGTATCTGTGGCCGAACTCATGTACTCCTCGAAAGCATGCATGTGTGTCACAGTCTCCTCGATGCTCGTTCATGGCTCCAACTCGAGGACATGACAAAAGGAAAAGATTGGCACGAGCTCTTCAATTTCAGGCATCTTTTCCTTACCCGTGCAAACCTCAAGAATTTCCAGTCTGAACTGGGTCAAGAGCCACTCAATCTTGTCTAACGCCCCCATTAGGTTTGCATTTTCTGCTGGAGCGTAGCTTGGGATGACGCCGCTGGCATGATATGTGCAAATGGTATCACCTGTATAAGGGGATGCAACTATATCAAGGAATAAAAATTTCTGCTCAAATAAATTACATCCTATCGTGCAAGTCTCCGGCGACGCGTTGGGCCAAATGACATCCTCCACCTTGGATTTGGGTCCTCCTTCTCCCTCCTTTGGTATGTTACCATAGACCTCACCCCATGAGTGATGCTCAAGATGCACGTATAATTGGTAGACTGGTTGGGCTATCGGGTTAGGAGGGGTGTAGGTTAGAATGGTGGGAGGGGGAATGGTAGGGATGCTTTGGGTTGCCATAAAATTCTCTGTTCTAGCTACAAGTCTTCACTCTGCTTCCGGTGGAGGCATATATGGGGGGGATTTAGTTGGGAGTGCTTTGGGCAGTGGTTGTAGGGATGTGGGTGTGGGTCATAGGGGCTGGCATAATATGTGCAAATATTGGTTGCATGCCCCGGAAGACCACACATCCCGTAATTCGCTCTAACCTGAAGAAAATGATTTTGCGCTCCCATCTGAGCATCATGGTTTGCCGAGACACCAAAATCATTAGAACATGTAACGTCTGGCATCCACATCGATAATCCAAAAATTCACCTGGCTAAATAAAAATAGAAGACTAGAGAAAGATCGTCAGTAATACAAATGAATAGTAAAAAGGTGGGAGGGGTAAAATTTTTATTTTATTTGTTTTTATGTGCACTGTAATAGATACACAACTAAATCGATGTCAAGCCGATTGCCTCACCGACAATGGTGCCAAAAGCTTGTTAGCCTTTATATTAACCGCAAGCACACGGTGTCAATTGTAGCTCACGAGTCGAACACAGGGAGGTAGTGGTATGAGTACCAGTTAATTATGTATTTGATTAGCTATGTGAATGGTGACAATGAAGGGGTAATTATGCTAAAAATATGAAAATGAAGAAAGGGGTGCCAAGGGTTAAGCGTCACTGCTAGCATAGACTATACATGTGGGCTGATTTAGCTTCTCAATCCAACAGATTATAGTCCTAGATGATAGCCGAATCTCGATCCTCGTACTCTGGACATCCAACCGCGAGAGAGGATTTGGAGAATAGGATGGACCCCTTTCGTAGTCCCGATGGGTCATCAGTGGCTACGGTGTAGGTGATTCTAGTGAGTGTGCCCCGATGGTTAGTCAGTGCCTAGCACTAGATAGCCAACCCTCCCCAAAAATGGGAAGAGTTGAATTAAACTCATCCAAACCTATTCCTAATATTACAATCCAATTGAATCAATATTTGGGGCAATCCACCCACATGAATAATCTACACTAGGGTTTGGCTTCACCTTAGGCACAAGGATCTACTCTCTAATCATCACAATAAACAACAAGCAAGACATGGAATAAAACATAACAAAGAGCACAAAAGAGAAATAAAGAACAAGTAACATGAATAAAAAAAGATTTAATACAAGAAAGTAGGAATTAATAGTATTATAAACAATGGAGGAACAACCCCAATGGGGGAAGAAACCCCTAGAAGGAACTCCCTCAAATCGCCCCCAAAAGTCCTCTTATAACCAACCTAACCCTTTATCAATTCGGATCTGAAAAACTGGAATACGAAGCGGCACAACCGTGCTGCAAATTCATCTTCTGAAAACTGGAATTTGCATTTGCACGACCGTACTAAAAAGCGGCACGACCGTGTAAAAATTCCAGCATTCCAGCCCCGACTTCCAGAAATTATAATAAATCACCCCCGACTCAAAAAATTACAAATAAATATGCATTGGAATCTCACAATGCGCTCTATCATCTAAAAATAGTTCGGGGAAGAAATATTGGGGGGAGTGGGAGCAAAAACTCATTCTCTGAAGCGACGTGGTTCTTTTTTCTTCCGAGGTGACACGGCTTTGTGACACGGCCGTTTCGTAAACCGCCGTTAGCTTCCCTTGTGACACGGTCATGTCATCCGTCGGTGCTTAAGGATAGGCCTCTTCCTTCTGCAATTGAATTTAGCACAGCCATGCGACATATCTGCATGGCCGTGTCGCTGATGCTGACACTTCCCTTTGGGATGATACGGTGACACGGCCGTGCATGTGCATGCACGACCATGTTGCTTGCTGCTTGCATTTTGGCTCTCCTCTTCTCCCTTTAGCCTTCGATCTTTGTATTCTTTGTCGTCTTCTCTCCCATGCTCCACATTCTACCAAATTGCATCGTTTTGTGCGCGAATTACCTGAAATACACAAAACACATCCCCAATGCATCAAATGTACAAAAATGGATAAAATGGGTAAAATAGCGAGAATGGTAAGTAATAAATGTCGAAAATGAAATGTGAAGGTGGCGGAAAAATGTGTATAAAATGCATGTAACAGGGGGGTGAATAGGCTTATGGAAAATTTTCGCGAATATAAAAATTATGGCCTACTCAGTCAAACGATCATTGAGCAAATACGTGCAGATAAAATAATGCAGAAGCAGACACAAAGTGAACACGATATTTACCCTGTTTCGGTCGCCCCAACGACAAACTCTAGCCCCAAAGTAATCACTAGAATAATAATGTCAATATACAAAACACACGGTACTTCGTGCCCAAACACTCAGCTCACCAAGTCTGTACCTCACTCCCCAAAGTGTTGAACACTACTATTCTAGTAAAAACTTTCTCTTGACTTGCATCAACAAGTCAAGAGCCCAAAAAAAACCCCAAAACGAAATTATAAACTACTGAGGATCAAAAACAATTTGATCACACATAATAATAATAAAAAGAGTGTAGAGTGCTCAGTTTGTGACGATCAAATAGTACATATCATTGTGCTCGTCGTTAACTTGCTGGCCTAAACGGTATCTCAATCCGATATCTCAATCCGATGCCTAGATCAAAATATATGGCTCTGCAAAGTTGATCGTTGATATATGTCTTCAGCAATCAGTACACAAAGAAATTGTGCCGTCAGCCCATTCTGTGGATTGTTGTTCCGTCAACAGATACTATCAGATGTAGGCGCTCTTCGTCGGTCCGTACACTGCATGGGTACCGGCTGCTGGGTCATCGTGTGCCTCGGTTTGGAGTTCGTGCATGGAGCAGACCGCTGCACCGCTGTCCGTGCGTGACGAGATGTTGCAGGCTGCTTTGTCTTCCGTTTTTTTCTCAATTAAATAATGTGCCAATTTCGATTTCTTCTCTCTCCAATAACTTTTTATTTGATTTTCTACATATTTTTTCTCAGACTCTTGAAACCTTCAGCCGCACATCATCCTTAGTTTCCTTTTCTCCTCCCTTAATTACCTTTGACTACAAAACCCAACTTTTTTTTGCTGCATGCCCTCTTGAATT
The DNA here is from genome assembly GCA_030789695.1 of Scilla litardierei. Lineage (NCBI taxonomy): Eukaryota > Viridiplantae > Streptophyta > Magnoliopsida > Asparagales > Asparagaceae > Scilla > Scilla litardierei. The sequence continues at coordinate 63,961,440 of CM061141.1, read as the reverse complement.
AATTTTTCTTCCCTTCAACAGTGAGCATCTTGTAGCCTTTATATATGGAGTTCGGTTATTTGCACTACACTAATTTATGAATACACCACAAAATTTTTGATTTCTAATTTTAACCCCATCATATCTGATTTCCCCACACAGCAAAAGGACCGTCAGGAAAATCGAAGCAAAAATAAAGCGTTGAATGCTTGATCTTAAAACTCACCGTCTTTCCCGAATTACATCTGACTGTAACCTCATCACCATTAACCTTGGAGACTTCCCCTTCGATCCAAACCACCTCAGGGTCTTCGACCCAAACTTGAGATCCTACTTCAATATTCCCTGGGGTTGCCTAGAATAAAACAAATTCCATTAATATTCCAATCAAAAAATCCAAATTTCACGGCAATATTACCAACTACCTCTGCTAAAACTCAACATTTCGCATCAAACTCCGCGTTTCTGAAAATTTTCCATCAAATTAACAAAAAATTAAAGGCCGGATCAAGGTCACATACCATTTCTCGGCCGGATCAGATCAAGATTGTTAGGGTTGAATTCTGCTGATATTTGTTGGCATTAGTGGCACAATAGATGGAGAGTTCTGTTTGAGAAATCAGAAGTGTTTTGAGCAGATTGAGCTGTATTGTTGAACACAATGTCGTTCAACAAAATGTTCAACATTCGGGATCTGGATTTTTGGGTTGTGTGCAGAAACGCTGGTTTGGTCTGCAGAACTATCTTGCGGATTCAGATCTGATTTGTTACCTAGAATATCGGGGATTCCTGTATATGGTTGTGGTATACCTGCATGAGATATTTTTGGAAAGTCCTTCCTAAATCGGTTGCTAAATTGAAGGGTTGTTGGGTTGAAATAGAAAGTGAATATCTCGCAGATTTGTTAGTTGGGAAGATTGATTGTTGTTGATTGCTGCAGATCTATTCTGGTATCTTCAACCTATTCTGGTATTTTCTATTGGAAATATATTTGGAAGCTATTACTCTATCGGTTTTATTGTTGATTCGGTTGGAGAGAATCTCGCTTGCAAATCTGTTTAATGCTAGAGGATTTTGCGGAATCTATTGCCCGAATTGGTTTTGATTTATTGTGGGCTGCCGTATCTGCACTGGTTGTTGAAGTTTCCTTCCGCAATCAAGGGCTAGCGGAGGATATATTGGTGGTGCGGTTTTTCGGCTAGGGTACGACTTTCGACGAAAGTTTTGAAGAACTCCGGGAGGAGGCCGACGGCTACGCACGTAGGATCAAGGGAGTTGATCTAGTCGGTTGTGCAAGGGGAGCTTGCGGGCAAGGGGAGCTTGCCAAGAATACTTCACGGGGTTGATTGCGATCATCCCTCACGGTTTGTATTAAGGGGGAGGGTGTTCTTCCTTAGAGAAGCGTGATTATTAGAGTTTGTATTCTCTGATTATTATAGTGGTGTATTCTATTTTTCTGGGCGTGGCCCCGCAGATGTAGGTGTGCGCACCGAACTGCGAAACCAAGTCTCGTGTGTCGTTGCTTGATTCTTGTGTTTTCTCTTTGTGTTTATTTTGATTATTCCCACGTACCGAAAACATCAATTGGTATCGGAGCAGGTCACCTGTGTAACTTTGTTTTCAAAGAAGGTGTGATCTTGAATTTCAGTACGTGAATCATGGCTACACGAGAAGGTGCCTCCGTTGTTCGTCCTCCATTGCTCATTGGTACAAATTACACTTACTGGAAGTCTCGGATGCGTGTATTCATTAAGTCCATTGATGAGAAGGCCTGGATCGCTGTCAGTGAAGGATGGACACCGCCAACCGAAATCGACGAAGATGGGGAAGAACACCTCAAGTCGGCAAGAGACTGGAGTCGGGTTGAAGAACATGCGGCCTTGTGCAATTCTAAAGCAATTAATGCTATTTTTTCCGCTGTCGACGAAGAGCAATTCAAATTAATCTCTACGTGTGAGTATGTAAAGGAAGCGTGGGATATACTACAGAATATTCATGAAGGAACCAGTACGGTAAGAGCATCTAAACTTCAAATGCTCGCATCTCAATTTGAAAATATCAGGATGAATGATGATGAGACTGTGGCTGAGTTCAATGGGAGACTGCGTGATATATCTAATCAGGCATTTCAATTGGGGAAGAAGTACTCTCAAAAGAAGTTGGTTGAAAAAACCTTGAGATCCCTACCCGATAAGTTCTCTGCGAAGATTGCGGCTATTGAAGAAGTGAGGAACACATCCACCTTGAGGAACACATCCACCTTGAGATTGGATGAACTCATGGGATCTCTTCAAACCTATGAAATGAATCTGAAGCCGAACCACAGGGATAAAGGGGTGGCTTTAAAGGTTGAAGTCAGTAAAACATCTAAGTCTGAAAATGACTCGGATATTGATGATGACATTGATCTGCTGACTAAGAATCTCAACAGAATGATGAGGAAGATAAGTAACAAGGGACAGAATTACAGATCTGCTAACAAGGAATCAAGACCGTATCTTCATACAGCTGGAAAGACAATCAGTCATCCCGCACAGAGGTATGAGCCAAAGAGTAAGGGTAAAGGAATACAATGCAGGGAGTGCGAAGGTTTTGGTCATATACAGGCCGAATGTGCTAATACCCTCAAGAAGAAAAAGGGGAAATCATTAGCTAGTACCTGGAGTGATGAAGATTCAGAAGGAAGTTCTGGAAATGAGGACAACACCAGCAACTATGTGGCTTTTCCGGCTATTCTTGATGATCAATCTGATGGGTACACTCCTAGCTGTGTTGGACTTAATGTTGCAACAGCTAGTACAACATTAGAGAACAAAACTGCAAATGTCAGACAGAATGTTGCAACATTATGTTCAACATCATGTTCAACATCTACAATCGAATCAGATTCTGAAGCTGACAGTGATGAGGAAGTTAGTAACAATGATATCCGAAAAGCATACCAGATGATGTTTGAGAAATGGATGCATATCTGCAATATCAACAAAGTCCTGAAGGAGGAGAATGATAGACTGAAGAAAGAGAAGGAGGAGGTCAAAATCGGATGTCTGAAAGCTGAGGGAAACTGTAGAGAATTGGAAAGAAACTTCAGAAATGTTCTTCTCAGGGCAGAGATAGCTGAATGCACATTGGAGAAGTGGAATTCTGGAAAAGCAAAGCTGGATGATATCTTAAACATGGGGAAGATTTCTGGAGATCGCACCGGAGTGGGATTCAATAGAGGAGCTTTTTATAATGTGTCTGCTGAAAGAAGAACTCAAGTTACCAAAGAACTTGAAAGAATGGGTCAACACAATGGCCATGATCAAAAGAAGAGGCAGATTAGAGGCATAAAAGGTGGTCGTTCTGTGTGCAGTTACTGCAAGATCAAAGGCCATACTGAGAGAAACTGCTTCAGCCGCATGCGACATTGGTCAGAAGGAAGAAATGTTAGACACCCTGATATGAAGATGAAGAAGCAATGGGTCAGAAAGTCTGAATTATACAGTAAGAACACTACAACTTCAGAGAAAACTCTTCATGTTGTGACTAATGTTGTAACATTAGATACAACACAGAACAATGTTGCTGCAGATGTTATGACAGCAGACTCGACATCTCCCCTCGATAATCACTGTGAGCAATCTGTGCCAAAGTCTCATGAATCTTCCTTCAGAATCATTAGAGTGCTATCTCGCCGTTCTGCTCACTGCTCTTCCTCCGCCGGTGCCAATGGATCTTCGCATGTACCTTCTGTCAACACCGTCGATGTTTTCAATTCTCCAACTACTTTTCGGCCCCTCAGAGCTCGACTTCTACCCTGGACATCATTTTATTCGTCGTCCTACTGTCAGATGTGAGGTATTTGTTCTTCCCCCTTTTCCACTGCACCTGAGGATTTTGTTTCTAATAAGAGAGCCAGAAAGGGGGAGAATAATTTTTTAAGACATGAGGCTAGCTGAAATGTATTAGAGTCGTGAGGACATACTTTTTCTGATTTTTTGGCTGTCTCTTCTAAGGTGATCTATGCTTGGGTTGTTCTAGTAAGGGGGAGAATGTGGTTTGGATTATTGTGGCTCAAAGGGGGAGAATGTGTGCTTGGTTGGTGCTTGCTTTGGGTTGTGCCACATAATGCCAAAGGGGGAGATTGTTAGGGTTGAATTCTGCTGATATTTGTTGGCATTAGTGGCACAATAGATGGAGAGTTCTGTTTGAGAAATCAGAAGTGTTTTGAGCAGATTGAGCTGTATTGTTGAACACAATGTCGTTCAACAAAATGTTCAACATTCGGGATCTGGATTTTTGGGTTGTGTGCAGAAACGCTGGTTTGGTCTGCAGAACTATCTTGCGGATTCAGATCTGATTTGTTACCTAGAATATCGGGGATTCCTGTATATGGTTGTGGTATACCTGCATGAGATATTTTTGGAAAGTCCTTCCTAAATCGGTTGCTAAATTGAAGGGTTGTTGGGTTGAAATAGAAAGTGAATATCTCGCAGATTTGTTAGTTGGGAAGATTGATTGTTGTTGATTGCTGCAGATCTATTCTGGTATCTTCAACCTATTCTGGTATTTTCTATTGGAAATATATTTGGAAGCTATTACTCTATCGGTTTTATTGTTGATTCGGTTGGAGAGAATCTCGCTTGCAAATCTGTTTAATGCTAGAGGATTTTGCGGAATCTATTGCCCGAATTGGTTTTGATTTATTGTGGGCTGCCGTATCTGCACTGGTTGTTGAAGTTTCCTTCCGCAATCAAGGGCTAGCGGAGGATATATTGGTGGTGCGGTTTTTCGGCTAGGGTACGACTTTCGACGAAAGTTTTGAAGAACTCCGGGAGGAGGCCGACGGCTACACACGTAGGATCAAGGGAGTTGATCTAGTCGGTTGTGCAAGGGGAGCTTGCGGGCAAGGGGAGCTCGCCAAGAATACTTCACGGGGTTGATTGCGATCACCCCTCACGGTTTGTATTAAGGGGGAGGGTGTTCTTCCTTAGAGAAGCATGATTATTAGAGTTTGTATTCTCTGATTATTATAGTGGAGTATTCTATTTTTCTGGGCGTGGCCCCGCAGATGTAGGTGTGCGCACCGAACTGCGAAACCAAGTCTCGTGTGTCGTTGCTTGATTCTTGTGTTTTCTCTTTGTGTTTATTTTGATTATTCCCACGTACTGAAAACATCAAAGATCTCGCCAAAACTTCACCGGATCACAACATCGAACACCGCTAGATCCAAGCGTTCAGCTTTTATGTTCTCTCTTTCTTTCTCTAAAATGAAATGCGTCTTGGAATGGTTTCAGAGAGAGAATGGCGGACCGCTACATTGTCTTACTTCGATTTTGCTGACGGTCCTTTTGCTATGTGGTGAAATCAGATATGTTGGGGTTAAAATTGGAAAGTAAAAAAAATTTCATGGTATATTCATAAAACAGTGTGGTGCAAATAACAACACTCTTATATATGGAGGCATGTCCGACCTAGTTTTTGTGTTGATTTATGGATTCGCCATTCGTCCAATTTCTTTTGGATTTAACCAAGAACATGCCAACCACTTGAATCGTTGGAGCTATTTAAAAACACAGTTAATCATAGGATGAGTACACGTGCCAAGCTTGCATCATATACCCATAGAATTAATTTTACTTTGAAGAAATTACGATTTTGCCCTCCCCTCCTTCTATTCCAATTCGATGGCCATTTTTGAAGCTTTTCAACTCTGAAAGTTTCTGTAATGTCCTCTATATCTTCCTCAGGATTTATGGCCATAGTTGATGCTCTAGAACTTCGTAAAACGATCCAATTGCCCTTTTTATTCCTATTCACAAGTTTGCCACTTGAAACATATTCTCACAATTTTTACCTTTGCCTATATTGTTCTCCTTGGTCATTTGCACTTGAAAACACTTAACAAATACATCAAAAATATTCATGAATGTTTGTTATCATCAAACAAGAAATCATAGAACATTATATCCAACACCGTTGTATCCAATAATCTCCACCTTTTAATGATGACAAACTGCAATTAAGATTTGATCAATATGCTTAAGATAATGTCATCGTGATATGTGCTTGGGAAGCGTGATGATGCATGTCAACAAGATTATAAGCCATATGCAAATTGCTCCCTATATTGACATGATCCCCTATCAATAAGCTCATCATGAATATGTTTTCAATCAAATCACTCAGTCAAGTCTTATCACTTTCTCCTGCTTTTGTTATCATCAAAAGAACACTCATGAAATCCATGTCATATGCAACGCAAAAATAAATAATTATAAATCAAGACATATGATCACATTAAGACATTAAAAATAATCAATCAATATTGAATTAATTTCATAACAATGACTAAAACATCTTCGTGCTCATGTGATGATCAAGAGTGAAAGTGCATATGGAGAAGTTTCATGAAAGTCAACCATATCAAACCAACTTTCTACAGAAAATGAACTCTTTAGGATTGAATTTCCCACCTTATGAATCACGAGTTCAAGTTACCAACACACATTCGTTGCCTAAAAGGACTCTTAGAGTAGGGATGTCATTGCTTTATGGATGTCACACCAACGCTAAAGATTTAACTTAAAGCATAAGTTGGATATCCGTGCGTTGTATCCTTGCCATGGACCGTATCCATTTTTCTTACAAAGCTCTTCTTACTTTTATATTTCATAAAATGCATCGTTTTTATTTTTCATCACATTTTCCTTATCACGAGCTTTGTTTTTAATCCAAGTCACGACACTTCATATCCCGTAGAGTAACATGTTTTACAATAATTTTTAATCCATCCACATACAACCAATTTCCCATATTTCATGAAAACAATTCCATATGTGCAATACAATTAATACCATGAAAGTGTAAGGTGAATATGTAGAAATCAAGTTATTCAATTAATTGTACATGTCATGATTATTTAAAAAGTCTATTATGTAATTACAATCAGGACAATAATGGATGATTTCTACAATTATATGGACATCGTTAGTGCACGGGTACGAACCCAATTTGGGTATCCGCATACTCGGCCCGTTTAGCATACGTGACCCATTACCCCCCGCGCTTCGAGCAGGCTACGACTGAGTCGGGCGAATGGGTCATTCGGCCGTTGGGTTAGCACCGACATTCAAGGGTGAGTTAAAGGGGCCAAGTAAATGGGCATCCGTTAACTCGAATCCCAGAGGAGATCGTGCCCCAATGAATAAGGGACGGTTACACATCATCAAAGAGGAGCTACCTATAAATAGGCTGACAAATGAAGGTAGAGAGGTTCCATCTGGAAGGTATGAGATCTAATACATAGAACTCTATCTTCTTACTTTTACCATTCTATATTTCGAGCTTGCGTCGTCAGTCTAGAGACGAACCTCCGTGGGTCGATCTCAGCTACACCAAGCTCCCTCTCTTCCTTAAGTTCTACACTAACTTAAGCATCAAAGGGGATTTGGGTTGGAACCCAGATCCGACCCCCCTAACGACTCCCTGTGGTGCAGATCGACGATCGCCATCCAGCGCCCAAGGTCGGCATCGAGCCCTTCAACCTCGAATGACCGACGCAATGGTCGCTCTTAGGCCGATCGAAGGCCATACCATCACCAGCTACCATCATTAGACCCTGGTTCTTCCAACCAAGGGTCCCACTCTAGACGCTGACAAGGCTCCAGCTCAGGGCTTCGAGTCTCCGTCAGCTTGAGAACTGTCCTGGTCAATTTTGGCCTTAACAGTTTGACGACGTCTGTGGGAAACCACGAGTCAACATCCCAACCATGTCGACTCACCCATCAACACACTATGGGGGTGAAAGGACTCCTGAATGTATCAGTATCCCCAACATGATCATGAGAGGCCCGCCACTTCTAGAGCTATCAGCTTCGTTTCAGAGTTCCTGCGCTGGCAGGCAGATGTCCATCACCGTAGGGTGAAAACGCCCAAGGGAATCCACACCACCCATCTCATTCTCAGATGAAGATCTGGAGGGAGTGGAGTTGCCGCATGATGACGCCGTCGTCATCACCACCACCATCAAGAAGGCAGAAGTGAAGAGATTGGTCGTAGGCACGGGAAGCTCGTGCGATGTGCTTCACTTCACCACTTGGGAAAGGATGAAAGCCGCTATCGGGGAGGTGGATCGACTCCTAGCGGCAGGCTTCATTCGAAAGGTACAATACCACAATTGGCTTTCAAATGCCGTAATGGTGAAGAAGTCAAACGGCAAGTGGAGGATGTGCGTTGACTTCATCGACCTCAACAAGGCATGCACAAAAGGCTGCCATCCCTTGCCAAAGACCGACCATCTAGTCAACATCGCTTCAGGCTTCGAGCTCCTGAGCTTCATGGATACTTTCTCAGGGTGCAATCAGATCCAGATGGCACTAGAAAACGAAGAAGCGAGAACATTCATCACCAATAGAGGTACGATCTGTTACTTAAAAATGCTTTTCGGACTAAAGAATGCAGGAGCAACATACCCGCACATGATGGATAAGATCTTCGAGACCAAGAAGGTTCGAAACTCGGAAGCCTATGTCGATGACATGCTGGTCAAGTCAGAGCAACCAACGGATCACACTGCAGATCTCTAGGAGACCTTCACGTAGCTCAGACTCTTCAATCTTCAATTGAACCCTGCAAAATGCACTTTCGAAGTCCGGTCGGGGAATTTCCTTGGATTCATGCTGACGAACCGAGGAATCAACGACAACCCAGACAAGATTGTTGTGCCCTGTGGTAGTTACTGCACACGTACTAGAGGGGGGTGAATAGTACTTAAAATAATCAAGATAGTTATTCCTAATTATTGTGCAAGAAACAAACGACAATGCGGAATTAAACAACTATCAACAAGAATTAAAACATACGCAAACAAACAATATTACTGGGTTCGGATCCACCCAAGTCTCCCCGACTTGTTCCCGGTGATCCTACGTCCCAACCACCCGGATCCCCTCCGGATACTTGAGTTAGCAACCCTAACTCAAGATTTCCACTATGAAGTACTTGTGAAAAACCTTCACAAGTCAAATCATACACAAAGTAATTTGTGACTCCCACAACCCGGGATCACAACCACACTCTCACAACCGAGAGTGAAACTTACAATACAAATATGAAATGAAATAAACACTTACCTACAAAATCCTATGCCTTGAGTAAATCTTACCAAATTAGGGCAAGGAGGGATTTTGAGGAAGATGATGCCACCAAACCCTAGCTTCAAGAAGATGACCAGCAATGGAAGCCTAGGGTGGAGTATGGTGACTTGGATCAAGCTCTTGGCTTGAGAAGCTCACAATGGAGAGAATCTCTCTTGAGGAAGTTGCTCAAAGAGTGAAGGGAGAGATTCTTGTGAGGGAAAGAGAGCTTTGAATTAGCTTGGGAGAGCTCTTCTCTAAGGTCTGAAATTGCTTGTAAAATGGACCTTCAACCTTGCCTCAAACGTATCAAGTTTGTATTTATAGAGGCAAGGACAATCGTGTTGGAAAAGTTTCCAACGGCTCTTTTCTGAACCCAACTAGTCGGTCAAAGAACAACCACCGACCGACTAGTTCATCAACTAGTCGGTCGGTCAATCAACGTAGACCGATTAATGGAAGAACATCCAAATGTCGAAGTTCCAGGAAAAGACAACTAGTCGGTCTAAGAAGACTTGCCGACCGACTAGTTTCACAACTAGTCGGTCGGTGAATGATCTTTGACCGACTAACATTGAAATAGAATAGGTTGACTTCAAGATTAATTAGTCGGTTTAAGAACAAATGCTGACCGACTAGTTTCTCAACTAGTCGGTCGACAAACGTTCTTTGACCGACTAACTCGAAACAGTAACTCAGGCTGTACAGAGGCAAGCTCAACTAGTCGGTCCAAGAAGGATTCCTAACCGACTAGATCGTCATCTAGTCTGTCGGTGACTCTTCTTTGACCGACTAATTGATCAACCTGGAATGAGCTGAATATAGCAAGGCATCTAGTCGGTTCATGTAGAGTTGCTGACCGACTAGATCGTCATCTAGTCGGTTGGTGACTCTTCTTGAACCAACTAACATGCACTCGAAGCCGAGGGAAGAAGCGATAGGCTTCGGGAAAGTTTCTAATGGCTTCTATGAATATCCTAGCTCTAAGATATGAGCGAAATGAAGTATATAATGTAAGTCCTACTCAAGGCTTAACATTCTAATCTATGAAGCTAGAAGACTATAAATTAAACCTTACGAGCCGTCTTCAAAGCTTCAATCTTCATTCTTGACTTCAATAAAACTCCTTGAGCTTCAACGAAGATCCAGGCACACGATCACGCATATTAAGAAGTCTTGAGGCGTCGCTTTTGATGTTCGTATTCTTTTGGCGACGATCTCCATAACTGCGCTCACAAATAAGTTAGTATACATTATTTATGTTTGCTCATCATCCAAAACCAAATCCGGGGAATCAATATGCAACATTCTCCCACTTTTTGGTGATGACAAACCAATATAAATAATAACAATAATAATGATTCAATTGAAATTTACTTACTCCCCCTGCATTGATGACACGTTAGTTCCATATTCAATAATGTTCATATGCATCAAGAAGCGAGGGAAATATAAAATATGAATCCTACTATTGCACATATAGGATCAAAATCCATTTTATATCTTCACTCCCCCTGAATCTAACACATCAAATTAGATTCATGGTAAATTCCTTTGAATTATTAAATAGCACATTGTCATTATTATATCTCTCCCCCTTTGGCATTAGCAAAAAGAGCGGGAGGAGACAAAACCAATGGCTAAAAAATAACGTATGGGAGTCGAAGAATACGACCAAGGTCCAAAATAACACCAATGCAAAATATCAAATGCAAAATACTGAATAAAAGCAAAGCGTGTCAAGGAGACCAAAGTCGAAAATCGGAAACCGAAATCATCAAACCATAGGCGAAATACGAAATACGAAATCATCTAGCCATAGGCGAAACTCGAAAACCGAAATCATAAAATCATCGGTGAAAATCGGAAAACGAAATCACCAAGCCATAGGCGAAAATCGAAATACGAAATCATCAAGCCATAGGCGAAAAACGAAATCCGAAATCATCAAAACTCAAATCGATTTCACTTATTGAGTTTTGGAACATACTCTCCAAAATCAATAGAATGCATGGAAAACAATTCTATGTTTCCATAGAAAGAATTCTATTAAATCCATAAAATCGTCGAACGACGAAATCAACATCAGAGACAAAAATAATCCGATGTGCATACCAAATGAAGCAAAGTGATACCAATCGTAATATATTCTACCAATGGATACCAATATGAATCAAAAGTATGAACATACTTACAACATTAAGCTCCCCCCTACTTTGGTGCATCATTCAAGCACCATCAACTCCAAGCGAATGAAAATCCTTGCAAATCACGGAGTTGGTAGGGTTGGTATCTCATGGTGGATTTAACCTAGAGAATATCATTTTGGTATCCAAAAATCTTTTTGGATCCTATGGGTTAGGCAATAAATTTAGCTAACTAAATTCAAATTAAATGTAACCCATACAAACCACAATTGCTTTGGTACCCATAAAATGAAATTAAACTTATGGTACCAAGCAATGAAGGGTCAAAGGGAACTAACCCTTCAGAAACCAAGTCCAAGAGGAACTTGATTTCCCAACATAATCATCATTCAAAATAACATCATTTATAAACGATTTCACATACAAATTCTTATCATGCATGCTTGTGGTCTTCGGACCCCAAATAGTGTATGTCTTGGGAGTCCTAATCCTATTGGGAACATGCATACGTTGTTGATTTTTATGTGATGCATGTCGTGGGTAAGCATATGGCATGCGATGCAATGGTGCATGACGATAATTATTCATATGAGAATGAGGATGAACATATGAATGTGGAGGAACACGTGCATGAGTGTGTCTCACATGGTGTGCACGTGCTCGTGGATGCAGAGCATAGAAATCGGCATATGTGCTAACATGTAGGGTAGGATTTGTGTTTCTACGTGGCATGGTATACATGAAAGCATGACCCTCTTTGGAGGTCCACCCAAAGTGGGTTTCTTTCCAAATGGAGGCGTGTTCCTAGCGGAAGCACCATTGGTAGAAGAACTACCTATGACGTGTTTACTTCCACTAGTAGAAGCATAGGAAGATGGCCTAACAAAGGTGGCGGACGATTTGGATGAATCTCCCATCTTATACCCCAAACCAATGTGATGATTGGCCGGAGGTAAGTCATTTAGGATATTATCCAACTTGCCCTTACCTTTGTTGAATTCATGAATTCGGCCTAATGTGCTCTCATGCTTCTCGGTGAGAGAATGCAAAGAAGCATCCAAAGTGGACACTTGCGATGCGAGTGCACAAACACGTGATTTGAGATTTTTATTCTCAATACTCAAAGATGAGATTTGAGACGTCAAATCCGCTATCACATGTTCATCCGAATCCTCGATATGAACATGCTCAAGTTGAGACTTGAGATTTTCAATCTCATTTCTCAACCCATCAACAACGGTGTCGTTGTTGACGATGAAAGGCTTAGGCGAGTTTTAAGACTATCTAATTCATTTTTAGTCTTCATAAACTTAGTAGCCATATTAGAAAACTTATTCCATAGTTGTTCATTGGCTATTCTAAGTTCATCATTGGTTACCTCTTCGCCTTCATCCTCGCTTCCATCCTCGCTTTCATCGGAGGAAGTCTCTTCATCACGATCCTCTTTTCCCATGAAGCACGTGTGTGCTTTCTCCATTCTTTCATCGTCCGACTCTCCACTTGAGGAGTCGGAGTCGGGAAAGTGCCGACAAGCCCTTTCTTGTGCTTTCTTGACTTGTCGTGCTTGGATCCCTTCCATTTTCCCTTGTGTTTGTAGAGAGGACAATCCGGCTTGATATGTCCTGGCTTATTGCATTTGTAACACACGGGAGTAGAAACATTAGTCGAAATAAATTTAGATTTACGACTCAACTTACCTTGTCAGAAGAATCGGAGGAACTTCTTTGCCATATCGGCCAAAGCGTCCATGTCCAACTCATCGTCCGCTTCTTCTTCCGATTCTTCATCATCGGTAGATGGAGCGGCCTTTTATGCAATCGCCTTTTTCTTAGGCTCGTCTTGCTTCAAGTACGACTTCATCTTTTCTTTCATCAAGAGCTTGCTATCCTTGCGTACCTCGTATGACATCAAGGTACCCATTAGTTGAGTAACCGTATAAGTTTTAATGTCATTACCTTCCTCGATGGCGAAGGTACGCTTCTCCCAACAAGAAGGAAGTCCATCGATTATCTTCGAGACTTTCTCCTTTTGGGTGTAGGTCTTCCCAAGAGCTTCCAACTCGTTTGTGATGTCGACGAATCGAGCATAATATTCTTTCATCTTTTCACCCTGTAGCATATGAAATAATTCGAAATCTTTATTAACTACCACGAGTTTAGAATCTCTTACCCGACTCGTCCCTTCATGTAAGATGAGGAGGGAGTTCCATATTTGATATGCACTCTTACATGTGCATATCTTATTGAAGTCCTCGGGCTCCAATGCGCACTGCAAGGCGTTCATTGCCTTGGCATTACTTACCTCCGCGGAGACCTCCGCGGGAGTCCACATTGCGAAATCTTGTTCGGATGGCTCGACGTACTCATTCATCGTGGCTCTCCAAAGTGAAGCGCTCCGGAGGAACGTTTCTATTCGGCATTTCCAGTACCCGTAGTTGGTACCGTTGAAGGAAGGAGGCCTAGATGAAGATTGCCCTTCCAAGACTGAAGAAGCTCCTTGACGATCCTTGAAGACGTTGTAGTCGTTGTTCGTCATAGTTTTGAACTTGTAGCTTTAACCTTGGCTCTGATACCAATTGTTGTGCCCTGTGGTAGCTACTGCACACGTACTAGAGGGGGGGTGAATAGTACTTAAAATAATCAAGATAGTTATTCCTAATTATTGTGCAAGAAACAAACGACAATGCGGAATTAAACAACTATCAACAAGAATTAAAACATACGCAAACAAACAATATTACTGGGTTCGGATCCACCCAAGTCTCCCCGACTTGTTCCCGGTGATCCTACGTCCCAACCACCCGGATCCCCTCCGGATACTTGAGTTATCAACCCTAACTCAAGATTTCCACTATGAAGTACTTGTGAAAAACCTTCACAAGTCAAATCATACACAAAGTAATTTGTGACTCCCACAACCCGGGATCACAACCACACTCTCACAACCGAGAGTGAAACTTACAATACAAGTATGAAATGAAATAAACACTTACCTACAAAATCCTATGCCTTGAGTAAATCTTACCAAATTAGGGCAAGGAGGGATTTTGAGGAAGATGATGCTACCAAACCCTAGCTTCAAGAAGATGACCAGCAATGGAAGCCTAGGGTGGAGTATGGTGACTTGGATCAAGCTCTTGGCTTGAGAAGCTCACAATGGAGAGAATCTCTCTTGAGGAAGTTGCTCAAAGAGTGAAGGGAGAGATTCTTGTGAGGGAGAGAGCTTTGAATTAGCTTGGGAGAGCTCTTCTCTAAGGTCTGAAATTGCTTGTAAAATGGACCTTCAACCTTGCCTCAAACGTATCAAGTTTGTATTTATAGAGGCAAGGAAAATCGGGTTGGAAAAGTTCCCAACGGCTCTTTTCTGAACCCAACTAGTCGGTCAAAGAACAACCACCGACCGATTAGTTCATCAACTAGTCGGTCGGTCAATCAACGTAGACCGATTAATGGAAGAACAGCCAAAAGTCGAAGTTCCAGGCAAAGACAACTAGTCGGTCTAAGAAGACTTGCCGACCGACTAGTTTCACAACTAGTCGGTTGGTGAATGATATTTGACCGACTAACATCGAAATAGAATAGGTTGACTTCAAGATTAATTAGTCGGTTTAAGAACAAATGCTGACCGACTAGTTTCTCAACTAGTCGGTCGACAAACGTTCTTTGACCGACTAACTCGAAACAGTAACTCAGGCTGTACAGAGGCAAGCTCAACTAGTCGGTCCAAGAAGGATTCCTAACCGACTAGATCGTCATCTAGTCGGTCGGTGACTCTTCTTTGACCGACTAATTGATCAACCTGGAATGAGCTGAATATAGCAAGGCATCTAGTCGGTTCATGTAGAGTTGCTGACCGACTAGATCGTCATCTAGTCGGTTGGTGACTCTTCTTGAACCAACTAACATGCACTCGAAGCCGAGGGAAGAAGCGATAGGCTTCGGGAAAGTTTCTAATGGCTTCTATGAATATCCTAGCTCTAAGATATGAGCGAAATGAAGTATATAATGTAAGTCCTACTCAAGGCTTAACATTCTAATCTATGAAGCTAGAAGACTATAAATTAAACCTTACGAACCGTCTTCAAAGCTTCAATCTTCATTCTTGACTTCAATAAAACTCCTTGAGCTTCAACGAAGCTCCAGGCACATGATCACGCGTATTGAGAAGTCTTGAGGCGTCGCTTTTGATGTTCGTATTCTTTTGGCGACGATCTCCATAAATGCGCTCACCAATAAGTTAGTATACATTATTTATGTTTACTCATCATCCAAAACCAAATCCGGGGAATCAATACACAACAAAGATCGCGGTGATCAAGTCCATGAAGGAGACAACCACCATCAAAGAGCTTCGGAAGCTGAATGGTGGAATAGCCGCACTGAGACGATTCCTCTCTAAATGAGCAGAGAGATCGCTCCCCTTCTTCAAAGTGTTAAGAAAGGCGATAGCAGCTTCTAAATCTGACAAGAAGATCATGAAGATCATCGAATGGGAGTTGGACTGCAAGAAGGCCTTCTTCGAACTAAAGGAGTATATTCGCAGCCCTCCACTCCTAACCAAGCCCAACAAAGGAGACCAACTAATCATATACCTGGTCGCTACTAAGGAGGTCCATCAGCCATCATCAAAGAAGAGTCAGGTATACATCGACTGGTCTACTATGTTAGTCAGGTCCTTCGCGGGGCCGAAGTCAATTACTCGAGGATCGAGAAGCTGGCTTCTGCCTTGGTCCAGACTGCAAGGAGGCTACAATCTAACTTCAAGGCGCATACCATCCTAGTCCTCACCAGCACTCCCTTGGAGCAAACACTAAATAGTCTGGATTAGTCATGAAGGACTGGGGGGTCAAGTTGGGCGAATTCGACATCCATTACAGGCCGATGACCACCATCAAGGGACTGGCCCTTGCCGACATCATCGTCGAGCTCACCGGCGATGACGATCAACAAGAAGAGGGATGAAGGAACATGGACCATGCAAGTGGATGGCCAACCACCCAGACCAGGAGCGGAGCAGGAATAATTGTCCAAACCCCCATGTGCAACATATTCAAGTACGCTCTTCGCTTCGACTTTCAAATCACAAACAACGGGGCGGAGTACGAAGCAACAATCAATGGTCCCAGGCTGGCCCGAGCTCTAGAGGCCAAGGAAGAACAGCTCCTCAGCGACTCCAATTTAATTGTACAGCATCTACCCCATCCCAGCGAACTGGCACAAAAGCTGGAACGAAATGCCTACCAATTCGTCCTGCTAGATGGTTCAATGTACAAGAGACGATGGACCAGGTATTAAATCTTCCTTACCTTAAATGCTTAGCTCTGCAGGAAGCACACTACATGATCCAGGAGATCCACAAGGGCAATTACGGAAACCATTGTGGAGGGAAATCCATAGCCTCGAATGCCGTAAGACACCGGTATTTTTTGCCAAACGATGTTCAAAGATACCGTCGAATATGTTTGACGATGCTCGATTTGCCTAAAGTTCTCAAAGATAAGCTCGGCTTCATCGACTGATCTGATCCCCATCATCAGCCTCGTTCCCTTCGCCAAATGGGGACTGGACCTCCTTGGATCATTCAAACCAGTGAGTGGGCAATGTAGATACTTAATAATGGCGATCGACTATTTCACTAAGTGGATCGAAGCTGACCTCTATCAGAAATCACCAGGAGGGAGGCTCGGAGCTTCACCTATAAGTCGGTCGTATGTCGTTTTGGCATCCTCCAATACATAGAAACGGACAACGAGACACAATTCGACATCACCGGCTTCAGAGACTTCTGCACAGAGCTAAAGATCAAACTGCACTTCACCTCCATCGCTCATCTCCAGTCAAACGGCATGGCAGAATCAGCCAACAAAAGCATTCTTCGGCCCCTGTAATGGCCCATAGTGCCATATACGCTGGGGCATATATATTTGTTTGATAGATACCGTATGTAAGCTTGAATATGTGTAGTGTATGCAGTAAGGGTATTATTTTGTGTGTATTTGCTTGTGGTGTGTATAGTAAATAAACTAATTGGATGCATGTTGGTATGTGTATATAGATAGATGGATACTGTCACGCCCCGCTCTCCCAAGTATGGGAGGCGTAGCTGACGAGGCCACCATAGTATTCACACTCAGGCTTCGAGCCCTCTTATCCAAATACTACTAGGCATTTTTTGTGGTTTAATATTAAATAATGAGCCGGCCACTGCAACGCACTGGAATAATACACAGAAAAGAAAGTGCTCCAACAGAAAATAAAACGCAGTACTGAAAAGAAATACATCAACACAGAAATTACATTACATCACATAACGTAAGTTCATATATATATATATATATACATACATCAGCTGTAAAAGGGTGGTACAAAAGAGGGTACAACAAAAAGTAGAAACCCCCAACCTAAAAGTACAAAAGGACTACACCTGATACAACTCACCCACTAGTCTAACCCCGGGAAGTCTAACTGAACAAGGTCGCCCGTTGGCTCTACCTCAGCTGTACTAGCACCGATCTCTGACTCCGAGACACCCGCAGACTGCTCGGGTCTCACACCTGAAAACCACGGGGTGGAACACGTCAACACGTGACCCACTAGAAACTCCTAACACTCTAGTAGAACCCAGTTTTAGAACCGGTCTTTCTAACTAACTAACTAACTACACGTGTCACATCGTCACATGTTTATACATAAATTAAGAACAGAACATAAATGCTGAAAGTAAATAACAGAAAGCACAATAGAAATAAATTTACTGATTAAATTTAATTAAAATTAATCGTTGTTCTGTTTTGGAACCCGGGCAAACCGTAGATTGCTAAGGAAGCGGACTTCACACAGGGTGGGTGAAAAAGTGGTACCACTCCAGCGACACGAGTACTGGAGGGGCCTCTCATAACTCCGTACCCAACTGGACAAGGTACCGGAGCAAGACTCATCTCGGTTTTTCTGTCGGACAAACGGAGAAAACCATCATTTACCGTCATGGTGCGACACGAGCGCACCATTGGTCTCTCTAGCCCTCTCAACTTCCCTTCTGGGAGCGACACATCTGGCGAGATTATCGTACTACTGTCCGCTCCTTAACACCTAAAATTTACCCGTGTTCTTCCAAACCCATATCTGGAGTCTCACCCATTTCAAAAATGGACCGAGTCCTCCGATGTCAAACTTTGCTCAGTCATTGTTTTTCTTTTGATAGAACGTTTCTTCCTTTAACAATGAATCAACTAGTGGTATCACTTACCACTTTCATTTCAACTTACATGAATTTTCTCATCATCATCATTATTTCCAAAATGAAATATTTCATGAAACATCCACGTAATTACATGTACCAATAGCATACTAATGGGAACATGATTAGTATAAACAAAATTAACTTGGAACAAAATTACACTATGACAATTACTAAGCAAGATTAGCATATGAATCTATCTAAACTGTCAGTCTAGAAAGAATGGCTCTGTTACCATAACTACAGTCAGAATTAACATTTGGTCCCTCTTCAAAGTTGTAGATAATTTTCTGCAGTTTTCCGTATTATCCTAGATTATATTTTTCTGTTTTTCTACTGTTTTATATGATTTTTATAAGTTTCTGTCTTGTGCTAAGAAAATTTCCAGCAACTTATTTTTTCCAACTAAAACTAGTTTTTGACTTGGTACTTTAAGACAATTGTTATAAACTTAATCCAACCTTTATATCATCCTCTACATAATCACAAACATGGCATGATTAAAGAGATTTCAATACATACTTATTTTAAAAATAACCATTAACATCTAACATACAACAAGGATATATGGATTGCAACTCCTACTTAATGAAACTAACATATGTATAGACCAACTACAATCTACACTCTTTTTACAAGTTAATAGAATTCTCATTCTCCAAATTTTCAACATGTCATAAAATTACTAATTCTAAGTATGAAAACATATTAAAAACAAACATACTAATCCTCTTACAACATGCTACTATATTAAGCAAACTTCATGGAAGCAAAATGAAAACTACTAAGTTTTATAAGTATCATAGCATGGTTCCTACTCAAATCTTCATATGACATGATAAATTTACTATTTTACTCATGATTTTAAAGCTAAACTAAAAACCAATCCTAAAAGTGAACCATACTAAAATGATAGAAGTTTCTACCTTCAATAGTCCTCGAAAAATGTCCTTGGTCCTTCTTAATCCTTGATGGATCTTTGGTCCCTTAGTCTCCTCCTTTAAGCTCCAAATTGGTCTCTAAAATTTGGATTACTGGTGAGTATATGGGGAGAATTTTGGAATTTAGGATGATGAGAAACAAGGGAACTTTGGTGGTGGAGTGGGAGGTGCAAGAGGTGGTGATGGGAGGTGGGAAGGAGGTGCAATGGGATGAAAAGGGGAGGCAAAAAAATTCGGCCTGGTTGTAGAGTGAAGGAGAGAGTGGGATTTTTTTGATTTTTTTTCTTGTTTTTGTGTTTTTCTTGCCTAAATTTTTGTTCCCCCTAATTTCATCTCAATGAGAGCCACGTGTCTCTTTCTTAATTAACAAGATGACACCTAACAAGCTAAGGTGTCATGGTAAAACAAATTTGAATTTTGTATTTTAGAAAAATTGAAATACAAGGGAAATACTCCATACCTCATTTAATACATAGTATTTCATCCTAATACTCTTATTTTCTAATATCAATGATGAGTTTTAAAATCTTTTAAAATTAATTACTACACCAAATAATTAAAAGAAAAATACAAGCATACTCCCAAGAATATACATACACATTTACGCCAAAATATGTATAGATACGCGTACATGGAAATTGGGGTCGTTACATCCTACACCCTTAAAATAAATTCCGCCTTCGGAATTTCAAAATAGGGGAGAAAACTTTCTATACATCACATTACAAACATACCATGCTTTAGGCCATTTCCTTGCTTTTAGCGTGAAAGAGACTAGACCGTGAAATGATAGCGGTCTAGGCGCAATTTCAAGTTCTAGCTTGACAACGAAGCTAGAACTGCCTTTTGTCATGTCATGTCATGCATTTGCCTGCCACGTTTAATTTCTCTAACGGTACGCATTTTTATTTGAATATCTGCCATGCATTGCATTCTTTACATGTCATCTGATTTGCATGATGCATCGTAGCACACGCTACAAAATACTTGTACAATCCGTGTTTCCGGCTAGGCACCTGCTAGGCGGGCATAACCCTACGCCATACTTGTTAAAAACACTTCCTGGCTCGTGATCCAGAAGCGGGCCACATGTGTTGGTTGAAAACCAATGCCCGATACACGTGGAGGGGTAGGGATAAACGATCACTTGAGTGTAAGAGTTGGCCCGTACAGCCTCTCTAGCCAAAAGGCGGAATCCCTGTGCACGACGTGCTACTAGACTAGGACATTCCTTGTGAATGTTTACTTGTTTCCATGCCATGTTATTTGTTTCCATGCCATGTTCTTACCTGCCATGCTATCATACATGCCACGTCATAACTGCTGTTTACTTTACTTGCTGCACTCATTTTATAAATGTCATGTCATACCATACTTTAGAATTGCTAGGTTGCCATTACTTTTCTACTAGTTTCCTTCCACAAAGTCTTGTAGACTTTGCTGACATGTGCCCCTTCTCTTTGGGTGTCGCATGTTAGTTGCTGAGCCATAGCCTGTAGTTGAGGACGACGAGTTCGTGGAGTTCGTGACTGATTCCACAACTGACGTGGAGTACGAGGACACCGGCGACCAGTCTTAGTTCTCTCCGTAGTTTCTTTGTTAGTTGTTGTAGCTTGTCGGTGAGTAGCACCATCTTGTTAGTTGCTTTCCTTTGTTGGCCATGCTGGGCCTTTTTGGACTCTTTTGTTAGCCTGGTGGCTTTTCTGGTGGTTGTTGAACTTTTATTTGGACATTTGAGATTGATAATTTATTATTCGTCTCCTTCTATTATTCTTGTCTTGTTTCGTTTCACATTACAGGGATCTGCGTGGTATTTCTAGATGCTTTATAGGCTGAGAGCCTCACAGCTCCCAGCCTGAGCGGGCCTCGTCACGCCTCGCCTCCATTTTAAGGAAGCAGGTCGTGACAGGTTTTGTTGGTGGCCCATGCAGGTCTACACTCTGTAACTGTGACTTAATCGGAACAACGATAAGAAATATAGAATGTCCGATAAATAATTTTGACACCCGAGTCCTAGGCTGAGAGTCTGATTTTATTTCGTTTCTGTGTCAGTAGATGGCAGGAAGACGGAATACCCGAGCTGCTGGTGGTGTGCCCCCTCATGTCGAGGAGCCGGACTGAGAGCCTACCAACGGGGAGATTATGCGGATGATGCATCAGATGATGCAGGTGCAGCAGGGCATGCTTCAGAATGCCCAGAATGTTCCGACTGCTCGAGGAGCGCGGCCAGTCCAAAATGTCCCTCGCTTCGAGCCAGGAGCGAAGCAGTTTCGGGAGCTGGGCCCCACTTACTTTGATGGGATCGAAGGACCTCTAGCTGCTGATGAGTGGATCAGGAATATGGAGGACAACCTGAAGATGTCGAAGGTCGACCCGGCTGGATGGGTTAACTTGGCGAAGAGGCATCTTAAAGATAATGCTCGGAACTGGTGGGATGCAGAGGAGGAGATGCTGGTGAAGCCGATATCTTGGGCTACTTTCAAGTCCAGATTCGATGAGGAGTACTTTTCGAAGGTTGCCAGGAGGGAGATGGCGCAGCGCTTCATCGACCTGAAGCAGGGGAGCATGACGGTGGACTAGTACCACCAGGAGTTCACCAGACTGAGCCGTTTCGCATCGAAGATGGTGCAGGATGCTGATGAGAGGGCCCAGAGGTTTCTACAGGGGCTCTCTTTGGATCTTCAGAGCTTTGTGTCTTCTTCTGATTTGTAGTCCTATCAGAAGGTTCTGATTTCAGCGAGGAGGCAGGAGCTGATTGTGAACCAGAAGAGAGGATGTGCTTCTGGAGCTGGGAAGAGGCATGTGGATCAGGCCAGGGCAGTGATGAGACCAGGGTTCAGGCCCAATCACCCGGTACAGTTCAAGAGGCCAGGAGGACCTCCTACTCCGAAGACTTGCCTTTTTTGTGGCAAGACTGGGCATGTCAAGGATCAATGCCGGAAGATGTTGGGACAGTGCTTGGTTTGTGGTTATCCAGCGCATGTCATGAGGGACTGCCCGAAGTCCAAGCAACCTTGGAAGGGACCAGTTGCAGCTCAGCCATTGCAGCAGAGGGCACCTGTACCTGCTGGATGTGGAGCGCCTCTCGTTCCACAGAAGTAGGCCTTTCAACAAGCCATGCAGCCGAGGAGGCAGGCTTTCCTGATGACTGTAGTTGAGACTGAGGCTGTGGATGAGGTTCTTGCAGGTAACCCTCAGTCTAGTTGTTTCTTTTCTTAGTTAGTCTCGTTGTTAGAATTTGTTTGGCTGCTTGTTATGTTTGCTAGAATAGGACCTGATTGTTAGAATTGCTTGTTAGGTGTGATTTTGGTTTGCACATTTCCTGCACGAGTCCTCTTCGACTCTGGTGCATCTATGTGCATTATTTCCCGGAGCTTCGTGGAGAAGCATTCCTTGTCGACTTCCCCTATTCCCAAGAGTTGGGATATCGTTATAGGAAATGGCGTGATCTCGGTGCATCGTGGTTGCAATTCTTGCCCTTTGGTGGTCTGTGGACATGAGCTCTACGCTGATTTCATCGTCCACGACATCATCAACTATGATGCTGTCCTTGGGATGGACTGGCTTGGGAGTTTCTATGCCACGATCGATTGCAGGAGGAAGAAGGTGGTGTTCGAGATTCCAGGCCATCTGGTGTTCGAGTTCAGCCGTGGCAGTAGTTCGCTTGGTCCGGTCAGGTTTCGGGCCAAGCCGGTGGAGATCGTTGCTATGCAGATGGAGCAGTGTAGACCAGCGGTACTGCGTGACTTCGACGACGTCTTCCCAGAGGAGATGTCTGGATTGTCGCCCGATCGAGCTCTCGAGTTTTCGATCGACCTTATTCCGGGAGCGCAGCCTATCTCGAAGGCGCCCTATCGCATGGCACCAGTAGAATTGGAAGAATTGCGAAAGCAGCTGGACGAACTTCTTCAGAAGGGTTACATTCATCCCAGTGTGTCTCCGTGGGGAGCACCGGTCTTGCTGGTGAAGAAGGACAGTTCGCGTCGCATGTGTGTGGACTACCGGGAGTTGAATGCGGCGACCGTCAAGAATCGATATCCGTTGCCTCGTATAGATGACATCTTTGATCAGCTTGGAGGATCGAGGGTATTCTCTAAGTTGGATCTGAGGAGTGGTTATCATCAGCTGAAGGTGAGGAAGGAAGATGTTCCGAAGACAGCATTCAGGACGAAGTATGGACACTACGAGTTCGTGGTTATGCCTTTCGGTGTAACCAACGCACCCGCAATTTTTATGAACCTGATGAATCTGATCTTCTATGACTTTTTAGACAAGTTTGTCATTATATTCATTGACGACATTCTGATCTACTCAAGGTCAGAGGAGGAGCATGCATCTCACTTGAGGACAGTGTTGGAGATCTTGAGGAAGCATTGGTTGTATGCTAAGTATTCCAAGTGCGAGTTTTGGCTGGACAGAGTTACTTTTCTCGGGCATGTGGTGTCAGGAGATGGTATTTCAGTGGACCCCGAGAAGATCAAGGCTATCAGGGAGTGGCCTGTTCCACAGTCGGCATCTGAGATCAGGAGTTTCCTTGGATTGGCTGGTTATTACCGACGGTTCATTAAGGACTTCTCCCGTATTGCCGAGCCGATGACCAGACTGACGCGGAAGGATGTACCATTTGTTTGGTCTGATGGCTGTGAGGAGGCTTTTGGTGTTCTGAAGGAGAGGCTGACAACTGCCCCTGTTCTTGCTGTGCCTGATCGGAGTGGAGGATTCGAGATCTTTTGCGATGCTTCCGGCAAGGGTCTCGGTTGTGTATTGCATCAGCACGGGCACGTGGTAGCGTATGCTTCTCGTTAGCTTAAGACCCATGAGAAGAATTACCAGACGCACGACTTGGAGTTGGCAGCAGTCGTGTTTGCGCTGAAGATTTGGAGGCACTTCCTGCTGAGTGAGAGGGTGAAGATCTTCACCGATCACAAAAGCTTGAAGTACATTTTTACTCAGAAGGAGCTCAATATGCGACAGCATCGGTGGTTGGAGCTCATGGCAGATTATGAGATCGATCTGCAGTATCACCCTGGCAAGGTGAATGTGGTTCCGGATGTGCTGAGTAGGCTCCCAGCAGTGATGTTGTTGACTTCGCAGTGGAGATTGCAGCAAGATTTTTGCGAGTCTGGTATTGAGATTATTCTTCCTGGAGAGGCCTCTTCGTTGATGTGTATGCAGATACAGTCGACGATCGTGGATAGGATCAAGGCTGGACAGGCTGGAGACCCGAAGTTGGTGAAGATACGGGAGCAGGTGGAAGCCGGTCTGTGGACTGACTTCTTGATTCATAAGGATGGCTCGCTGAGGTATGGAGCCAGGTTGTGTGTGCCAGCTGGAGACATCAGAGAGGAGATGTTGGCTGAGGCACACAGTTCGCCGTATTCTGTGCATCCTGGTGGTACCAAGATGTATAAGGATCTTCGCCTGAACTATTGGTGGCATGGTATGAAGAGGAGTGTGGCTCGGAGTGTAGCCAAGTGCCTGGTTTGCCAGCAGGTAAAGGCGGAGCATCAGCGTATGGCAGGGTTGCTACAACCGCTTCCGATTCCGGAGTGGAAGTGGCAACACATCACTATGGACTTTGTGACTGGACTGCCTCGGAGTCCGAAGCAGAATAACGCGATTTGGGTGATCGTGGACCGATTAACCAAATCCGTGCACTTTATTCCTTTCCGAGTAGGACAGTCCACTGAGACTCTAGCGAGGAGATATATGGAGGTAAACCCCTTTTACTTTCCATTCTATTTCCTTTCCCTAGTTTAGATAGTGATGCAACGTGAATCGTGCAGGAGATCGTATGACTTCACGGAGTCCCTGTGAGTATCGTGTTGGACAGAGACACGAGGTTCACGTCTCAGTTCTGGTAGAGTCTGCAGAAGAGTTTGGGTACGAGTCTGAGTTTCAGCACGGCGTACCATTCACAGACAGATGGTCAGTCCGAGAGGACGATTCAGATCTTGGAGGACATGCTGAGGGCGTGCATGTTGGACTTCAAGGGATCTTGGGAAGATCATCTACACCATGTTGAGTTTGCCTACAATAACAGCTACCAGGTGAGTATTGGCATGGTACCTTTCGCCGCGCTATATGGGAAGAAATGTCGATCGCCACTGAGCTGGGATGATATTGGAGACAGGGAGCTGTTAGGACCTGAGATGATCATGGAGGCAGTGGATGTTGTGAGGAACATACGGGAGAAGCTGAGGATTGCTCAGGAACGTTACAAGCATTGGGCAGATGCTAAACGGCGTCCTTTGGAGTTTCAGCCAGGTGACCATGTGTTCCTGAAGATTTTCCCGAATCGAGGAGTGATTCGCTTTGGGAAACGAGGGAAGCTGAGCCCGAGATACATTGGACCGTTTGACATTCTGGAGAGAATTGGCGAGGTAGCCTACCGCTTAGCCTTGCCGCCATCTTTGGAAGGAGTTCACGATGTCTTCCATGTGTCGCAGCTTCGTCGGTACATCAGCGATCCATCTCATGCTTTGGATTTCTCGGAGATCACCGTTCGCCCCGATCTGATATATGACCATCATCCAGTGTAGATTTTAGACAGACGTCAGAAGTCACTCTGGAACAAGACAGTCCATCTTGTTAGGGTGATGTGGCGACACGGCTCGCCAGGAGAGTCTACTTGGGAGAGAGAATATGAGATGAGAGAGCGATACCCACTTTTGTTCCCTAACACGTGAGTGTTAAGAAATTCCGAGGGCGGAATTTTTCTTAAGGTGGGTAGGATGTAACAACTGGTTTTGTCTATGTATTGACTATTATATATATATTATGGTTGTTCTCTTCCTTGAGTGTTTTTCCCTGTTGGACGTTTTCTTTCAGTTCTTTCTGATCTTCCACTTCCCGTTACATATCATGATGGGCTTGGAGTGAGTATTTTTATGATGAGCTTCATAGCATCTATATCTTAGAGCTAGGTTGATCTTAGAAGCCATATGAATCTTTCCGAAGCTTCGCACTTCAATTCGAGACTTTTCATGACTCTTAGTTGGTTCAAGAAGGAGAACCAACCGACTAGATTGCAATCTAGTCGGTCGACAACTCTTCAGGAACCGACTAGTTTATCTTGATTATTTCAGCTGAGTTACTATTTCCCCTTAGTCGGTCTAAGCACACCCATCGACCGAATAGTTGGGAAACTAGTCGGTTAGAACTTGTTCTCAGACCGACTAATTCTGAGTTCTTTCTGACAGCCGAGTTACTGTTTACGGTTAGTCGGTCAAAGAACGACTATCGACCGACTAGTTGAGAAACTAGTCGGTTAGAGTTTCTTCTCAGACTGATTAACTCTCAGTACTTAATTGTCTATCATATTCAACCCTTAGTCGGTCAATGAACATTCACCGACCGACTAATTCCCAAACTAGTCGGTTGATGAGCCTTCACAGACCGACTAAATCTGTCTACCCTATATCGACCCTATTCACTGTTTGCCTTTTAGTCGGTCACAGCTGGACGACCGACCGACTAGTTCCCAAAACTAATCGGTCGACCACTCTTCACTGACCGACTAATCTGCACATAAACCCTAGGTTAAGTTGCAGCCGCCGCTTATTATTTCTATTTAAAACCTATACGTTTTCACTTCTTCCCTCACTTTTCTTAGCCGACCTTCTTCCCCAATCATCCCTCATCTTCCTCTTGCCTTTCCTCCTCCTCCCGTGCTCCCTCTCACCCCCCATTGCGCCAGTAACCACCCCGCAAGCCGCCGGCCGACTCCAAAAACCCCCAAATCTCCTTTTTGCTCCAGTTTTCTCCCATCTCCAGATCCGTTATATCTCAGCCGCCAGGAGATCTCTTTAGCCGTAGTTTTCCCGGGATCGCTTCTTCCGTTGCCGTGCTAGATCAGATTTGGCGACGGCAATCCGGATACGTCGAGATCCTCTCCTACCTACAGATTCGTAGGCGTCTTTGATCGTCGTTTCTTCCGCTTCACATACGGTTAGTGATCTACCCTTAATTTTTCATAACCCACACTATAATTTAGAAAACCTAATAAAAATGGATTGCTAGACGTTGTAGGATTCCAATACAAATCCGGATTAGATCATCCAATTCTGATTTTCTGTTTTGCCATAACAGTGACCCCTCCCCGTAGAATAGCGATTTTGAGACGACTCTCGTCGATCAACGACCTCGGTACCAGGCAAGTGAAACTTGCCAACCTTGTTTTTGGCCATGCTTTAGGCCATTTCCTTGCTTTTAGCGTGAAAGAGACTAGACCGTGAAATGATAGCGGTCTAGACGCAATTTCAAGTTCTAGCTTGACAACGAAGTTAGAACTGCCTTTTGTCATGTCATGTCAGGCATTTGCCTGCCACGTTTAATTTCTCTAACGGTACGCATTTTTATTTGAATATCTGCCATGCATTGCATTCTTTACATGTCATCTGATTTGCATGATGCATCGTAGCACACGCTACAAAATACCTGTACAATCCGTGTTTCCGGCTAGGCACCTACTAGGCGGGCATAACCCTACGCCATACTTGTTAAAAACACTTCCTGGCTCGTGATCCAGAAACGGGCCACATGTGTTGGTTGAAAACCAATGCACGATACACTTGGAGGGGTAGGGATAAACGATCACTTGAGTGTAAGAGTTGGCCCGTACAGCCTCTTTAGCCAAAAGGCGAAATCCCTGTGAACGACTTGCTACTAGACTAGGACATTCCTTGTGAATGTTTACTTGTTTCCATGCCATGTTATTTGTTTCCATGCCATGTTCTTACCTGCCATGCTATCATACATGCCACGTCATAACTGCTGTTTACTTTACTTGCTGCACTCATTTTATAAATGTCATGTCATACCATACTTTAGAATTGCTAGGTTGCCATTACTTTTCTACTAGTTTCCTTCCACAAAGTCTTGTAGACTTTGCTGACATGTGCCCCTTCTCTTTGGGTGTCGCATGTTAGTTGCTGAGCCATAGCCTGTAGTTGAGGACGTCGAGTTCGTGGAGTTCGTGCCTGATTCCACAACTGATGTGGAGTACGAGGACACCGGCGACCAGTCTTAGTTCTCTCCGCAGTTTCTTTGTTAGTTGTTGTAGCTTGTCGGTGAGTAGCACCATCTTGTTAGTTGCTTTCCTTTGTTGGCCATGCTGGGCCTTTTTGGACTCTTTTGTTAGCCTGGTGGCTTTTCTGGTGGTTGTTGAACTTTTATTTGGACATTTGAGATTGATAATTTATTATTCGTCTCCTTCTATTATTCTTGTCTTGTTCCGTTTCACATTACAGGGATCTGCGTGGTATTTCAAGATGCTTTATAGGCTGAGAGCCTCACAGCTCCCAGCCTGAGCGGGCCTCGTCACGCCTTGCCTCCATTTTAGGGAAGCGGGTCGTGACAACTCCCTCAAGAGATGTTGGCAAGGCAATCCTATAAGCCACTTCTTCAACACGAGCCAAAACTTCAAAAGGTCCAATATATCTTGGGCTCAGCTTTCCATGTCTTTCAAAATGAATCAGCCCTCGTGTTGGCGAGATTTTCAAAAACACTAATTCTCCTGGCTGAAACTCTAAGTGTCGTCTCTTCACATCCGCCCAATGCTTATAACGGTCCTAGGCTATGCGTAGATTGTCTCTGATGACTCTCACGACATCCACGGTTTCAGCGATCATATCCGGGCCCAATGATTCACGATCTCCAACATCATCCCAACTGAGAGGAGATCGGCACTTCTTCCATACAAAGCTACAAATGGCGCCATGCCTATACTGGCTTGATAACTGTTATTGTAAGCGAACTCTACCAGATGTAGATGTTCGTCCCAAGAGCCCTTGAAATCTAGCATGCACGCCCTTAACATATCTTCTAGGATTTTAAGTGTCCTCTCCGACTGACTGTCTGTCTGAGGATGGTATGCGGTGCTGAAACTTAATTAAGTTCCCAAGCTAGCCTGCAAACTTCTCCAAACATGAGATGTAAATCTAGTGTCGCGGTCGGAGACTATGCTTACAGGTACTCCGTGAAACCTCACGATTTCCTCCATATATCTCTTAGCAAGATGGTCTGTTGATTGTCCCACTCGAAAAGGTATTAAGTGAGCTGATTTGGTCAATCGGTCAATGATTACCCAAATAGCATCATTTCCTCGAGGAGTGGGAGGTAAGCCAGTTACGAAGTCCATCGTCACATGCTACAGCTTCCACTCAGAGATCGAAAGAGGCTGCAGAAGACCTGCCATTTTCTGATGCTCGGCCTTGACTTGCTGACAAGTCAGACATGAAGCTACACTCCTAGCCACACTATGCTTCATGCCATGACACCAAAATGCTACCGCAGATCACGATACATCTTGGTGCCTCCCGGATGGATAGAATAAGGTGAGCTATGAGCTTCCCTCAATATTTCATCCCGAATATCACCTGATGGCACACAAATCCTACTCCCAAAATGCAGAGACCCATCTTCATGAATACAGAAATCATTACAAAGTCCTGTCTCTGTCTGCTCTCGAATCTTCTTCAACTTCGCATCTCTAGACTGAGCTGTCTTAATCCTTTCAACCAAATCAGATTGAACCTGCAAGTACATCATCACCACTAATGAACCAGGTAAGACAACCTCAATCTCCAATTACCGGATATCACCCCAAAGTTCACTCTGTGTAGTCAACATCATCATTATCGGCATGCGACTAAGAGCATCAGGCACTACGTTGACTTTTCCAGGGTGATATTGGAGGTCGACATCATAATCAGCCATCAACTCAAGCCATCTGCGCTGCCGCATATTCAACTCTTTCTGGATGAACACGTACTTCAAACTCTTGTGATCTGTGTATATCTTTACACGTTCACTCAGAAGAAAATGCCTCCATAACTTTAATGCAAATACCACTGTAGCTAACTCCAAATCATGAGGATAGTTCCTCTCATGAGTCTTCAATAATCTAGAAGCATAAACTACTACCCTACTATGCTGATGTAGAACACATCTTAATTCTCTGCCTGACGCATCACAATAAACCTCATATCCACTTGAACGGTCTGGAATCGTCAGTACAGGAGCAGTGATCAATCTATGTTTCAGTTCATTAAATGCTTGCTGACATTCCTTTAACAAACTGTAATCAACATTCTTCTTGGTTAGATGTGCCATCGGTACAACAATCTTAGAGAAATCCTTGATGAACTTCCTGTAACCTTCTCTGGATCTACAGCTATCCCATCTCCAGACACAACATGTCCCAGAAAAGCAACTTTGGTCAGCCAAAACTGACACTTGCTATACTTAGCATATAACTGGTGCTGCCTCAGAGTCTCCAGGACTATCCTCAGATGCTCAACATGATCTTCCTCTGACGTCGAGTACACCAAGACATCATCTATGAAGACGCCCACAAACTTATCCAAGTACTCATAGAAGACTTGGTTCATTAACCTCATGAATGTGGCTGGTGCATTAGTAACACCGAAAGGCATCACCAAGAACTCATAATAACCATACCGGGTTCTAAATGCAGTCTTTGGAATATATGATCCTCTGACCTTCACCTGATGATACCCGCTTCTCAAATCCAGCTTCGAATACACTCGCGATCCACCCAACTGATCGAAGATTTCATCAATCCTAGGAAGAGGATACTTGTTCTTCACAGTAACGTTATTCAACTCCCGGTAATCGATGTACATTCTTCGAGATCCATCCTTCTTATTCACAAAAAGCACTGGCACACCCTATGGTTAAACACTTGGCTGAATTAAACCACGCTCTGATAAATCCTTCAATTGACTACGAAGCTCTGCTAACTCTGGAGGAGCCATACGGTATGGAGCCTTCGCAATCGGTTGAGTTCCTGGAATCAGATCAATGGTGAACTCCAAAGATCTAACCGAAGGAAGTCCATATGTATCGTCTGGAAAGACATCAGGAAATTCTTGGACTACCCTTGGCAATACAGGTTCAACATCCATCTCCATCATCATTTCTACTGGGTTGGCCTTAAACTTCTGTCACGCCCCGGTCTCACACATATTCTGGCAAGGAATTCGGGCCAGGGGCGCAACAAGCCGCGGTTTTGCACCAAGCGTAGGTAAGACAACTTAGTAGCGCAGGTCGCTGCGAATGCTGGATTATACAGTCAACACAGAAGTAAGAGTAAACAATTTTAATATGTCATCACAGAGAGTACTCAACAGAAAACCATTGCATATGGTTACACAGCCAAAAGTACTACTACTGAACACCAAGTGCATGGCACAAATAGTACATGGTACAAAAAAACACTATAATTAGAGTGGTCCACTTAATTATACAATAACTCAACACACACTACAAGGAAGTCACACTATATAATTTCCCAAAAGTAAGGGGCGCCTCAAAGTCAATATTGCGAACTCTCCTGAGGGAGATCCGCGTCTAGTGTCACCTGCTCAGAACCTGAAAGTAAAGATGGACACGTCAAAGCGTGCCCAGCAGGAACCAACTCGGCAGAAAAATAATATTCTATGATTTTGAATACAGCCAGCAGAAGGGTAACAATTCATAAGGACAGGTAAGCAAATACTAAGGAACACACATCACAAAGTATTTTGGAAGTGTGTAAACCACGTGGCTATGAGGGACTGGACCTCACCTGCGGTGGGTGGAAACAAGCACACGACGCAGTGGACACGGGCACTACACGCCGGGCCTCTCAACTCCCCCGTCCCAAGCAGGAGTGAGGAACTCCTCAGTATCGCAACTACTAAACCACCACTCCCAGTAAGGTGAGTGGGCCACACAGTATCCACACAGTCTCCCTTATATCCCCTCGCCACCTTCATAGCCCAGTCCCGCCATAACCCTATGGTTCGCACACATCCAACATTCCAGTCTAGGATGCCTACCCATCGTAGGACGGAAGCGGCTATCCTAGCCAAACATTCAAGAACACTTCAAAGAGACAAGCATTACCATCTTAGGTATGCACACATCATGTCCTAGCAATCCAACATAAAAGAGGCAGGATATAGCACAACATTTCATAATATGAGGCATGAAAACATAGTTCTTGCACTTTGATTTCTGAAACATGCTGATAAAGACAGACATTATGAAAGATTCTATAGGGAATTTCAATCTGAAATCTAAAAGACACTTGTAGGGCCAAATGTTGTGAATCTACCATAAAAATTTCAGAGCAAAATTCAATCAGATTGATTTATGGTGAAATTTTCACTATCAGCT
The DNA here is from genome assembly GCA_030789695.1 of Scilla litardierei. Taxonomy (NCBI): domain Eukaryota; kingdom Viridiplantae; phylum Streptophyta; class Magnoliopsida; order Asparagales; family Asparagaceae; genus Scilla; species Scilla litardierei. The sequence continues at coordinate 63,928,833 of CM061141.1, read as the reverse complement.
GCAATTTCAGCATCCTGGAAACAATTTTTGCACCATGTTCAACTCGGGTTTCCTACCAATTACAGGCTGAACTAGAATTTGGGTAAAACAGCAAAGTTGTAGCCCTCGAAGCTAGCTTTCCAACGGCACCAGAATTTCAACATTTCGTTAAGTGTGTAAGGACTGAGAACTAAAACAGTGACACATGGTCTGTGCAGGCTGCAACCTGTGCAGTCCTCGAAACTGAATTTTTTTCACCCATTTCCCAGTCGAATTAGCAAAAACTTAAAACACGAAAGTTGTTCCTAACTACAAGATACATAACATATAAATTTTTGGGAATGTTTCATGTAGCCATATGGTGTCAGCAAGCATATCAATTTCAGCCAAATCTGGACTGTTTTCAGCACATGATTCAAGCATGCATCACATAAAATTTCTATCACCAAAGCTTTTGAGATTGTGTAGGAAACATATACCCATGAAGACATGGCATCCCATCATACTAATTGTAATCAAAATCATAGAATGAATTTTTTTTTCCAAGCAAGTTAGATTCCTACCTCAAAATTGTTCTTCTATTCTCTTAATCTTGCTCTTCTCTTCCTCTACTTGTTTCTCCTTGAAGCCAACTAGGTTTCTTCTTCTTTTTACTCTAGATTTTAGGGTTTGTAGGTAGGAGAAGATGAGAGGGAAGCATGGTAAATTTCAGCCCAAGCTTAGGGAGAAAGAGTGGAGAGAAATGTGTAGAATGATGAAGGAAAAGGGGAGGGCTCCTCTAGAATTCTCCTCCTCTAGAATCCTCCTTGAGATAAACATGACATACTATAAAAGACCAAAATACCCTTGCTAGATTGCCCCTCTATTCTCATGTATTTACTAGTTTGCCATTGCTATATACACTCACCCTCATCTAATTACACTTTGTGCCATTACCTTACACACACCTTAACTAATTACAAGTATGCCATTAACCCTAACCCTTTTCACACTTGCCCACACACACATGCACACACATGCCTAACCCCACTCCCCATGTATCTCATGCACACTACATGCGCTACTCACGCGCTACCCGGATACGCTCTCCCTTCAGGCCAAATGACCGAAACGTCCTTGTATCTTCTAAAAAAATTACGAAACTGCCACTACCTACGCCTACGCTTCTACCATTCAATATTGACTTCGTATCCCTTCCTCCCACGTGTTTCAAGGGATTTACACGTGTGTAGAGGCCATATACGCGTATCTCAGCGTATAGGTCGAATCCGGGCATGACATCCTACCCACCTTAAAATAAAGTCCGTCCTCGGACTATTAATTTGTCAGCTATATAAAAGGGTCGTCCTAGTCACACGACACTTCAAACCACACTCATACTTATATGCAGATCGTATCATATGTTCCACAACGTATCATATATTTATATACAACACATGTACTTCTAATATTCACATATCCACGTCCACATCCATGTATGAGTCACACAAACAAGTGAGGATACTTTTCCATCATCTCATCCTCCCGCTCCCAAGTCGATTCACCTGGAGATTCCTGTTGCCACATGACTCGCACTAAATCAATGGCCTTGTTCTTCAGTATTTTCTGCCTTCGATCCAGAATGGCCACTGGCTGCTGTTCATAGGTCAGATCAGGACGTACATCAATCTCTGAGAAGTCCAGGATATGTCCAGGATCTCCCACGCATCTCCGAAGCTGGGATACGTGAAACACGTCATGGATGCCTTCTAGGGAAGGTGGTAAGGCAAGACGATATGCAACTTCCCCGACACGAGCCAAGATCTCAAACGGTCCAATGAATCTCGGGCTCAACTTTCCACGTCTTCCAAACCGGATCGTACCACGCATCGGGGAGATCTTCAAGAACACATAGTCACCAGGTTGAAATTCCAGCGGGCGCCTCTTTGTATCTGCCCAGTGCTTATGGCGGTCCTGTGCAATACGGAGATTTTCCTTGACTGTCCGTACCACATCCACCGCTTGCACTACCATGTCAGGTCCCAAGAGTTCACGATCCCCAACATCGTCCCAGCATAAAGGAGACCGACACTTCCTTCCATACAAAGCAGCAAACGGTGCCATACCAATACTTGCCTGGTAACTGTTGTTGTAAGCAAACTCCACCAAATGTAAATGATCTTCCCATGACCCCTTGAATTCTAGCATACAAGCCCTTAACATGTCCTCGAGGATCTGAATGACTCGCTCGGACTGCCCATCTGTCTGAGGATGGTATGCAGTACTAAACTATAGATGGGTCCCCAGACTAGCTTGCAAACTTCTCCAGAAATGTGAGGTGAACCTGGTGTCACGATCAGAGATGATACAGACAGGGACTCCGTGCAGCCTCACGATCTCCTCCATATATCTTCGAGCCAAATGCTCTGTAGACTGTCCAACCCGGAAGGGAATGAAATGTGCAGATTTGGTTAAGCGGTCGACAACCACCCAAATTGCATCATTTCCCCTGGGGGTGCGGGGTAGTCCAGTCACAAAGTCCATCGTTACATGCTGCCATTTCCATTCCGGGATGGGAAGAGGCTGTAACAAACCCGCAACTCTTTGGTGTTCTGCCTTCACCTGCTGACAGACCAGGCATGATGCCACACTTCTGGCGACACTAAGCTTCATGCCATGCCACCAATAATGTTGTTTCAAGTCTCGATACATCTTCGTTCCTCCTGGGTGAATAGAGTACGGAGATCTGTGGGCGTCCTTCAACAACTCCTCACGAATAAGGCCCGTGGGTACACATAACCTATTCCCGAACCTTAGTGAACCATCCTCATGGATATGGAAATCTGCCCGTAAGCCAGCCTCTACTTGCTCTCTGATTCTTCTTAACTGTGCATCATCAAATTGTGCAGCTTTGACTCGGTCCACCAGATCAGACTGGATCTGCAAGTTCAACATGTATGCTTTGTCACCTGGAAAAACAACCTCTATCTCCATCTGACGCACGGCCCACTGGAGCTGAGGCTGAGCGGTTAACATCATTACAGCAGGCAGCCTACTAAGAACATCAGGGACCACATTAACCTTCCCAGGATGATACTGCAAATCAACGTCATACTCCGCCATCAACTCAAGCCACCGACGTTGTCTCATGTTAAGTTCTTTCTGAGTGAAGACATACTTCAGACTCTTATGATCAGTGTAAATCTTAACATGCTCACCTAGCAAGTAATGTCTCCACAGCTTCAGAGCAAATATCACCGCTGCTAACTCCAAATCATGTGTAGGGTAATTCCGCTCATGATTCTTCAGTAGTCTTGAAGCATATGCCACCACGCGACCATGCTGATGTAACACACATCCAAGCCCTCTACCAGACGCATCACAATATATCTCCAATCCTCCAGAACGATCCGGAATCACCAGAACTGGAGCAGTTGTCAACCTCTGCTTCAACTCTTCAAAAGCATGCTGGCACTCCTCTGACCAAACATAAGCAACATCTTTCTTTGTCAGGTTAGACAAGGGTGCTGCAATTTTAGAGAAGTCCTTGATAAACTTCCTATAGTAGCCAGCTAATCCCAAGAAGCTCCTGATCTCCGAAACTGACTGTGGAATAGGCCACTTCTCCACTGCTGCCACTTTATCTGGATCGACAGAAATACCGTCCCCTGAAACTATATGCCCCAAGAAGGCAACCTTCGTCAACCAGAACTGACATTTGCTGTACTTAGCATATAGCTGGTGCTGCCTCAGGGTCTCCAATACGATCCTGAGATGGTTTGCATGCTCTTCTTCATCCTTCGAGTACACCAGAATGTCATCAATGAATACCACAACGAACTTGTCTAAGTATTCAAAGAAGACCTGATTCATTAGTCTCATGAAGGTAGCCGGCGCATTCGTCACTCCAAATGGCATCACCAGAAACTCGTAGTGCCCATAACGAGTCCTGAAGGCGGTCTTCGGAATGTCAGACCCCCGTACTTTAATCTGGTGGTAGCCGCTCCGTAAATCCAACTTGGAATACACCCGAGATTCACCAAGCTGGTCAAATAGATCATCAATGCGAGGGAGAGGATACTTGTCCTTTATTGTCACTTTGTTCAAGTCCCTGTAGTCGATACACATCCGACGGGTCCCATCCTTCTTATTTACCAGAAGCACTGGTGCTCCCCAGGGTGACACACTCGGCTGTATCAATCCTCGCTCAGATAAGTCCTTCAACTGATTTCGAAGCTCGACCAACTCGGGTGGTGCCATCCGATAAGGAGCCTTCGCAATAGGTTGAGTGCCTGGTACCAAATCAATGGTGAACTCCAAGGAGCGGTCAGGAGGAAGTCCGTAGATGTCATCAGGGAAGACGTCAGGAAAGTCCCGTACAACCCTGGGTAATACTGGCTCTGCCTCCAGGGTCATGACCATTCCCTCTACTGGTATGGCCCTGAATTTCACGGGATCCAGTGCACTGCTACCACTTCTGAATTCAAACTCCGGATGGTCAGGAATCTTGAAGACTACCCTCCTTAACTTGCAGTCGATAGTGGCGCAAAACATACTTAGCCAATCCATTCCCAACACAGCCTCATAAGTGGGCATCTCAATCACCAGGAAATCGGCATACAACTCTCGCCCACATATTTCCACTGGGCAACTGCGGATACCGGAGGAACTACGAATCACGCCATTTCCAGTGTGAATGTTCCACCCAGCAATGAAAGAATCCACAGGTATGGCCCGATTTACCACAAATTGCTGGGAGAGAAAGCAATGGGAAGCCCCAGAGTCGAATAATGCCAAAGCAGGGAAAGAGGCTACCTTAACAAGACCTATTAATCACACAAGGGGCTAAGCTAACAAGACATCATATTAAAGGTAATGACTACTGTAATTGTTAGGAAAGGTTAAGAGCCATACCAGAGATGACCTGGCCCGTTCCCTCAGCTTCCACTGCGCTCATCATATAGGTCTGCTGCCTCGGTACTGACGTCGCTTTCTTAAAAGCCTGCCGCTGAGGAGTTAGTGGAGGTCCCCGCGGCGCTGGCGTGGAGGATCCTGACGGTGCCGGAAGCAAGGGTCGCTCTAGAACAGGTGGAAGAGTACGTTGTTGCATAGGCCGAGCCGCTACCGGTGCCACTGGCGTCTGGGACGTCCTCTGATGTGGACAATCTCGACTAAGATGTCCGACTCCACCACAAGAGTAACACCTCCTCAAAAAGGCTCTACAATCCTTCTGCTCATGTCCCGCTTTGCCACAGGCGCGACAGACCATCTGCCTCTGCATCCCAACTGGGCCCCCGGGCCTCTTAAACTGGGCTGTCTGAACAGGTCGGTGAAAGGACTTCTGCGGTCCTGGTGGCTGTCTGTCTCCTGTCGGTGCCTTCCCTACACTCCGTAAATAGATCTCATGTAGCCTGGCTGCCTCGAGCACATCCTCCTGAGTGGTCAACTTCTGCGTAGACATTGCCCCTCCATACTCTGGGTCAAGTCCCATGCGAAATCGTCGGGCTCGAGTGGCATCGGTCGCTACAAGCTCCGGGGCGAACTTGCTCAGCAAAGAGAACTCTGCATCATACTCATCAACGCTCCGTCCACCCTGAGTCAACCGCTCAAACTTCAGTCTCAGTTCATCCTTTGCTGTCTCCGGCAGAAACTTAGACTCAAACCGCTCCTTAAAGGTCCTCCAAATGATGGGTCCTGTCAGATGCCGCTCCTGAGCGTCCCACCAATCCCGAGCCTGGTGAGTCAACTGCCTCTTGGCTGCATCCACCCAACCTTCCTGAGGGAACCCGACTGCAGTGAGATCGTCCTCGGTACTGCGTAGCCACTCATCAACCTCGAGGGCGCTCTCCCTTCCGGAGAAAGTCTTGGGCTTCATTGCCCTGAACTGCTTAAAGCCCGGGGTCTTCTGACCTTGCATCTGGGCGAGCATCTCTGCCTGCTGACCCAGGCTAGCCTGGAACCCCATAAGTATCTTCTCCATCAGAGAGGCCTCAGACTGCGCCATCCCAGAGGAGGATGCCCCGTTCCCGCTGTCCATCTGCAGAAGGGCAAACATCATGGAGCGGATTAATACCATATGTGATGACCTTTTAGTGTTGATTGCATAACCCCTTTAGCATTCGCAGCGAGAGTGACCTGCATGGGCCACCACAAAACCTGTCACGCCCCGGTCTCACACATATTCTGGCAAGGAATTCGGGCCAGGGGCACAACAAGCCGCGGTTTTGCACCAAGCGTAGGTAAGACAACTTAGTAGCGCAGGTCGCTGCGAATGCTGGATTATACAGTCAACACAGAAGTAAGAGTAAACAATTTTAATATGTCACCACAGAGAGTACTCAACAGAAAACCATTGCATATGGTTACACAGCCAAAAGTACTACTACTGAACACCAAGTGCATGGCACAAATAGTACATGGTACAAAAAAACACTATAATTAGAGTGGTCCACTTAATTATACAATAACTCAACACACACTACAAGGAAGTCACACTATATAATTTCCCAAAAGTAAGGGGCGCCTCAAAGTCAATATTGCGAACTCTCCTGAGGGAGATCCGCGTCTAGTGTCACCTGCTCAGAACCTGAAAGTAAAGATGGACACGTCAAAGCGTGCCCAACAGGAACCAACTCGGCAGAAAAATAATATTCTATGATTTTGAATACAGCCAGCAGAAGGGTAACAATTCATAAGGACAGGTAAGCAAATACTAAGGAACACACATCACAAAGTATTTTGGAAGTGTGTAAACCACGTGGCTATGAGGGACTGGACCTCACCTGCGGTGGGTGGAAACAAGCACACGACGCAGTGGACACGGGCACTGCACGCCGGGCCTCTCAACTCCCCCGTCCCAAGCAGGAGTGAGGAACTCCTCAGTATCGCAACTACTAAACCACCACTCCCAGTAAGGTGAGTGGGCCACACAGTATCCACACAGTCTCCCTTATATCCCCTCGCCACCTTCATAGCCCAGTCCCGCCATAACCCTATGGTTCGCACACATCCAACATTCCAGTCTAGGATGCCTACCCATCGTAGGACGGAAGCGGCTATCCTAGCCAAACATTCAAGAACACTTCAAAGAGACAAGCATTACCATCTTAGGTATGCACACATCATGTCCTAGCAATCCAACATAAAAGAGGCAGGATATAGCACAACATTTCATAATATGAGGCATGAAAACATAGTTCTTGCACTTTGATTTCTGATACATGCTGATAAAGACAGACATTATGAAAGATTCTATAGGGAATTTCAATCTGAAATCTAAAAGACACTTGTAGGGCCAATTGTTGTGAATCTACCATAAAAATTTCAGAGCAAAATTCAATCAGATTGATTTATGGTGAAATTTTCACTATCAGCTGCAATTTCAGCATCCTGGAAACAATTTTTGCACCATGTTCAACTCGGGTTTCCTACCAATTACAGGCTGAACTAGAATTTGGGTAAAACAGCAAAGTTGTAGCCCTCGAAGCTAGCTTTCCAACGGCACCAGAATTTCAACATTTCGTTAAGTGTGTAAGGACTGAGAACTAAAACAGTGACACATGGTCTGTGCAGGCTGCAACCTGTGCAGTCCTCGAAACTGAATTTTTTTCACCCATTTCCCAGTCGAATTAGCAAAAACTTAAAACACGAAAGTTGTTCCTAACTACAAGATACATAACATATAAATTTTTGGGAATGTTTCATGTAGCCATATGGTGTCAGCAAGCATATCAATTTCAGCCAAATCTGGACTGTTTTCAGCACATGATTCAAGCATGCATCACATAAAATTTCTATCACCAAAGCTTTTGAGATTGTGTAGGAAACATATACCCATGAAGACATGGCATCCCATCATACTAATTGTAATCAAAATCATAGAATGAATTTTTTTTTCCAAGCAAGTTAGATTCCTACCTCAAAATTGTTCTTCTATTCTCTTAATCTTGCTCTTCTCTTCCTCTACTTGTTTCTCCTTGAAGCCAACTAGGTTTCTTCTTCTTTTTACTCTAGATTTTAGGGTTTGTAGGTAGGAGAAGATGAGAGGGAAGCATGGTAAATTTCAGCCCAAGCTTAGGGAGAAAGAGTGGAGAGAAATGTGTAGAATGATGAAGGAAAAGGGGAGGGCTCCTCTAGAATTCTCCTCCTCTAGAATCCTCCTTGAGATAAACATGACATACTATAAAAGACCAAAATACCCTTGCTAGATTGCCCCTCTATTCTCATGTATTTACTAGTTTGCCATTGCTATATACACTCACCCTCATCTAATTACACTTTGTGCCATTACCTTACACACACCTTAACTAATTACAAGTATGCCATTAACCCTAACCCTTTTCACACTTGCCCACACACACATGCACACACATGCCTAACCCCACTCCCCATGTATCTCATGCACACTACATGCGCTACTCACGCGCTACCCGGATACGCTCTCCCTTCAGGCCAAATGACCGAAACGTCCTTGTATCTTCTAAAAAAATTACGAAACTGCCACTACCTACGCCTACGCTTCTACCATTCAATATTGACTTCGTATCCCTTCCTCCCACGTGTTTCAAGGGATTTACACGTGTGTAGAGGCCATATACGCGTATCTCAGCGTATAGGTCGAATCCGGGCATGACAACTTCAATGGTTTAAGGGAACTATTGCCACTACGGAACTCAAATTCTGGATGATCAGGAATCTAAAACACTATCTTCCTGAGTCTACAATCTATAGTGGCATAAAACACTCCTAGCCAATCCATCCCAAACACTGCTTCAAACTGAGGCATCTCCATCACTAAGAAATCTGCATACAACCTTCGTCCACAAATCTCTACAGGACACTGTCGGTATCCTGAAGAACTGTGGATCACTCCACTTCCTCTATGGATATTACAACTAGAAGCAAAAGAATCTACCATTAAGGAATTCCTAGTCACAAACTGTTGAGACAAGACGCAATGGGATGCTCCTGAATCGAATAGTGACAAGGCAGGGAAAGATGCAACTCTAATAACACCTAAGAGAAATAATATAAACTAACATAAGAGTCTAAGCATCCTAATCATAGCAAAAAATGTAACACACTATAATAGAAATAACAAAGCATTCAATTCTAAAAAAGAAATAGGTACCATTGATCACTCGACCGGTGTCCTTTGCCTCGACAACTGACATGGTAAAAGCCTAACACCTCGGTGCCGCTCTCTTGGGGTCTGCTACTGCTGCTACTGATGCTGGGGAGGCCTAGGTGGTCTCTCTGAGTCACTGTACCATGCGCTGGTAGAGCTGGCAGTGGAAGCATCTGTGGATCCGGTGGAAGGGTCCTCTGCTGCACAGGCCGGACTGCGCTCATGCCCCAGAACCTGAAGTCTGCCCCTACTGAGGACACTGCATACTGATGTGTCTTGACTGACCACAGGTAAAACACCGCCCATGCCTAAACATGCAATCCAGCTGCTCATGCCCAGTCTTCCCACAAAATCCACAAGGCAATCGCCGCTGTGGCGCTGGTGGAGCTCCAGGTCTCCAGAACTGTGTGGTCTGAGTAGGCCTCGAGAAACTCCTCTACTGACCCCCAGGGCACCTCTCTGCTTCTGCTGGACCTCTACCCATGCTCTTCAGGTGCGTCTTATGCATCCTGGCCACCTCCAGTACGATACTATATGTAAGCAACACCTGAGTCGACATCGCTGCTCTGAACTCAGGGTCCAACCCCATCCTGAAACGCCTAGCTCTGGTGGCCTCTGACTACACCAACTCCAGAGCGAACTTGCTCAAAAGTGAGAACTCTGCATCATAGGCATCTACGCTCCGTCGTCCCTGAGTCAGGTGCTCAAACTTCAACCGTATCTCATCCTTCTTCGTCTCTGGCAGAAACTGAGCCTCAAACAGCTCCCTAAACTTCTCCCATGGGATCGGCTTGGTCAAATGTAGCTCCTGAGCATCCCACCAATCTCGTGCCTGATGAGTCAGTTGTCTCTTCGCGGCATCCACCCATCTATCTCTCGAGTATCCAATAGCTTCTAGATCATCCTTAGTATGCCTAATCCACTCGTCCATTTCCAGAGGACTCTCCTTGCCCGAAAAGGACTTCAGGTGCAAGGCTCTGAGCTGTCTGATACCCACAGGGTTCGGTGGCGCACCACTAGCCACCCTATCCTCCATCTGCTGCATATGCTCCAGAATCCCTATTAGAATCTTTCCCATCAGGGAAGCCTCAGACGATACAACATCAGAAGCAGGGGTCCTATTCTCGGATGATCCATTCCCCGGATCCATTCTCTACAAGAATGATCAAGGAAAACAATGTTCAGTACCAAAATTGCGAATTATAATATTGGTGCTTTACTTGTAATATTCTTACGTATATCGCAGTGTGAGCTGACCTGCATGGGCCACCACAAAAACCTGTCCCGCCCTGCTCTCCCAAGTACGGGAGGCGTAGCTGACGAGGCCGCCATAGTATTCACACTCAGGCTTCGATCCCTCTTATCGAAATACTACTAGGCATTTTTTATGGTTTAATATTAAATAATGAGCAGGCCACTGCAACGCACTGGAATAATACACAGAAAAGAAAGTGCTCCAACAGAAAATAAAATGCAGTACTGAAAAGAAATACATCAACACAGAAATTACATTACATCACGTTACATAAGTTCATATATATACATACATCAGCTGTACAAAGGGGGGTACAAAAGTGGGTACAACAAAAAGTAGAAACCACCAACCCAAAAGTACAAAAGGACTACACCCGGTACAACTAACCCACTAGTCTAACCCCAGAAAGTCTAACCGAACAAGGTCACCCGTAGGCTCTACCTCAGTTGTACTAGCACCGATATCTGACTCTGGGACACCCGCAGACTGCTCGGGTCTCGCACCTGAAAACCACGGGGCGGGACACGTCAACGCATGACCCAGTAGAAACTGCTAACACTCTAGTAGAACCCAGTTTTAGAACTGGTCTTCCTAACTAACTAACTAACTACAAGTGTCACATCATCGCATGTTTATACATAAATTAAAAACAGAACATAAATGCTGAAAGTAAATAACAGAAAGCAAAACAGAAATAAATTTACTGATTAAATTAATTAAAATTAATCGTTGTTCTGTTTTGGAACCCGGGTAAACCGTAGACTGCTAAGGAAGCAGACTTCACCCAGGGTGGGTGAAAAACTGGTACCACTCCAACGACATGAGCACTGGAGGGGCCTCTCGTAACTCCGTGCCCAACTGGACAAGGTACCAGAGCGAGACTCATCTCGGCTTTTCTGGCGGACAAACAGAGAAAACCATCATTTACCGTCATGGTGCGATACGAGCGCACCAGCGGCCTCTCTAGCCCTCTCAACTCGCCTTCCGGAGGCGACACATCGGTAAGATTATCGTACTACTGTCCGCTCCTTAACACCTAAAATTTACCCGTGTTTCCCCAAACCCACATCTAGAGTCTCACCCATTTCAAAAATGGACCGAGTCCTCCAATGTCAAACTCTGCTCACTCATTGTTTTTCTTTTGATAGAACGTTTCTTCATTTAACAATGAATCAACTTGTGGTCTCAAATACCACTTTCATTTCAACTTAAAAGAATTTTCTCATCATCATCATTATTTCCAAAATGAAATATTTCACGAAACATCCACATAATTTCATGTACCAATAGCATACTAATGGGAACATGATTAGTGTAAACAAAATTAACTTGGAACAAAATTACACTATGACAATTACTAAGCAATATTAGCATATGAATCTGGCTAAACTGTCAGTCCAGAAAGAATGGCTCTGTTACCCTAAGTACAGTCAGAATTAGCTTTTGGTCCATCTTCAAAGTTGTAGATAATTTTCTGCAGTTTTCCGTAGTATCCTAGATTATATTTTTCTGATTTTTCTACTGTTTTATATGATTTTTATAAGTTTCTGTCCTGTGCTAAGAAAATTTCTAGTAACTTATTTTTTCCAACTAAAACTAGTTTTTGACATGGTATTTTGAGACAATTGTAATAAACAAAATCCTACCTTTATATCATCCTCTACATAATACAAACTATGGCATGATTAAAGAGATTTCAATACATACTTATCTTAAAAATAACCATTAACATCTAACATACAACAAGGATATATGACTTGCAACTCCTACTTAATGAAACTAACATATAGACCAACTACAATCTACACATTTTTTACAAGTTAATAGAATTCTCCTTCTCCAAATTTTCAACATGTCATAAAAGTACTAATTCTAAGTATGAAAACATATTAAAAACAAACATACTAATCCTCTTACAACATGCTACTACATTAAGCAAACTTCATGGAAGCAAAATGAAAACTACTAAGTTTTATAAGTATCATAGCATGGTTCCTACTCAAATCTTCATATGACATGATAAATTTACTATTTTACTCATGATTTTAAAGCTAAACTAAAAACCAATCCTAAAAGTGAACCCTACTAAAATGATAGAAGTTTCTACCTTCAATAGTCCTCCAAAAATGTCCTTGGCCCTTCTTAATCCTTGATGGATCTTTGGCCCCTTAGTCTCCTCCTTCAAGCTCCAAATTGGTCTCTAAAATTTGGATTACTGGTGAGTATATAGGGAGAATTTTGGAATTTAGGATGATGAGAAACAAGGGAACTTTGGTGATGGAGTGGGAGGTGCAAGAGGTGGTGATGGGAGGTGGGAAGGAGGTGCAATGTGATGAAAGGGGGAGGCAAAAAAATTCGGCCTGGTTGTAGAGTGAAGGAGAGAGTTGGATTTTATTGATTTTTTTCTTGTTTTTGTGTTTTTCTTGCCTAAATTTTTGTTCCCCCTAATTTCATCTTAACCCTTCATCAAGTCAAGATGAGAGCCATGTGTCTCTTTCTTAATTAACAAGATGACACCTAATAAGCTAAGGTGTCATAGTAAAACAAATTTGTATTTTGTATTTTAGAAAAATTGAAATACAAGGGAAATACTCCATACCTCATTTAATACATAGTATTTCATCCTAATACTCTTATTTTCTAATATCAATGATGAGTTTAGAATCTTTTAAAATTAATTACTACACCAAATAATTAAAAGAAAAATACAAGCATACTCCCAAAAATATACATACACATTTACGCCAAAATACGTATAGATATGCATACATGGAAATTGGGGCCGTTACAGATACTTGCATAGATATCTATGAATGCTTGATTGGAACTGTCTATGTTTGTGTATATGTAATGTAGTGTATTGTGATGGCTACTATGTAGTGTGTTTAGTAACTAAGTGTATGTCTTGGATAACTAATGTGTGGACTATTGTATTATTATGGAAGTGAATATTGGGTGTTTTAGCTACTAACAGATGTGGTGTAGTGATATGTAGTGAGTATCTGTGGTGTATTAAGTATTGGTATTGGATTTTTTCTATTGGTATTATGTTAGTGTATATGTTATCTTAGTGTATTATTATGGATGATCCTATGGTATTTGGGGTACCTTAGTAGATACTGGGATGTGGTATGTGTATTTATGAGTGTATGTTGATATACATGGCATGGATATATGTAGTAGGTGTGCTTGGATGTACAAAGAGATGATAATGACCTATATGTAGAGATATGTGCAAGGATGTATGTGCATGTAAGTGTATGCGTGTATACACTATGTATGTATGTATGCATGAATGAGGGTGTGTATGGCAACTAGTGTGAAAAGGGGGTTGGAGTAGTGGCATTGTTGTAATTAGGTAAGGTGTGTGTAGAGTAATGGCTCTTTAGTAATTTGAAGAGGGTGTGTGTGCATGGTAGCGTGATGACTTGTCCTACTTGGATCCTTAAGGGATAAGGGAAGAGAAAAGAAAAAGAAAAGAAAAAGAATTGTGTAGAGGTTGGAGAAATCCATTAGCATTCAAAAACCGAAATACTCTCTTTTTCTCCCATTTTCATCTCTCCCTCTTCTCAATTTCATGCTCCCCTCCCCTCCTTCTATCTTGCTCTCATTTTGACACTAAAATTTCATAATTCCATCTCCATTTAGTCCCTAGTCCAATATGTTAGCAAGTGGATGAGTTTAAGCAAAGAAGAGGAAGAGAAGGAAGAAGGAGAAGGGTTTGAAGAAGGAGGAGCCATAGGGCCAAGGGCTACCCCCTTGTCTCTCATCACCCATAAGATAGGAATCCATCTCCAACTAGTGTCAGTGCATGTTAAGCAGGAGAAATTAAGTTAATCTCCATTTAATGACAGTAGTTTTCATTTTTGATGCTGCAGAAATTCTGGACAGATTTACATGCTCATTGATTTGCTCATTTCTCCTAATATAGACATGAGTTTGCTCTGGAATTTTTATGGCGTAAGTATTGGACTTTTATCTACAACTTTCATGTTGAAAACTTTTGTTAATTCGGACTGCAATTAGGGATAAAAATTCTGTCTTTGCACCACGTCTGATTTTTACACAGATTAGACACAGTTTGGCAAAACATAGATCAGTCACTACGCACTCCATAAAAATTGGCGATCTTGGTCTCGTTGGAAAGATAACAACCTTTTCTACAACTTTCTCTTCGGACACATTTTTGAGATTCCAACTGCAACATGTCTTAAACTAGCAATCTTTACAGCTCTTAGAATCTGCCTGAAAAACAGTTTTGATAGGACTCACCAACAATTCACTATAAATCACACAGTGGGAATTTCCTCTTGAAATTTTAACAGTAAATCCACAACACATATGTCTGCACCTCTTACGGAAGAAAAATTGATGTTTAGTGCAAATATTTGAAGCATTATGCCTCTGTTTGGGACTGTTCTGTTATTTCCAGAAACTGGGTTGCATGAATGTATTGTTTTGTCTTCGATTATGGATCTCCATGTTTTGTGGCTTTAATATATGATTGTTACATGATTCATCAGTTGTTTATTTGGCCACCTCATGTTTCATAAAGTTGTTAATTTTCACTTATGTCCAATGTCTAAGTGAATTTATTGTTGATAATAATGTTGGCCTTCAAGTGGTATTGATGTTGGCAAAAGAAAGCAAGTTTGGATATGATCATACTAGTGACACGATGGGTGGAGTGCACAGGTATGGACAAAGTGCCGCGGTAGGAGGCAAGAGAATTCGTCGTTGGCCACCTCTTGATCCATTAGGTGACTCCATATTGATAACAGAGTAGTCATGATACACTTGCACGTCGGCTCATTCATGGGAATCCATTGAATTGCATTGAATTGCATCTCATAGCAATTGCATTGTGTTTCATGTACATCATGGCATCATTGAGCATTATGTGTGACTTGTGGTTATAGAGGTGATTGTTACCTTATATGTATGATTGTTGCCATGAATGCATGAATTGCTTGAAATGGGTGTATGTTGGAAATGCGGTTGAAAATGCTATTTGATGTTGTGAGAAATGAATGGGTGAAATGGGTTCCATGTTACTAGTTTCTATTGTTTTAATATTAACACTTAGTTGCTCATCATAAATGTTTTACTTATTACTTGTTGCCTCGTGTACATTATGCTAGTATGTACACCTTGCCTGTTGCACGTGCACGCTTCCACATATCCATAGCTATAGTTGTTACTTCTTTTACTACAGTAGATGTTTATGCCATGTCATACACTCTGCCTGCTCACGTGCACCTTCTCCACACTTCATGTAAGGGCTAGTTGGGGTATGGTATTCCTACTGGGTCACGCTTTGACGTGCCCCACTGTTGACTTTTCAGGTGTTGGTGTTGGAGCTGGTTGGTGGCTTTGAGGTGGAGCAGTGGAGTTCTGCGCATGAGTTAGGTTGGGGTGGCGAGGGGAGAGGAGAGGGTGTTTGTACTTTTGGGGGTTTTGTTTGGGTAGTGACGAGTTGTTAATGATGGATGTATGTATAGATGGATGATGTATGAAAACCTGACTTTCTTTGGGTTTAGGTGTTGGATAGTTTCCCTGTGTGTTTCTTCCTGTATTTATGTTGTTAGTTGTTTGGTTGTGCTTTGGGAACATTACAGGTACTATTCCAGCTGTGCGCAGTGAACCTGTAGACAGTCTTCTCTCTCATTTTCACATTTTCTTTTTGTATTTCCCTTCGTAACACTCACTGCTCTGGGATCACCTGGGACGGATTCGTACTTCTCAGGTATCCTGGGGAGCGAGGCTTTACAGCCCCTGCAGAAGAGAATAGTTGGGCTCGAAGGAACTTAGCCAGATGAGATCCCAGACATATTAAGGTCATACAGAATGACCCACAAAACCTCGATAGGGGAAACACCGTTCGTGCTGGCCTACAGATGTGAGGCCGTCGTCCCCTTTGAGGTCAATGAGTGACCGCATCATCTCCAATACTAAGACAAAGAAAGAAACTCAGAGGACCTCGAGCTCAACCTACAATTGGTAGACGAGGTCCACCTGTGGGCGCTAGCAACCCTCATCGAACAGAAGGGGCGCATGGCCCGCTACTTCAACTCAAAAGTCTGCGAATGCAGCTTCTGTGTAGGAGACTTGGTGCTACGCAAGGCCACTTTCACTCCCGAGATCCTCAAGCAGGGAAGGCTCGCTGCAAAATGGGAAGGACCCTACACATTGATCGACGTGCTCGGTCCTGCCACTTACCAACTCGCTACTTTGGATGATATGGAAATTCTTCATCCTTGGAACACGGAACATCTACGAAAGTATTATCCATGATTGGACTAAAGGGGTAAATTGATCGTCCATTTTTTATCCTATACATGTTCATTATGAATACAAAGTAGATCGTTCTTCGACATCAGTTATAACACTCTCGTCAGTTGTAAGTCGAAGGGGCCTTGTCCCTTGCCACCGAACGACCCTCGTCGGTCGTAAGTCGAAGGGGCCTTGCCCCTTGCCACTGAACCACCCTCGTCAGTCGTAAGTTGAAGGGGCCTCGCCCCTCGCCCCCGAACGACCCTCGTCGGCCGTAAGTCGAAGGGGCCTTGCCCCTCGCTACCGAGCGACCCTCGTCGGCCGTAAGTCGAAGTGTAACGACCGGTTTTGTAATGAATATTATATATAATAATGGATGTTCTCTCCTTGTGTGCTTTTCTCCGTCAGACGTTTTCCTTCAAATTCTTCTGATCTTCTTCTTTGAGGAACTTCATCTTGGCTGTATCTTAGAGCTAGAGTGATCCTAGAGGCCATATGAATCTTTCCAAAGCTTCACGCTTCGATTCGGAACTTCTGGTGCATCTTAGTTGGTTCATGAAGGGGAGCCAACCGACTAGATTGCAATCTAGTCGGTCGGCAACACTTCACAAACTGACTAGTTTATCTTATTAAATTCAGTTAAGTTACTGTTTACGTTTAGTCGGTCTAAGCACATTCTTCGACCGACTAGTTGCCAAACTAGTCGGTCAGGACTTGTACTCAGACCGACTAATTCTGAGTTCTTCTGTACAGCCGAGTTACTGTTTATAGTTAGTCGGTCAAAGAACATCTACCGACCGACAGTTTCCAAACTAGTTGGTTAGAGTTCCTTCTCTGACCGACTAACTCTCAGTACTTAATATCTATCTAATTTTACCCTTAGTCGGTCTATGAACAATCACCGACCGACTAGTTCCCAAACTAGTCGGTTGACGGGTCTTCACAGACCGACTAATTATGCCTTCCCTGCACAGACACTGTTCACTGTTTGATTTTAGTCGGTGTCAGTTGGACGACCGACCGACTAGATTCCAAACTAGTCGGTTGACCACTCTTCACTGACCGACTAAATTGCCCAGTAAACCTAGGTTAAGTCGTAGCCGCCGCTTTTGTTTCTATTTAAACGCCATACGGTTTTCTTTTCTTCTTCACTTCTCTTAGCTGATTCTTTTCACCAATCATCCCCCGATCTTCCTCTTGCTTTCTTTCACCCTCCTGAGCCTCCTCTCACCCTCCGTTGCGCCGGCGATCACCCTGTAGGCCGCCGGCCGACCCCGAAAACCCAAAATCCTCTTTTGCTCCAGATTGGCCATATATTCCCCATTCTCCAGATCCATTTTAGATCAGCCGCAACTTCTCCCTCGGATCGCTCTTCTGTTGTCGTGCTAAGCTCGGTTTGGCGACGGCAACCCAGAGATCGTCGAGATCTTCTTCTACCTGCAGTTCGTAGGCATCGTGATCGTCGTTCTTCCGCTACAAATACGGTTAGTAGATCTACCTTTAATCTTCCCATAAACCTCACCGTAATTTAGAAAACCTAATAAAAATTGATTACTAGATGTTATAAGATTCCAATACAAAATATGGATTAGATCTTTAATTCTAATTTTCTGTTTTGCCAAAACAGTGAACCCTAATTTCCGTAGAGTAGCGATTTTTGTCACAACTCTCGTCGACCAACAAACCTCGGTACCAGGCAAGTGAAACTTGTCAACCTATTTTTAGGCCATGTTTTAGGCCATTGCTTTATTTAGCGTGAAAGAGACTAGACCGTGAAATGATAGCGGTCTAGGCGCAAATTCAAATTCTAGCTTGACAACGAAGCTAGAATTGCCCTTGTTATACCATGTCATACATTTGCCTGTCATGTCTACTTTTCTTTAACGGTACGCAAATTCTATTCGAATATTTGTCATGTGCACCCATTTTACATGTCATCTCTTTGCATGTTGCATCGTAGTACACGCTACAAATCCTTGTACAAATCCGTGTTTCCGTGTTACCGGCTAGGCACCCGTTATGCGGGCATAACCCTACGCCATCCTTGTGAAAAACACTTCCTGGCTTGTGATCCAGAAGCGAGCATTCCATGTTCGGGGGTAAGGCCCTGGCTCGATACACATGGAGGGGTAGGGATAAACGGTCACTTGAGCGTAAGAGTTGGCCTGTACAGCCACTCTAGCCAAAGGGCAGAATCTCTGTGCATGACATGCTTACAATACTTGTAATTGTCCTTGTAAATGTTTGCTTGCCCATGCCATGTTTTTACCTGCCATGCTTTAAATCATGCCATGTCATAAACTGCTATTTACTTTATTTGCTGTTCTCCTTACATAACATGTCATGTTATACCATGCTCTAGAACCGCTAGGTTGTTTTTACTTCTTTAGTTCCTTGCACAAGTCTTGTAGACTTGCTGACATGTGCCCCTTCTCTTTGGGTGTCGCTTGTTAGTTGCTGAGCCAGAGGTTGCTGTTGAGGGCAAGGAGTTTGTGGAGTTTGAGCCCGTTCCAGTTGCTGATGAGGAGTACGAGGACACCGGTGACCAGTCCTAGTGTTCCTTCGCAGTTCTACCTTTAGTTGTTTTTGTTGTTGTCGGTGAGTAGCACCGTTTGTTGTTAGTTTCTTTGTTGGCCTTGCTGGGCCTTTTCTTTTAGACTCTTTTGTTTGCCTGGTGGCATTTCTGCGGTTGTTGAATTTTATCTGGACTTGAGAAGAATAATAACTTTTATTTGTCTCCATTTTCTATTATTGTTATCTTTGTTCCGATGTCACATTACAGGGACCTGTGTGTTATTCCAGACGCTTTACAGGCTGGAGCCTCACAGCTCCAAGCCTGAGTGGGCCTCGTCTCGCCTCGCCTCCATTTTAGGGAAGCGGGTCATGACACGAAGGGGACTCGTCCCTCACACCGAACGACCCTCGTCGGCCGTAAGTCAAAGGGGCCTCGCCCCTGCCACCGAACAACCCTCGTCGACCGTGAGTCCAAGGGGCCTTGCCCATCGCCACCGAACAACCCTTGTAGGCACGTATGCCAAAAGAGGATCCCCCTTCTACCCTAAGAAGCATGATTCATGGTTATATTCATTAAGTGAATACGCCTAACCTATCCACGACATAACTTGCCTAAGGATTTCTATGCTCTTTCAAGTTAGGTCGTCAAGGGGCCATACACACGCAGATATTCAGACAAGAAAGAAATGCAGATAAAGAAATAAAATAGCAAAAAATTCTTCTTCATTGATCTCAAATCAAAGAAATTACAAAATTTGGAGTTACAGAGGGACTGCCTAAGACCTAAGGGGGAGGGGGAGTGCTCCTTGACACCAAAACTTTGGTGAAAGACTCCATCGCCTTCGTGAGCTTAGCAGTAAGCTCGGTCTTCTCCTTTGCGACAGCCTCCTTGATCCCTGGGACTTTGGCTTGAAGCTCGACCTTCTCCACCCGCCAAGATTCCTCCCACCTCTCAAAGTCGTGGACTTTGGCCCGAAGCTCGATCGTTTCCTTCTTGAAGGCATCGAGCTCCTCTTCGAACCGGGACCTCTCCGTCTGCCACTAAAGCTCGGAGACTTATGGAGGGATGATAGTGACGACATGCTGTCCTTAGCCTCCGTCGCCTCCCACTCGACCTCCGCCTTGTCGGTGCAGGTCTTTCCTAAGGCCACCTTCGCTTCCTTTGCCCGGTGATTCGGGTTGAATATTGCATATTTAAACCCCCCCATTTAGCCATATTTTGTGTGTAAATGATGTTTAATTGGTCTCTAATACGTTCGTATATTGTATACCATCATTTATTAGAGATATCACTTGATTTGTACACAAAGTATGGATTTTAGTAAGTATTTCTGCCTTTTTATATTTTTCATGGCTTGGTCTCTATCTCACGATTCCAACGCCTATTTATTTGTATTTTTCTGAGATCTGTACTAATTACTGTGTATTTTTGAATGCAGAATACAATTTAAATGGAGAAATACGCTCAAAATACAAGAAATACGGTCGCCAGCCAGTAAGGTGATGACACGTGGCGAAATCTCAACGCTTCCCGCTTAAATCACACAGCTCAGGATTATCGATTCTTGGAAATTCAGCAGCCGTTGGATTTCAATCTAACGACATCAACGGCGGGACAAGAGGAGTGACGACGACCGTTGGATTAAGATCCAACGGTCGCGTTGATTCCGATTCTAATTCAAAGCAGGCGATCCTTGGGGTGACGTGGCTCGATCCATGCCGTCCTTTCTTCATCCGAAGGCAGCTGTGAGCGAGCGACGCGGAGAGTTGAATAGCGTTGGATGCGGATCCAATGGTGAGATTCGAAGCAGCGGAGCGGTCGAAGCGGTCAGATAACGACTGTCAGATTGAAATCCTACGGACAAGATCCACCCCGCAGTGAATTCTGAGAGCTGGCGAGAAGGCGACTCTGAGCCGTCCGATCAAGATCCTACGACCTATATTTACCCCGAATCGAACTCGTTAGCGGATGCGGGCGGAGCGCGAACTTTGGAGCACACGTGGCGGCACGAAAACAAATCCCGAAACGATCAACGGCTGATAATTGCCCCGCTCGAGGATTGCGGGTTTGGGCTTGATTTAAAGCGGATTTGGACCCGTTAGTCCCTTTAAACCCGCAATGTGTGTATTTAAGATATTCCTAGGGTTTTTGTGACGTATTATTGGCGTATTTGGGCGATTTTGGAGCCGATTTTTGCAGAATTTCAAGGAGAAGACAGAGGGTAACCTGAGGCAAAATTCCAGAGGCTTTGAGGAAGAATAAGAGGGGTTTTCTTAGTCTATTTGCTAGCGTATTTGGTGATATTCTTGAACTCTTTAGCGTATTTTGAACTCTTTTTGATTGTATTGCTTAGAACCATGATTTATATGATGAATTCTCTGTTTATTTTCAGTATGAGTAGCTAAATTTCTATTGTGCATGGTATGTTGTAGTTAGGAGATGTGATTCGTATTCGTTTGGTTGTATTTTTGCGCTAAAATTGTATGTTGGTAAAGTTGTGATCTTTGGCTTAAAAGTCAACTTTTTCATATTTCAAAAGAGCGTGATTGAGTTGATGATCGCCCCACAAGGGTGAGTTTTGATCTCTCCAAAAGAGAGTTTCATATCTTAATTTTAGAAGATTATAACTTTAGCGACAATCTTATTGAATTTTGTGCTTTAATCCCCAAAAGGGTATTTTTCGATGAATTGCTCCCAAAAGGGGAATTTATTGAGTTATATTTAATCAACCAAATTAATACGAATCATTGATCCTAACGAACCCATACCATGTGCATACTTCTCATAAATATTTTCACGAATTTTCCTTGTTCGTATTGTTCACGTATTCACAAATCACCATCAAACCAATCCACACCATCACCATTTAAAGTGGTTAGTTTCTCTACGTTGGCTTTTTATTTGATTTAAGCTTTGTGGTTTCAACAGATTTTCTCCTGAGGATTCGACATCTGGACTCCCAGATTATATTACTTGTACGGACTCTTGCGCTTGAGAGAAGCACTGTTTTGGGCCTACCACCCGGGCCTCAGAGTCGAGCGCTTTGTGCTCCGCGTTCGACACCTGTCGACCTCCGTCAATCAAGTCGGCAACTTGGCGGTGTAGCACGGCCCCGAGAACGGACATATGCAAATAAGGCGAAGGTCAGTCAAGAACATCGACCAACTTGGATGCCAAAAAAAGGTTCGAGGCTAGGTTCGAGGCTTTGCCACCAAATGCACCAACGCAAATATCATCTGAGGTGGAAGATCCAAAGCCTGAATTGAAGCCACTACCTGAATATCTCAAGTATGCCTTTCTTGGAAATGAAAACAGCTTCCCTGTGGTAATATCTTCTAAACTCTCTTTAGAACAGGAAAGCTCTTTACTTGAAGTGTTGAAAAGGGATAGAGGGGCTATTGGTTGGTCCATTGCTGATATAAAAGGTATTAGTCCCATTGTATGCATGCATCACATTTATTTGGAAGATGACGCCAAACCCACTAGGGAAATGCTACGTAGATTAAACCCAACATTAAAAGAAGTGGTGAAAGGCGAGGTTCTAAAATTATTGGATGCATGCATTATATACCCAATTTCTGACAGTAAATGGGTCAGTCCTACACAGGTTGTTCCTAAAAAGTCTGGCCTCACCGTGGTTAAAAATGAGAATAATGAACTTATCCCTGTTAGAGCCACCACAGGTTGGAGGATGTGTATAGACTATAGGAAGTTGAACTCCCGAACTAGAAAAGACCACTTCCCTCTTCCATTTCTTGACCAGATTTTAGAGAGAGTGGCTGGACATGAGTACTATTGCTTTCTAGACGGTTATTCAGGTTACTATCAGATTGAAATTGCACCAGAGGATCAGGAAAAGACTACTTTTACCTGTCCCTTTGGTACTTTTGCATTTAAGAGGATGCCGTTTGGTTTATGTAATGCTCCCGGCACTTTTCAGCGATGCATGCATAGTATTTTTGATGATATGGTTGAGAAAATTGTTGAGGTATTTATGGATGATTTCTCAGTATATTGTAGCTCTTTTCATGATTGTTTAGCTAACTTGGCTCATGTTCTTGACATGTGTATTGAAAAGAATCTCCTATTAAATTGGGAGAAATGTCATTTTATGACCACAGAAGGACTTGTCCTTGGTCATTTGGTTTCTAAAGATGGTATTCAGGTAGACATAGCCAAGGTAGCAGTAATTGAGAAGCTACCAAGTCCCAAATGCATGAAGGATATCAGATCATTTCTGGGACATGCATGATTCTATAGGCGATTCATTAAAGATTTTAGCGCCATATCTCGCCCTCATTGCAACTTTCTAACTCAGAATGTGGTTTTTATTTTGACACCTGAGTGTCAACGTTCTTTTGAAACTTTAAAGAAGTTGCTGATTTCTGCTCCCATTTTGCAGGTACCAGACTGGTCTCTACCATTTGAAATCATGTGTGACGCAAGCAATTACGCAGTTGGTGCAGTCCTAGGCCAAAGAAAAGACAAAGTTCCAGTAGTGATTTACTACGCCAACAAGAAATTAAATGACGCTCAGAGGAATTATACGACCACAGAAAAGGAGTTGCTGGCTGTAGTATTTGCGTTGGAAAAATTCAGGAGCTATATTTTGGGATCACCAATTTTAATTTATACTGATCACTCTGCTTTAAAATATTTATTGTCTAAAAGAGATGCTAAACCTCGATTGATACGATGGATTTTATTGTTGCAGGAGTTCAATGTCATAATCAAGGACAAGAAAGGCGTGGAGAATCTAGTAGCTGACCACTTATCACGATTGACAGTAGGCCTTGATTCAGCAGATGTGCCTTTGAAGGACTCCTTTCCCGACGAGCATCTTTTTAGCGTTTCCACCTCACCATGGTATGCTGATATAGTAAATTATCTAGTGACTGGTAAGACTCCAGACACTTGGTCTCTTTAAGGCTTTAAAAGGTTCAAGTATGAGGTAAAATATTTCCTCTTTGATGATCCGTACCTCTATAAATATTGTAGTGAAATTGTTAGGAGATGCATTCCTGACCATGAAATAACCAGTGTGATACAATTTTGCCATGATGGAGTGTGTGGTGGACATTTTTCTGCGAACAAAACTGTGGCAAAAATCTTGCAATGTGGCTTTTACTGGCCAACTATGTTTAAGGATACATTTCATTACTGCAAGACTTGTGTTGCATGCCAACAATTAGGGGGTATTACTAAACGTAACATGATGCCTTTAAACCCCAATCTAGAAATTGAAATATTTGACTGTTGGGGTATAGATTTTATGGGACCTTTCCCACCTTCATTTGAATATGCTTATATTTTGGTTTGTATTGATTATGTTTCTAAATGGGTGGAAGCTATTCCTTACAGGTCGAACGACACTTCAGTTGTACTCAAGTTCCTTAAAGAGAACATTTTCTCTAGATTTGGAGTGCCCAAGGCCTTGATCAGTGATGGAGGGTCCCATTTTTGCAACCACATGTTCGCTAATTTAATGAAGAGGTTTGGGGTCACACATAAAGTTTCTACTCCATATCACCCCCAAACCAATGGTCAAGCAGAGTTGGCAAATAGAGAGATCAAAGGAATTTTACAGAAAACAGTGAATCCATCAAGGAAAGATTGGAGTTTGCGCTTACCTGAAGCGTTGTGGGCCTACAGGACGGCCTACAAAACAATTTTGGGGATGTCACCTTACCATCTTGTTTTTGGAAAGTCTTGTCACTTACCTGTTGAATTGGAACATAGATCTTATTGGGCTATAAAGAAATCGAATTTTGATACTTATTCATCTTTTTCTTCTCGCAGGTTACAATTGTTGGAGCTAGAGGAGTTGAGGAGAAATGCTTATGACAACGCTAAAATATCGAAAGAGAGGATGAAATCCGTCCACGACATAATGATCTTGAGGAGGGAGTTCACCCCAGGCCAAAAAGTTCTTCTATACAATTTCAGGCTACACATCTTTCCCGGGAAGCTTCGCTCTAGGTGGTTTGGACCTTTCACAGTCAAAGAAGTTTTCCCACATGGCGCAGTGCTATTATTGAATGAAAAAGATGGAAGTTAGTTCAAGGTGAATGGCCAAAGATTGAAGCATTTTCACGAGCCTTGGACCAAGGAAGCGAGCACCATGGATCTCACAGACCCACCTTCGGGTGGGGACTAATCAGGTGTGTTCTTTCCATTATTCCCTCTTCCTAACATTGAGGACAATGTCTATTTTAAGTTGGGGGGAGGGTATAACTTTTAGGATTTTTATTTTTATTTTTCCTTTTTCTTTTAGGATTTTATTTTTGATCTTCTTTAGTTCCCTTTTTGCATTGAAAAAATATATATTTTCAGTCAAGTTATATCACCAAAATATATTTTACCTAGAGATGAACCTCAAGTGATGAAAATTCTCGAAATATATTCACCACCGTACACATTTGATTTATTTTCCTCCACCACTATTGTTAAATATTTTAGTCTCATTTGACATGAATTTAGTACTCGTGGTAAATTCCTTTTGATAGTTCTCAATGGTGGGATTGATTGATGACTTAATGAATCTAGAAATTATGAATTAGTAAATAGTATACTTTTAGTGGAACACACCAAAGTTCATGCACCAATAGTTCAAAAAATAACTGGAGCATTGCTTTTTATTTCGTATTCATTGCTATTTGCATGCTTTGTGTGATTTTGGGTAGAAAAGTCTACATTGTCTTTTGAAATGATTAGGATAACCCATTCTTGTGAAAGAATTACAAAGAGGAAGCTATCTTGCTGAGTTTTTTATGCACACACAAAAAAAGAAAAGAAAAAAAATGAATGAAGAAAAACTGAATAAATGTGTCACTAAATAAATAACTTGGTTGGCTCGAGTAGTACAGTCCGAGGGGTCCTTTTTGGCCTAATGCCCAATTATCGTCTGATTTGGGAGCCATTGACCGGAACCTCACTCATTTGAAGGAGCGATCCAAGTTATACATTTTTCAGCGAATGTTGCTTGATGCTCGTTATGCGGAACTATTAAATAAGCGAAAGAAAAGAGAGGATAAGTGTGCATGGTTAGCAAGGCAAGAGAACTTCCAAAGCTTAAAGAAAGCACGAGTTATGGCGTGATTTCATATGAATGAAGATTGACGTGTGTATGCCTTGATACCATTCTATTCTATATGTTTGCTTTGTATGATACATCTACGCTCCAAGTTATAATCTTTGATTGAACGGTGTGGACCATTGATTTTGTATACTATGAGCTATGAAGTAATGCATAGTGAAATTAAATCGGTTTTATAACCATTTAAGATACTTGATCTTCATTTTTAAACTCACAAGTACCATTATTTGATGAGTTTGAAATTTTGATGTTAGTGTGTGGTTATCTCTTTTGTTGTTGTAGTACGGTGGTGAGTGATTTGAGATCTGATAAGGTGATCTAGGTGTATATTTGATATCATTATTCATCGCTCTTTTTGCTAGAGACTAGCAAAACGCTAGTTGGGGGGTGGTGATTCGGGTTGAATATTGCATATTTAACCCCCCATTTAGCCATATTTTGTGTGTAAATGATGTTTATTTGGTCTCTAATACGTTCATATATTGTATACCATCATTTATTAGAGATATCACTTGATTTGTACACAAAGTATGAATTTTAGTAAGTATTTATGCCTTTTTATATTTTTCATAGCTTGGTCTCGATCTCACGATACCAACGCCTATTTATTTGTATTTTTCTGAGATCTATGCTAATTACTGTGTATTTTTGAATGCAAAATACAATTTAAATGGAGAAATACGCTCAAAATACAAGAAATACGGTCGCCAGCCAGTAAGGTGATGAAACGTGGCGAAATCTCAACGCTTCCCGCTTAAATCACACGGCTCAGGATTATCGATTCTTGGAAATTCAGCAGCCGTTGGATTTCAATCCAACGGCATCAACGGCGGGACAAGAGGAGTGACGACGACCGTTGGATTAAGATCCAACGGTCGCGTCGATTCCGATTCTAATTCAAGAGCGGGCGATCCTCAGGGTGACGTGGCTCGATCCATGCCGTCCTTTCTTCATCCGAAGGCAGCTGTGAGCGAGCGACGCGGAGAGTTGAATAGCGTTGGATGCAGATCCAACGGTGAGATTCGAAGCAGCAGAGCGGTCGAAGCGGTCAGATAACGACCGTCCGATTGAAATCCTACGGACAAGATCCATCCCGCAGCGAATTCGGAGAGCTGGCGAGAAGGCGACTCTGAGCCGTCCGATCAAGATCCTACGGCCTATATTTACCCCGAATCGAACTCGTTAGCGGATGTGGGCGGAGCGCGAACTTTGGAGCACACGTGGCGGCACGAAAACAAATCCCGAAACGATCAACGACTGAGAATTGCTCCGCTCGAGGATTGCGGGTTTGGGCTTGATTTAGAGCGGATGTTGGACCCGTTAGTCCCTTTAAACCCGCAATGTGTGTATTTAAGGTATTCCTAGGGTTTTTGTGACGTATTATTGGCATATTTGGGCGATTTTGGAGACGATGTTTGCAGAATTTCAAGGAGAAGACAGAGGGCAACCTGAGGCAAAATTCCAGAGGCTTTGAGGAAGAAGAAGAGGGGTTTTCTTAGTCTATTTGCTAGCGTATTTGGTGATATTCTTGAACTCTTTAGCGTATTTTGAACTCTTTTTGATTGTATTGCTTAGAACCATGATTTATATGATGAATTCTCTGTTTATTTTCAGTATGAGTAGCTAAATTTCTATTGTGCATGGTATGTCGTAGTTAGGAGATGTGATTCGTATTTGTTTGGTTGTATTTTTGCGCTAAAATTGTTTGTCGGTAAAGTTGTGATCTTTAGCTTAAAAATCAACTTTTTCATATTCCAAAAGAGCATGATTGAGTTGATGATCGCCCCACAAGGATGAGTTTTGATCTCTCCAAAAGGGAGTTTCATATCTTAATTTTAGAAGATTATAACTTTAGCGACAATCTTATTGAATTTTGTGCTTTAATCCCCAAAAGGGTATTTTCCGATGAATTGCTCCCAAAAGGGGAATTTATTGAGTTATATTTAATCAACCAAATTAATACGAATCATTGATCCTAACGAACCCATACCATGTGCATACTTCTCATAAATATTTTCACGAATTTTCCTTGTTCGTATTGTTCACGTATTCACAAATCACCATCAAACCAATCCACACCATCACCATTTAAAGTGGTTAGTTTCTCTACGTTGGCTTTTTATTTGATTTAAGCTTTGTGGTTTCAACAGATTTTCTCCTGATGATTCGACATCTGGACTCCCAGATTATATTACTTGTACGGATTCTTGCGCTTGAGAGAAACACTATTTTGGGCCTACCAAGTTTTTGGCGCCGTTGCCGGGGAGAACGGTTTGTTACTACGGTTTATTTCATTCAGAAGACCTTCGGTGAGATCTTTCCACTTTATTGTATATAAATTTTTGCTTATTTTCTTTTTAAAAAAACAAAAAAAAACAAAAAAAAATATTGTACTAGTTTATGTGGCATAGGACTCCTAGGACACAGAGGTTGACTAGACGATTTGAAATGGCTAATAATAATATGGATGAAAATTTTAGCTACAACAATGAGAATAATGTGCAACCTGGAGCTCCTAGAACTTTAAAAGATCTTCTTAGACCCACTAGGACTAGCACAGCTTCTTGCTTTATCTTGCCCACGGATGCAAATTCTTTTAATTTCAAACCAGGGGTAATCCAACTCTTACCCACCTTTCATGGGTTAGACAAGGAAAATCCATATCTTCATATAAAAGGATTTGAGGAGATGTGCTTGAGATGCTTTGATGGGAAAACTAGCGAGGACACAGTATACCTTAAACTGTTCCCATTTTCATTGAAAGACAAAGCTAAAAATTGGTTGAATGCATTGCCATCACGTTCTATTACTACATGGATTGATTTGCAGGCTGAATTTCTAAAGAAGTTTTTTCCTATTCACAGGACACAGGGATTGAAGCGGCAGATCATGAACTTTGCCCAGAAAAGCGAGGAAACATTCTACCAGGTGTTTGAAAGGTTCAATGAGCTGATGCTTGCATGTCCACACAATGGCTTCGACAAAAGCAGGATTATTGGCTTCTTCTACGATGGACTGCATCCTCAGATGAAGCAATTTGTAGAAATGATGTGCAATGGAGGATTCTTCGATAAAGAGCCAGATGAAGCTTGGACGTATCTGGAGGAGATAACAGAAAATGCGCAAACATGGGACACTACTTCAGACTACGATAGAGGAGGCCACTCTGCACCATCTCAGCCTACACGAGGAGTGGTATTCAATTTGAAGCCAGAGGATGCGTTGGAGGCAAAGATGGAGGCCATGATCACAAACATGCTTCACGCCATGAATTTGAAAGAGGCCAAGGCAGTTAAGATAGAGCAGACTTGTGCACTTTGCGACGTTGGTGGCCATAACACCAGTGCCTGCCCCACACTTCCAGCTTTGAAGAGCATGCTAGGAAATCCAACGGGGGTGAACCAAGTATCTACAAATTACCAGGGCTTCAATTCCAACAACAAGGGGTGGTGCAACAATCCTAACTTAAATTGGGGCCCCAATCAGCAACCTCAGCAGCAAGCTCCTCCTCAATTTCAACAACCTCAATACAACAATAACAACTACCAAGGTGGGAACCAAAGGAGGGACCAAGAGCCAATGCAACAACAGCAGATGCAACCATTTGGGGATGCGCTTCAGCATCTCATTCAGTTACAACAAGCCCAAATGCAGCAACAACAGGCTCAATTTCAGGCTCAGCAGACTCAAAATCAGCAGATGAGCAAAAGCTTGGCTAGGCTTACGGTGACACTGGAGAAAGGTAATCTTCCATCTCAATCAATTCCAAATCCTAATATGGGCTCATCTTCTTCTGCAGGTAACAATATGAAGCCTTGCCAAGCTGTGTCCACTCTGAGGAGTGGAAAAGAGATCCGAAAACCTGACCCACCGAGCAGAGAAGCTGAACAAGAGGAGGGAGTTCAGATCCAAGAAGAGGAAATTCAAGAGCAAGAGGAGGTGCAGGAAGAGAGCACGGAGGTGGGTTTGAGCAAGAATGTCATTGAAGAGAAGGAACCCGCAGCATATGTACCTGCAGTACCTTTCCCTCATCGGCTACTTCAGAAAAACAAAGATAAGTATCAAACTGAAATTCATGAAAATTTTCAAAAGTGCTAGATAAATTTTCAAAAGTGCTAGATAAATATTCCTGTGCACCATTAAAGGAAAATTGAATGTGAAAAAGAAAGCATTTTTAACTGAACAGGTTAGCTCTATTATACAACAAAATGCCCCACCTAAATTTAGAGATCCTGGATCACCCACCATTACTTGTACTATTGGCACTAAAAAGATTGGAAATGCTTTATTGGATTTGGGGTCTAGTGTTAATATCTTGCCATATCCCATCTTTGTGCAACTTGGGTTAGGACAGCTAAAACCTACATCTGTTATATTACAATTAGCTGATAGATCTATTAAAGTTCCAAAGGGATGCATTGAGGATGTCCTCGTTCAAGTGGACAAATTTTACTATCCTGCAGACTTTATAGTTCTAGACATCCAAGGACCCCAAACTGCCAATTCCACTCCCATCATCCTAGGTAGACCATTCCTAGCAACATGCAATGCTTTAATAAATTGTATGGATGGTCAACTTAAAATCACTTTTGGTAACATGACTTTGGATTTGAATATATTTAATACTTGCAAGTTGCCAAATGTGGATGACGATGTTGAAAAAGTACACATGATTGATTCATTGATGGATGATTATATTTGCTCTGAATTTTATGGTGATGATACTATTATTGAAATAATTGTAGAAGAAACTGATGACATCTTTCTTGTGCAGGAAAATGCGAAGGAGCTCAACGCGATATGGGAGCCTAGGTTCGAGGCTTTGCCACCAAATGCACCAACGCAAATATCATCTGAGGTGGAAGATCCAAAGCCTGAATTGAAGCCACTACCTGAATATCTCAAGTATGCCTTTCTTGGAAATGAAAACAGCTTCCCTGTGGTAATATCTTCTAAACTCTCTTTAGAACAGGAAAGCTCTTTACTTGAAGTGTTGAAAAGGCATAGAGGGGCTATTGGTTGGTCCATTGCTGATATAAAAGGTATTAGTCCCATTGTATGCATGCATCACATTTATTTAGAAGATGACGCCAAACCCACTAGGGAAATGCAATGTAGATTAATCCCAACATTAAAAGAAGTGGTGAAAGGCGAGGTTCTAAAATTATTGGATGCAGGCATTATATACCCAATTTCTGACAGTAAATGGGTCAGTCCTACACAGGTTGTTCCTAAAAAGTCTGGCCTCACCGTGGTTAAAAATGAGAATAATGAACTTATCCCTGTTAGAGCCACCACAGGTTGGAGGATGTGTATAGACTATAGGAAGTTGAACTCCCGAACTAGAAAAGACCACTTCCATCTTCCATTTCTTGACCAGATTTTAGATAGAGTGGCTGGACATGAGTACTATTGCTTTCTAGACGGTTATTCAGGTTACTATCAGATTGAAATTGCACCAGAGGATCAGGAAAAGACTACTTTTACCTGTCCCTTTGGTACGTTTGCATTTAAGAGGATGCCGTTGGGTTTATGTAATGCTCCCGCCACTTTTCAGCGATGCATGCTTAGTATTTTTCATGATATGGTTGAGAAAATTGTGGATGTATTTATGGATGATTTCTCAGTATATGGTAGCTCTTTTCATGATTGTTTAGCTAACTTGGCTCATGTTCTTGACAGGTGTATTGAAAAGAATCTCCTATTAAATTGGGAGAAATGTCATTTTATGACCACAGAAGGACTTGTCCTTGGTCATTTGGTTTCTAAAGATGGTATTCAGGTAGACAGAGCCAAGGTAGCAGTAATTGAGAAGCTACAAAGTCCCAAATGCGTGAAGGATATCAGATCATTTCTGGGACCTGCATGATTCTATAGGCGATTCATTAAATATTTTAGCGCCATATCTCGCCCTCATTGCAACTTTCTAACTCAGAATGTGGATTTTATTTGGACACCTGAGTGTCAACATTCTTTTGAAACTTTAAAGAAGTTGCTGATTTCTGCTCCCATTTTGCAGGTACCAGACTGGTCTCTACCATTTGAAATCATGTGTGACGCAAGCAATTACGCAGTTGGTGCAGTCCTAGGCCAAAGAAAAGACAAAGTTCCAGTAGTGATTTACTACGTCAGCAAGACATTAAATGACGCTCAGAGGAATTATACGACCACAGAAAAGGAGTTGCTGGCTGTAGTATTTGCGTTGGAAAATTCAGGAGCTATATTTTGGGATCACCAATTTTAATTTATACTGATCACTCTGCTTTAAAATATTTATTGTCTAAAAGAGATGCTAAACCTCGATTGATACGATGGATTTTATTGTTGCAGGAGTTCAATGTCATAATCAAGGACAAGAAAGGCGTGGAGAATCTAGTAGCTGACCACTTATCACGATTGATAGTAGGCCTTGATTCAGCAGATGTGCCTTTGAAGGACTCCTTTCCCGACGAGCATCTTTTTAGCGTTTCCACCTCACCATGGTATGCTGATATAGTAAATTATCTAGTGACTGGTAAGACTCCTGACACTTGGTCTCTTTAAGGCTTTAAAAGGTTCAAGTATGAGGTAAAATATTTCCTCTTTGATGATCCGTACCTCTATAAATATTGTAGTGAAATTGTTAGGAGATGCATTCCTGACCATGAAATAACCAGTGTGATACAATTTTGCCATGATGGAGTGTGTGGTGGACATTTTTTTGCGAACAAAACTGTGGCAAAAATCTTGCAATGTGGCTTTTACTGGCCAACTATGTTTAAGGATACATTTCATTACTGCAAGACTTGTGCTGCATGCCAACAATTAGGGGGTATTACTAGACGTAACATGATGCTTTTAAACCCCATTCTAGAAATTGAAATATTTGACTGTTGGGGTATAGATTTTATGGGACCTTTCCCACCTTCATTTGGATATGCTTATATTTTGGTTTGTATTGATTATGTTTCTAAATGGGTGGAAGCTATTCCTTGCAGGTCGAACGACACTTCAGTTGTACTCAAGTTCCTCAAAGAGAACATTTTCTCTAGATTTGGAGTGCCCAAGGCCTTGATCAGTGATGGAGGGTCCCATTTTTACAACCACATGTTCGCTAATTTAATGAAGAGGTTTGGGGTCACGCATAAAGTTTCTACTCCATATCACCCCCAAACCAATGGTCAAGCAGAGTTGGCAAATAGAGAGATCAAAGGAATTTTACAGAAAATGGTGAATCCATCAAGGAAAGATTGGAGTTTGCGCTTACCTGAAGCGTTGTGGGCCTACAGGACGGCCTACAAAACAATTTTAGGGATGTCACCTTACCATCTTGTTTTTGGGAAGTCTTGTTACTTACCTGTTGAATTGGAACATAGATCTTATTGGGCTATAAAGAAATCGAATTTTGATACTTATTCATCTTTTTCTTCTCGCAGGTTACAATTGTTGGAGCTAGAGGAGTTGAGGAGAAATGCTTATGACAATGCTAAAATATCGAAAGAGAGGATGAAATTCGTCCACGACATGATGATCTTGAGGAGGGAGTTCACCCCAGGCCAAAAAGTTCTTCTATACAATTCCAAGCTACACATCTTTCCCAGGAAGCTTCGCTCTAGGTGGTTTGGACCTTTCACAGTTAAAGAAGTTTTCCCACATGGCGCAGTGCTATTATTGAATGAAAAAGATGGAAGTGAGTTCAAGGTGAATGGCCAAAGATTGAAGCATTTTCACGAGCCTTGGACCAAGGAAGCGAGCACCATGGATCTCACAGACCCACCTTCGGGTGGGGACTAATCAGGTGTGTTCTTTCCATGATTCACTCTTCCTAACATTGAGGACAATGTCTATTTTAAGTTGGGGGGAGGGTATAACTTTTAGGATTTTTATTTTTATTTTTCCTTTTTCTTTTAGGATTTTATTTTTGATCTTCTTTAGTTCCCTTTTTGCATTGAAAAAAATATATTTTAAGTCAAGTTATATCACCAAAATCTATTTTACCTAGAGATGAACCTCATGTGATGAAAATTCTCGAAATATATTCACCACCGTACACATATGATTTATTTTCCTCCACCACTATTGTTAAATATTTCAGTCTCATTTGACATGAATTTAGTACTCGTGGTAAATTCCTTTTGATATTTCTCAATGGTGGGATTGATTGATGACTTAATGAATCTAGAAATTATGAATTAGCAAATAGTATACTTTCAGTGGAACGCACCAAAGTTCATGCTCCAATAGTTCACAAAATAACTGGAGCATTGCTTTTTATTTCGTATTCATTGCTATT
The DNA here is from genome assembly GCA_030789695.1 of Scilla litardierei. Classification (NCBI taxonomy): domain Eukaryota; kingdom Viridiplantae; phylum Streptophyta; class Magnoliopsida; order Asparagales; family Asparagaceae; genus Scilla; species Scilla litardierei. The sequence continues at coordinate 63,894,337 of CM061141.1, read as the reverse complement.
TGCATGCTTTGTGTGATTTTGGGTAGAAAAGTCTACACTGTCTTTTGAAATAATTAGGATAACCCATTCTTGTGAAAGAATTACAAAGAGGAAGATATCTTGCTAAGTTTTTATGCACACAAAAAAAAGAAAAGAAAAAAAATGAATGAAGAAAAGCTGAATAATTGTGTCACTAAATAAATAACTTGGTTGGCTCGAGTAGTACAGTCCGAGGGGTCCTTTTTGGCCTAATGCCCTATTATCGTCTGATTTGGGAGCCATTGACCGGAACCTCACTCATTTGATGGAGCGATCCAAGTTATACATTTTTCAGCGAATGTTGCTTGATGCTCGTTAAGCGGAACTATTAAAAAAGCGAAAGAAAAGAGAGGATAAGTGTGCATGATTAGCAAGGCAAGAGAACTTCCAAAGCTTAAAGAAAGCACGAGTTATGGCGTGATTTCATATGAATGAAGATTGACGTGTGTATGTCTTGATACCATTCTATTCTATATGTTTGCTTTGCATAATACATCTACGCTCCAAGTTATAATCTTTGATTGAATGGTGTGGACCATTGATTTTGTATACTATGAGCTATGAAGTAATGAATAGTGAAATTAAGTCGGTTTTATAACCATTTGAGATACTTGATCTTCATTTTTAAACTCACAAGTACCATTATTTGATGAGCTTGAAATTTTGATATTAGTGTGTGGTTATCTCTTTTGTCGTTGTAGTTCGGTGGTGAGTGATTTGAGATCTGATAAGGTGATCTATGTGTATATTTGATATCATTATTCATCACTCTTTTTGCTAGAGACTAGCAAAATGCTAGTTGGGGGGTGATGATTCGGGTTGAATATTGCATATTTAACCCCCATTTAGCCATATTTTGTGTGTAAATGATGTTTATTTGGTCTCTAATATGTTCGTATATTGTATACCATCATTTATTAGAGATATCTCTTGATTTGTACACAAAGTATGAATTTTAGTAAGTATTTCTGCCTTTTTATATTTTTCATGGCTTGGTCTCGATCTCACGATTCCAATGCCTATTTATTTGTATTTTTCTGAGATCTGTGCTAATTACTGTGTATTTTTGAATGCAAAATACAATTTAAATGGAGAAATACGCTCAAAATACAAGAAATACGATCGCCATCCAGTAAGGTGATGACACGTGGCAAAATCTTAACGCTTCCCGCTTAAATCACACGGCTCAGGATTATCGATTCTTGGAAATTCAGCAGCCGTTGGATTTCAATCCAACGGCATCAACGGCGGGACAAGAGGAGTGACGACGATCGTTGGATTAAGATCCAACGGTCGCGTCGATTCCGATTCTAATTCAAGAGCGGGCGATCCTCGGGGTGACGTGGCTCGATCCATGCCGTCCTTTCTTTATCCGAAGGCAGCTGTGAGCGAGCGACGCGGAGAGTTGAATAGCGTTGGATGCGGATCCAACGGTGAGATTCGAAGCAGCGGAGCGGTCGAAGCGGTCAGATAACGACCGTCCGATTGAAATCATACAGACAAGATCCATCCCGCAGCGAATTCGGAGAGCTGGCGAGAAGGTGACTCTGAGCCGTCTGATCAAGATCCTACGGCCTATATTTACCCCGAATCGAACTCGTTAGCGGATGTGGGGGAAGCGCAAACTTTGGAGCACACGTGGCTGCACGAAAACAAATCCCGAAATGATCAACGGCTGAGAATTGCCCCGCTCGAGGATTGCGGGTTTGGGCTTGATTTAGAGCGGATGTTGGACCCGTTAGTCCCTTTAAACCTGCAATGTGTGTATTTAAGGTATTCCTAGGGTTTTTGTGGCGTATTATTGGCGTATTTGGGCGATTTTGGAGCCGATTTTTACAGAATTTCAAGGAGAAGACAGAGGGCAACCTGAGACAAAATTCCAGAGGCTTTGAGGAAGAAGAATATGGGGTTTCTTAGTCTATTTGCTAGCGTATTTGGTGATATTCTTGAACTCTTTAGCGTATTTTGAACTCTTTTTGATTGTATTGCTTAGAACCATGATTTATATGATGAATTCTCTGTTTATTTTCAGTATGAGTAGCTAAATTTCTATTGTGCATGGTATGTCGTAGTTAGGAGATGTGATTCGTATTCGTTTGGTTGTATTTTTGCGCTAAAATTGTATGTCGGTAAAGTTGTGATCTTTTGCTTAAAAGTCAACTTTTTCATATTCCAAAAGAGCGTGATTGAGTTGATGATCGCCTCACAAGGGTGAGTTTTGATCTCTCCAAAAGAGAGTTTCATATCTTAATTTTAGAAGATTATAACTTTAGCGACAATCTTATTGAATTTTGTGCTTTAATCCCCAAAAGGGTATTTTCCGATGAATTGCTCCCAAAAGGGGAATTTATTGAGTTATATTTAATCAACCAAATTAATACGAATCATTGATCCTAACGAACCCATACCATGTGCATACTTCTCATAAAATATTTTCACGAATTTTCCTTGTTCGTATTGTTCACGTATTCACAAATCACCATCAAACCAATCCACACCATCACCATTTAAAGTGGTTAGTTTCTCTACGTTGGCTTTTTATTTGATTTAAGCTTTGTGGTTTCAACAGATTTTCTCCTGAGGATTCGACATCTGGACTCCCAGATTATATTACTTGTACGGACTCTTGCGCTTGATAGAAGCACTTTTTGGGCCTACCACCCGGGCCTCAGAGTTGAGCGCTTTGTGCTCCGCGTTCGACACCTGCCGACCTCCGTCAATCAAGTCGGCAACTTGGCGGTGCAGCACGGCCCCGAGAACGGACATATGCAACTAAGGCGAAGGTCAGTCAAGAACATCGACCAACTTGGATGCCAAAAAAAAAAGGTTTGGATGACATACATGGTATCCTCTCCACACGAAGAAGTTGGCTACCCTCTCTGGGTCCAACCTCTGACGGAAATATAGATCGGTGGGAAGGATCGAGTTCTTCACCATCCTGGCGGTCGTCCCGAAGTCCCTTAGGGCAGACTCCTCCTTACCGATGGAAAAGCGGGGCTAGTGGAACTCCCCTGGGACCAGCTTCGAGGATCAAAGCAAAAGTCGATTGAGCAATAACGCTCGATCAAACTCTCTGAGGACCGGTCCGACCAACAGAGCAGGTGACATGATGTCCCCCCACGGCCATTGATCCAGGAGGGGCAGCGTGGGGCCATGGGGCCTCGAAAGGTTCTCCGATGCCTCTAGAGTCTCGAGAGGAGTGACCCTCTTGCCTTTGTCCATGCGGTCCTCCTCGTTTGCTCGCCTCCTCTTTGGAGACCCCTCCTCCTCGAAAGAGGGCATCTCCCTCTTCCGACTGACTCCACCAGTCAGCTCGATGACGTCGGCGGAGTTGACATAGACACCTCTGGCACCGCGGAAACCACGCCAGAAGCCAGTGGAGCATGGGGCCATGCATGAGCTTGACTAGAGGCCTCCCTCGAAAAGGCTCGAGAAGGAGGTTTGGACGCTTGCCTGATCTCTCTCCCTTCAGAGGAGGAGCTCTGGTGGATGGGAAGGGGGGACCGTGAATCCGACCCCTTGACACGAGCGTGCGATCGATCTATCCAAGCGTCTGACCTCTCGACCGTCTTTTTCTTCTTCCTCTGCTCCCTCCAGACTCGGTCCAAACTCAACTCGTCGCTGCGTCGGTTGTCGTTGGTCATATCTGCAGGAAGCGAAGATAATTACCGTGAGTGGCAAAGATAAATGTGTGGATTTGAGATACCTTCCCCGGGCTCCATAGAAGGATCTTTATCATTTTGTCGTCCAATAGATAGTGAATCAACCTAACCTGACCAGGCCGACTCAACAAAATCTTCACTGCCTCAGCCTCGCTCGGTGACAACCTGGCTCTGACGTGCTCCAAAGACAGAAGAGACTCCCTTGCAAGCTCAGGGTTCGGAGAACTCCAGCCGTTGAGCAACGGTCCCAGGTCGGGTAGAACGACGAACACGAAGGTATCTGTCCACCCAAGGTTGGAAACTGGGAGGTCGTATATGAGCCTCGTACCCGGCCGAGCAACGATGTGATACCACACTCGTTGAGGGTCGACTACTATCCTAAAGAAATACCTGAAAAGCCCAAGGTTTGGATAGACTCCACTAAGTTTGCACAATTCGATGAAGCAAACTATGGGAGGAAAACAATGAGGAGTAAATCTACAGATAGAGAGCTTCGAGAAGCATAGAACCTCAATGATGAAGGGGTGAAGGGGAATCAGAGTCTTAAGCGGAAAGACTTGAGATACACCCCAACCTCTTTCTTTTGCAGGAAGCACACTCTCTCGTCCGAACTAGGCACCCTTACCCTAAAGGGTTCACTGAAACAACCTCGCCAAACCTCGGCGGTCAAATCGAGAGAGACCCTAGGGGCCATTTCTAAGATAACTCCAGGGACCCTCGACTTCCGATCCCTTCGACGAATGGGAAGGTTGGGCTCAAACCAAATTCCTTTCCCCTTCCCGGGAACTTCCACACGGGCACGGCGAGGGGGCCAGAGGCGCTCCGCTAGTTCCTCAGGGGTCTGTTCCTTGAACACAACTAGAACAAACATAACTGATGAACCTACAAGAGAATCAGGGTCGAAGAGAGGAGATGCCTTGAGAAAAGAACATAGGAACTCTGGAAGAAGCAACACTGGAAGCAAGCAGGCGAAACAAGGAAGAAGATGAAGCTAAAAGATCTCAACCACTTTCTCCAAAATTTCTCTTATATGTTAAGAAACCCAACCGGCTGACATCCGATGCACGCCACATGTCCAAAGCCAGCCACCTGAGACGGCGGAGATTGCTCCAAGCGCGAAAGGGTTTTGGCGACACATATCAAATCAAATATTTCGAAATCCGTGCGCATTTAAGGAGGTATTCATCATTTGGTCCCAGTAAGTGCGACTCTTGTGGCACAAACGATGGGGGCCATTGTCAGTGCACGAGTACGAACCCAATTTGGGTATCTGCATACCCGTCATGTTTAGCATCCGTGACCCATTAACCCTCGTGCTCCAAGCAGGCTACGAATGAGTCGAGCGAACGGGTCATTCAACCATTGGGCTATCACCGACATTCAAGGGTGTTAATGAGGCCGAGTAAATGGGCAGCCTTTAATTCGAATCCCGGAGGAGATCGTGCCCCAATGAATGAGGGACAGTTACATATCATCAAAGAGGAGCTACCTATAAATAGGCCGACAAACGAAGGTAGAGAGGTTCCATCTGGAAGATACGAGATTTAATATAAAGAACTCTATCTTCTTACTTTTACCATTCTATATTTTGAGCTTGCGTCGTCAGTCTAGAGACGAACCTCCGTAGGTTGATCTCAGCTACACCAAGCTCCCTCTCTTCCTTAAGTTTCACACTAACTTAAGCATCATAGGGGATGTGGGTCGAAACCCAGATCTGACCCCCCTAACGACTCCATGTGGTGCAGATCAACGATCGCCATCCAGTGCCTAAGGTCGGCATCGAGCCCTTCAACCTCGAACGATCGACGCAACGGTTGATCTTTGGTTGAACAAATGTTGTACCATCACCACCTACCATCATTCGACCCTGGTTCTTCCAACCAAGGGTCCTACTTTAGACGCTAACAAGGCTCCAGCTCAGCACTTCGAGTCTCCGTCAGCTTGACAATTGTTCTGGTCAATTTTGGCCTTAACAGACATCATTCAAAGTGAAATTTTGACAATCAAAAGAAAGATATTCAATAATCTCAATCTTTATAATTATGCATTTTTTCATTTTTAGTTTTCAATTTTGCAAATTTTTGTTTCGTTTTCCCCCTTTTTGATTTTTATGGTTTTCAAAAGTTTCTATCACACAAATAAAAAATCACACAAAAAGGAACACACAAAAAACCAAAAAGAATGAAAAACACACAAAAAGAAATCATATGAAGGTAAGCAATAAGCTCTAACAAGAAATCATACCTTCATGTTGTTGTTTGGGGGAGGAAATTTAATGAAATGCGACGTCAAATATGTAGTCCCTTGTCCATCCATCTTACCTACAGAGAAAAATGTCATGTGTGACCATGGAATCCAACAAGTTCCACTAATGTTAGTCATCATACTTTTAGAAACCCATATTTACTTAAACCTTATGTTTTTGTTCCGATATACACAATTGTAAGAAGTATGACTAACACATCTACAAGTTAAAACACTTTGCATGAATATTTCTAGCTTTCGTAGACTCATTGTGAACTTTTTTAATCTTAGTCTTTTCAACATGTTTCAATCCATATACACGTCCTCGCCTATTGTTGCCATGAAATTGATTTCCAAGAATTATGTCTAGTGATTGTTTTCCAACTCCAAATTTCTTTATGGACAACCCTAGGTCAAAGATCTTGGATTTCAAATAGAGATTTTTCATTCACACACAAACTGCACTTACTAAAGAAAGTCTTTTTATTTTCATCTTCATTATTTTTCAAATTTTCAGATTTATTTTCTATCTCAATCATTTTTCCTTTAAGCTCTTTGTTTTCAGAATCACGCTTAATCAATTTTTCTTTAAGCTCTTTACTTTCAATCTCTAACATGATCATTTTTTCTTTGCATGATTTATTTTCTACATCTAGCTTAGGACAATGGTTACACTTTAATGTTTCATGCACAATATGTGGTTTCTTTTTAATCTTAGCAAGTGTAGCCTTAATTGTATTAATTGTTGTTTTCAATTTTTTTTCGTTTAGAGACATGTGATAATTTTCTTATTGTAATTTATAATTCATTCATCTAAGAGACTCAACAGTGGATTCTAACTTATTAATTTCAGCAAGCATGCATATTCTCACAAATATTTACAAGCTCAGGTATAGAGTATTCTTGTACCTCAGGTTCATCCTTATCATCAAGATCATCGATTCGACATAAGGAAGAGTAGGCAGTCTCATCTTATGGTTCATCCTTGATGTCATCATCCCATGTAGTCATAAGTGACTTCCCATTCTTCTCCATAGAATTTATTTTCATCAATGGGCAATTTTTCATGTAATGTCCTTGTTTCCTGTAATAAAAATAATGCATAGTATGTCGTTCAGAAGAATTATTTGCAGGATTAAAATTATTGAAATGATTGAATATTTTGGTCATTTCGGTCTTTCCCTGGGGGTCATGATGTATCTTCTAATCCTCTAACCATCAGGGCTTGCTCCTCATCAAGCTCATTATCCTTTTCTTCATCGACTTTAAAAGTGATGGACTTGGAGTTCTTTGCCTCATATTTTTCTTCCTTCTCTCTTGAATCCATTATTTTCAGTTCAAGATCATGCACATCATATTTTCAATAAATTCTTCCATGGTTAATTCTGAAAGATCTATGGCCTCTTGGATTGTAGTAACTTTTGAACAAAAAGTGTTAGGCAACGCTCTCTGAATTTTCCTAATTTGCTCCAAGTTTGAGTATGGCTTTCCAAGGGCCTTTGAATTATAAACGATGTTTATAAATCTAGCGTACATGTTCTTAATAAACTCTGTTGGTCGCATGCGGAAACTTTCATACTCTCCACATAGAAGGGCCAATCTAGACTACTTGACCTGTGAAGTTCCCTTATCGTCACCTCTAGTGTATGCCAAATTTACCCCGCAGTCAAACATTGGGAAGCACGATTAAATTCAGTTTTATCTAAATCACATCATTCATAGCCTTACCATTTAAAGCACACAATTTTTTATCGTTGTTATCCATTTATCTTCATGCATAGGAATTTTAGTATTTTCTATTTTAATCATAGGAGGTGTAATTTTTCTACAATGTTTCGGACACATAATCTACTAACACCAGATATATTTTCATTCTAGCTTTCCAATGTGCAAAATCTGTACCATTAAAATTCGAGGGTCTAACAGTAGACATGCCTTCAGCAAAAGCTGAATCAGAGATATTCATGTTTTCTAGACTAGATGCTCTATCATGCTCTGATACCACTTATTGGATCATGATCTAAGCCTAGTGGATGAATATGCTTATGGAAAATTTTCGCGAACATAAAAATTATGGCCTACTCAGTCTGAAGATCACAGATCAAATACATATAGATAAAATAATGTTGAAGCAGACACAGAGTGCACACGATATTTACCCTGGTTTGGTCACCCGAAGGACCTACTCCAGACCCAAAGTAATCACTATAATAATAATGGCAAGATACAAAACACACTGAACTTTGTGCCCTAACACTCAGCTCACCAAGTTTGTACCTCAAGTCTCAAAGTGTTGAACACTAATATTCTAGCAAAAACTTTCTCTTGACTTGCTCCAACAAGTCAAGAGTCCAAATAGAACCCAGAAAGTATAAAATACAGAGGATCTAAAATAATTCGATCTCAAATAATAATGTAAAAATATTTTAGAGTGCTCCGTTTGTGACGATCGAATAGTCCATATCATTGTGCTCGTCGTCAGCTTCGTGCTGGCATAAACGGTGTCTCAATCCGATGCCTGGATCAAAAGATATGGCTCTCCAAAATTGATCGTTCAAATTTGCCTTCAACAATCACTGCGCAAAGAAATTGTGTCGTCAGTTGTTCTGTAGATTCTCGTGCCATCAGCCATCGTTGTCGAATGCAAGCACTCTTCGTCGATCTGTACGCTGCATGGATAATGGCTTCTGGGTCATCGTGTGCCTCGGTTTGGAGTTCTTGCATGGAGGAGACCGCTGCTTCGCTTTCCGTGCGTGGCGAGATGTTGCAGGCTGCTTTATCTTCCATTTTTCTTCTCAATTAAATAATGGCCTGTTCTTTTGGGTTTATTTGGGTTGTTTGTTGAAGTTGTAAATAGTGTTGGTAAAAGTGAGTATTGTGTTTTTTTGGGTGAAAGTGGGTTGTGAATGTGGATGTTGGAATTTTTTGTGGGTCCCACACAACTTTATTGTGTTTTTTTGGTTGTGAATGTTGGTGTGAATGCTGGACGCGGGGCCCAAAAATTTTAATAATTATTAAAATAAATATTAATCTATAATTTTTTTAAAAAATAGAATCGATGCTATTGGTTGGTTGTTGGAAGAGAGAGGGAGGTGGGCCCATGTTTGAGATTAACGCATGTATTCCCCGATTTTTACGGGAATTATGCTCCGTGAAAAACTGACCGCCACGTCCGCCACTTAATTTCATCCGAAACAAACACACGGGATTTTTTGAGAGTGGAAACGATTAAATAGTGTTGCTACAGTAATTATTTTTCGCTTTCACCCTCACAATCACCGAAACGAACAGCCCCTAATGTGCCAACTTTGGTTGCTTCTCTCTCTCCAATAACTTTTGATTTGATCTCCTTCTATATATTTTTCTCAGCCTCTTGAAACGTTCATCCGCACATTTAATTATTTTTCCTCCTCCCTTAATTACCTTTGAGTGCAGCACCTAACTTTTTTTGTTGCATGCCCCCTTAAATTAATTTTTATTCCCATGCTTCCATCAAACCATGAGCCTCTTGTAGCCTTTATATACGGAGGCATGGCTGACCTAGTTTTTGTTTTGATTTACGGGTTTGCCCTTCGTCCAATTTCTTTTGGGTTCAACCAAGAACATGACAACCACATGAATTGTTAGGGTAGTTTAAAAAACCAAGTTAAGCACATGATGATTCCACATGCCAAGCTTGAAATATATATCCATAGAATTAATTTTCCTTTGAGGAAATTAGGATTTTTACCACCACGTCTTCTATTCCAATTTGATGGTCATTTTTGAAGCCTTTTCAACTCTGAAAGTTTCTGTGACGTCCCCTATAGCTTCCTCATGATTTATGGCCATAGTTGATACTCTAAAACTTCATGAAATGACTCAATTACCCTTTTTGTTCATATTCACAAGTTTGCCACTTGAAACATATCCTCACAATTTACACATTTGCCAATATTGTTCTCCTTGGTCATTTGCACCTGGAAATACTTAACAACCACATTAAAAATATTCATGAATGTTTGTTATCATCAAACAAGAATTCATAAATCGTTGTATCCAATATAGTTATATCCAACAATATCTTCATTCCAGCACCAACGAAGTGTCCAGTGGAGGTAATGGCCCCAGTATTATTAAAGCATGCAGTGAAGTATTGGGGGATACCAAAGACTATCATGAGCGACAAGGATGCTCGTTTCATGTGAATATTTTTATCAGAGGTCTTCGTATTGATGAGAACTCGTTGGATATTGGCCTTTAAGCCCAATATAGTTTTGATGATGATCACCACATTATATGGACTAATGTCTCAAAATGTTTTAGTATTCAATAATTTACATATATTATATCAAGGGGAGACAACAAAATTGGCAATGGGTTGATGGAATCAATGCATGGAGCAATGCATCATTGAAGACAAGAAGAATATTGTAAATCATTTTTGTCTTTATGTATTTTCCTCTCTATATAGTAGAATATCTGTATGCCTTGATTAGATAGACAAACACACACATTCATGTCCTTTTCCATCTTAGAGATTCATAAGAACATCCTAGAACCCATCCCAATAGGTTCATTGGGTAAAACACTCTTGAATGTGTTTTTGGACCAGGACCAGACATCTGCAAGCCTTTCAGCAGGCGTCTGGTGTGTCCGTTTTAGTTGGCCAAAATATAGCATTCATTAGACGTTTAAATTTCTCTTGCCAGACGTCTGAACAGTGGATCAGACATATGACAAGTGAACTCTAGACGATTGAACATGGTGTGTTAGTTTTTGTGAGCTTTCTATTTTCTCATCCAAATATTTTCAGGCGTTTGAAGAAGGCTTGCCAGATGACTGAAAAGTGTATTAGCAGTCTGACAAGTGTTCTTCAGCCATCTGGTTGTTTGGAGTGGCTATTCATTTGTTCCATAACCAACTCATTTTTTCAGCCGTCTGAAAAGGGATGACCAGACGGCTGAACAGTCGATCCGTCGTCTGGTAAACCTTCCCCAGACATTTGATGACTAAGAATTTTGCACGTTTATAGCCGTTAGACTATGATTTTTCTGGACCGTTTTCTTGGTCTTTGTGCACGATTGAGAGAGTATTTAAGCACATTTGTGAGGGAGTTTTGGCCCCAATACACACAGAATAGAGATTCATTTGTGAGCCAAAAACTAAGAGCAAAGCTTCACTTGTTTAACTCTTTCTTTCTCCCTTAAAGCTTCTTTGATGTTGCATTGAACTCCGAAGCTCAAGGGAAGTCCACAAGTGCACAAAGATTAATCGAGCACTTGGACATCAATTTTCATTACCTCCACACTCCGCATTTAGTAAGTTCATTTAATCAAGGCAATAGGAAGATTGTAATTTCTTATTTATTTCATTTCGAAACCTAGCTTCTGGGTAGTGGCAGTGTTCTCTCTGGAAAGAGAGGTGATAGCTTGGAATAAGGTTTGCAATCTTGAAAAAATTTGTGTGTGCTATCTTGGAAAATATTGGCTATTGGAAAAGAGTGCTACACTTGGAAAAGTATGTATTGTATTTGGATTGTCTTGGAAAAGGCTTGTAAGTGGAAAAGCCACACGACTCTGGAAAGAGTGTAGGACCAGAGTAGGCATTTGCCGAACCAGGATATATCGTGTTGTTTGTAATTGTGTTCGTCTCTTGTGGATTTGCTAATTAGCTTGCTTTATAATTCTTCATTTGCTAGAATTGTTTAATTAACTTTAGATTTGCCATTACACTATTCACTCCCTCTAGTGGTTATTGCCTAATAGTACAGTTATCTTTTATATCCTACAATTGGTATCAAAGCTTGGTTGAAGCACTCTAGCAACAATGGGATCGGCTCATACAATATCTTTCATGAAGAAGGACAATCTATCGATAGACCTCCTTTCTTCAATGGTACCAATTATCCCTATTGAAATCAGAAGATGATGATTTGGTTGAGAGACCAACATCTTTAGGATATCATCGAGGAAGATGAGGAGACCACAAAGCCTGTGAAGGAGAGAACGAAGCTAGAGAAGGATTAGATCAAGTACAATGCCAAGGCTGTTGGATCTGGATCCTAGCCTAGAGGGGGGTGAATAGGCTAATAAAAAATTCTCGCGCAGCCCACGAGAAATCACACGCTGTTAAAAGCACAACCAGAGAAAATAAGAGACAATCACAGAGTACGCACAGATATACCCTAGTTCTGTCGCATCAACGACCTACGTCCAGCCCCAAGCAAATACTACCATTAATAAGTTCCTTCCGTACACCTACAATGGGGTCATAGCACCAACTCCCCACCTAGACTGTATCACACTCAACAAAGTGCAGAACTCTATCAACCTAGTAAATGCATATCTTGACTGCACCAATACGTCAAGACCCTCTTGTCTAGCCCCAACCAGACAAGTCCAAAATAGTCACAAAATATCGGTAAAGTTTTTCCCTACAGAGAACGCTACACTAAGACACGAATATAAAGAGTAAAGGGTTTAGAAATGCTCAGTTCGTGTCTGTATAGTCGTCTCTGTCAATCAGAACGTCGTCATCTTTAATCTGACGTAAACGGTGTCTCGATCCGACTCCTGGATCTCAATCTGTCTCAAATAGCACTCTGGTCTGTGCGTATAGAAATTCAGTTCAAAATCAATTAATAAGCGGTCTGTGCACAAAGCAACTCCCTTAATCCACAGCAGCCATGCTTTTCAATTTACTTCGCTTTCGCTCGATCCTATCCACGTCAGCATGAAGTTCTCTCCGTCGTGAATTAGGGTATGCAGTGTAATCGACTTGGCCGGTACCTCAACGACGGCGGCGATGGCCTTGACTTCGACGGTAGGTTCTCGTCTCATTCGGTGACTGTACGACGGCGTGTGGGCTTCAACTCAGCAGCTCTCGACGATGACGAGAGCTTGAAGATCACAGGGGTGCTCTTCGATCGCTGCTAGGGTTTTCTCCACAGCAGCGTTCGACTTCCTTGAGCTCTATGGCGATGAGTGGCTTGTCGAGAAATCCGATGACAAGGCAGCAGGCTCTTTTTCGATGGCGACAACAATGCCGGTAGCTTCTAGACGGCAGCTTTGAGACGAACGGTGAGGAGGGCTCTCTTCCGATGGTGCTTCGCTCAAACGGCAGCCGCGGCTTCGTGGATCGTTGACTTCGATGGCAGCTCCTCTTCGACAGTGGTAGTAGCGTGGACTTCTCCGACTGCAGCAGCGACAGCGCCTCGACCTCACGGCGAGGATAGGCTCACGACAACTAGGTCAACGACGACGTCGACTTCGTCGTGCAGGAGACTTGAATGGCATCGGACGCTTGACTTCTCCGACATCTTGTCAATGATGAACTCACTACGATTTTAAACTCATCGGTGGTGGTAATGGAGAACAACTTGTCGATGTCAAAGTAAGGCTCTAGAGGTGGATCCCGACGATGTTCACAACGGTGGCTGCTCGACTCTACGGCGGGCTTCGACTTCTTTGATCTGTAACGACAACTGCAGCTTTGGAGACTTCGACGTTTTGTTCGACATACGACGACTTCTTCACGACAATGCCACAGCGGTGAGGGCTCTCCTTCGATGACGACAAGTGCGGTTGATGATGCGTGGGGCGATGATGATGATGGCAGCACCAACTTGTAGATGCCGTAGCTTGTGATCGGAGACGAATTCGGAGGAGCTGGGTGCAGCAATGGTTTGGCTTGGAGCTTGGCTTGGAGACTCGGAGGCAAGAGGATGGAGCAGCATCGTGAACTTTGAGCGGCTGTTTGAACTTTTGCTGTATTGCTTTTGGACTTGTGATGAAAATGGGGTTTGAAGAGCTTTTAGATGCTCTCTTGTTGCTCCTTTTTTTCTTAGAAAAATTTGCTTCGGCCAATTCCTTCTTGATTTTTGTTACCATAAGCTTTTTGGAAATTTTTTGTGGTCGCTTGTTTTCTGATGTATGCCGCAAGCTTTTACAACCCTAGAAGATGGGTATAAATAGGCCCTCGCTAGGGTTCTCCAATATGGTGAGAGGACGTGCGACCAAGTATGGAGATAGGAAGTAATCTCATTGGAGATAGGAATGATTTGGTCAAAATGGGATTTGGTAGGAATTGATAGGGTCCTCAATAGATTTGACTTCATCTCTCCCTTATTGGACCAAGTCCAATTTGCTAGGTGTATAGCTCTTTGACCAAGTTCATTAGCTATGCGGATAGCAATTTCTCCAACGGTTGACTTAGTCATCACTTTGAAGAATTTACCGCTTTGCCATTCCTGAAACACACTTAGCACACACGTTAATAGCAACACACACAATTTCCCCCTTTTGATGATGGCATACCCATAGATGGTTTGAGAAATAATAAATGTGTGTGTAAGTGTGATGAAGGGTGTAATGCGATGTGATTACAAGCATGCACAATAATATAGGAATGGAATAAGCATGCTCCCCTATTTTCAAGCTCCCCTTATTCATGTATTTCTAAGCTTCCCCTTCAACCAATAATCCCAAGCAATAGTACCAAATATTTTCAACACTTTTCTTCCCCTTTGTTATCATCAAAAGTGGACTAATGAAGTCAAGACAATATCACATGCAAAAATAGAGGATTATTGAGTATAGCTAGCACTTGCATGTCATTTTCCAGAAAGTAGACAATTCAAACTCATAGAAAATCATAATTTAGACTTCCCACCAATGTGTAAATGTAATAATATAAACATTGAAGTACAAAGGGAGATTCAATTTAGAACATTAACCAAAACAACCCACATTTTTCGATTAACATGAATTTCACTAGGATTGATTTTTCCCACCTCATTAAAAATGAGTTCAAGGTACCAAACCCCAAAACATAGCCTATAAGGATTCTTAGATGTGGGGTTGGCATTGCTTGACGAGTAATATACACCAATGCTAAAGATTACCCATAAAGCATATGTTGAATACTCGTGGATAGTGTTCTTGCCATGAATTGTATCCATTTTTCATACGGAGCAAAGTTCATGTATATTTTTTTCATTTACAATTCTTTTTGTGCTCAATTTTTATTCATGGCAATACACATCATATCCCTTAGATAATTCAGTTATTATCAACCTACATTCACTTTCCAATATACATAAAGAGAATCTCCAAAAGTACAACAAGTTTATTCGTCGAAGTGCGTATGCAGGTGTAGAAATCAAATTAATCATTTCATGAAGCATGTCATGGCTACCAAATAGTGTCTAACATGCGCATGTCACTATAGCAATAATATAATGATTTTTACGAAGGATATGAATGAACATTCAATAATACCACTTATAAAGATTTATAAGGAGGTATTCAATAAGCACCATTTTTTTATTTTTGGTTTTTTCAATTTTTTTGTTTTTCTTTTATAAAGAACTAAAACAAGTCTAAAAAGCAAATAAACAAGCACACAAACAAAAAATAAGTCAAGCACACACACAAAAACTATGAAGGTATGCAATGAATGCAAAGAGGGAAAGATATATACCTTCGCGTCGCTATTTGACTAAGGAGCTAAAAGAATGAGACATTCAATTTATTGCTCCTCGCCAAATCTCCATCCCACCTACATGAAAGGTGTTAAGTGTGACCTTGTCCACTAGTGTTAGCCATTAAAGGAACCCACACTTGTTTGAACTTTATGTTTGTGTTCCTAAACTTACAATAATAGGATGTGTGACCAACACTATCGCAAGTAAAGCACTTTGCACGCATATTTTTCACAATAGAAGGCACATTGTGGAATTTCTTAAATTTGGGCTTTTCAACGTTTTTCAAACCAAATCCAAGTCCTCTTCTATTATTGCCATATAATTGATTTTCGAACGAATGTTTACCAATTGAAAATATTTTAATGACAATTCTAGATTAGAAACTTTGGATTTTATTAGTGTAACGACTGGTTTTCATGTATTTGGATTAGCTATATTATATTATATGTTTTGGTGGATTTTCTCCTTATGCGTGGTTTTTGTCTCCGTAGCTTTCATTTTCGAACGTTTCGTCGCGTTTTCCTAGCTTCTTCCGTTGATCGTCGATTTCGGAGTAAGTCATTCGTGACGGGCTTCATATCGGTCATATCTTATTGTTAGATCAAGCCTAGGAGTCTTAGGAATCGATCCCAGAGCTTCGCGCTCTATTTCGGAACTTTTGGTGCACGTTAGCCGGTACAAGAAGGGGAACCGACCGACTAGATGACGATTTAGTCGGTCGGCAAACCTTCATGGACCGACTAGTGGGCTTTGTAAATTATTCAGGAGTTACTGTTCTCGTTAGTCGGTCTAAGAACATTTGTCGACTGACTAGGTTGTAAACTAGTCGGTCAGCAATCGTTCTTTAACCGACTAAGTCTATGTTCATTTTGATGCCAAGTATTATTCATTCTTAGTCGGTCTAAGAACGTTCATCGACCGACTAGATGACAAACTAGTCGGTCAGTAGTTGTTCTTTGACCGACTAAATCTAAATCCTATTTTTTGTACAGGAGTTACTGTTTGGACTTAGTCGGTCTGCGTTGGTCAACCGACCGACTAGTTCCCAAACTAGTCGGTCAGTGGCTGTTCTTTGACCGACTAACTAGTGTCGAAACCCTAATTTCTGGGCAGCCGTCAGCTGTGCCTATTTAAACCCCCCCAAACATTTTCTTTTCTTCTTTCACTTCTCCTGAGCCTCCTTCTTCCCCAAACCACTCTCCAACATTTTCCCAAGCCATTCCTTCCTCCCTTGGAGTTCCCTCTCTATTTTGGCCTACCACCATGCCCTAGGTCATCTCCAACCCCCCAAAAACCCCCAAAACCCCATTTCTCCAGATTTTCCCCATCCATTCCAGATCTGAACCCTAGGTTCCCCGGATCATTTCTTCCGTTGCCGTGCTTGCTCGGCATCGTTCTTCCGCTTCCGATACGGTAATAAATCGATCTCGTAATATTCTCATAGCCCATTTGTGTTTTTGTGAAACCCTAATAAAACTAGGTTGGATGTTGTTCTAATGTTGTTTTGCCATGGCAGCGATCTCTTTTCCGTAGCTTGCATTTGTGTGACGGCCTCGTTGATCGTCATCCTCGGGGCTAGGCAAGTGAAACTTGCCACTTAGGGTTTTGGGCCATGTTTTAGGCCATTTGCTTGTTGTAGGCATAAAAGAGACTAGGCAACGAAATGATACTCGCCTAGGCACAATTTCAGGAACTAGCTTGACAATGAAGCTAGGACCGTCATTTATCACGTTGCATAACTACCATGTCATGTTTAATTTTGATTAACGGTACACGAATTAATTGTCATCCATGCTATCCATGTTGTATGTCGCATTCGTAGCACACGCTACAATACTTGTGTTTCCTGGCCCGTGTTCCAGAAGCGGGCTACGTGAGTTGGTTGATAGCCAATGCCCGATCTACTTGTTTACCGGCTAGGCACCTGCGTTGCAGGCATAAACCTACGCCATACTTGTTAAATACACTTCCTGGCTCGTGTTCAAGAAGCGAGCATTCAGTGTTCGGGGTAATTCCCTGGCTCGATACACGTGGAGGGGTAGAGATAAACGGTCACTTGAGCTTAGGAGTTGGCCCGATCAGCCACTCTAGCCAACAGGCGGAATCTCTGTGCACAACTTGTTTACTTGACGTGTTCACTTGACGTGAACCACTTGACTTGTACTTGTCCGTGTTTTACTTGTTATCCATGACATACTTGCTACTTGTACTTCCCTTTACTTGTCACTTCCATACTATACTTGCCATGCCATGCATCATACTATAACTACTAGGTTGCTAGTTTACCTTACCTTCAGTTTCCTTGCCCAAGTCTTTTAGACTTGCTGACATGTGCCCCTTTACTCTTTTGGGTGACACATGTTAGATCATGAGTCTGAGTCCGTTGTTGAGGACGAGGTGTTTACGGACGCCGAGCCCGAGTCTGTGTTTGGCGAGGAGTACGTGGACACTGGGGACTAGTCCTAGTGTCTTCATTGAGCTTTCCCCTTTTTGTTCTTGACTGCTGTAGTTGTCGGTGCGCAGCACCTATACTCTGTTTACGTTTGTCTTTGTTTGGCCTTGTTCTGGGCCTTTAGACTCTTTCTTTTAGCCTGGTGGTTTTTCTGGATGTTGAACTTAATTTTAATGTTGGATAATTTCTGAGATTGAGATTTTGTTTCTGTCTCTCCTTGTGTTATTATTGTTGATCCGTTTGTGGTTACAGGGACCTGCTTATGTTTTATTGACGCTTATCGGGTTTGGGGCTTCACAGCTCCACTCTCGTGCGGACCTTTTCATGTCTCGCCTCCATTTTAGGGAAGCGGGGCATGACAGGTTTTGTTGGTGACCCATGCAGGTCCTTCTGTACCTGCGAATTGTCGGAATAGTGATCGGCTCCGGATATACACCCGGAGAACGATTGTAGTTTTACCGCAAGCGCACGGCGTAGTGGCGAGCGGGTATCGAACACGAGGAGGTGGTGTTGGTTCCAATCTATCCTAGGTTGGTTTGACTACGAACATTTTATTGGTGGAGATGGTTATGGTATAATGTAATGGCAATGGTGATGGATGTCGGTGTCGGAGATAGAGAAATCGGTCAAATATCAATTCAAATACAATACAATAAAAGTGTCTAGGGCTAGGAAATCCCCACTACGGACCGTCATTCGTCATTGTGAATAGTGAATCTCAATATTACTAGACTTGCGTTGAGGTGAACTAGTCGTAACTGAATAGAGAACCAAGCTCACGCTCTTGCGCTATTTCCGGTCTATAGCGAACCTAGGATAGGGCCCAATCTCTTGCAAACCCTAGCCTAAGCCACTAGCATTAGGATCGACATCATTGTCCAATCGCTTCTCGAGCCCACTCTCGTGCAAACTCGAGTCACGATCTAGGTTGTGATAGTTCGTATTCGTCCAATCTCTTGCAAACGAATATTGGTTTAGATTTACAATTAAAAATCCTAGCTTTAGTCCAATCTCTTGCAAACCAAATCTAGAGAAATCCAATTGTAAATCTAAATCGAATATCTAGGCCTTCCCATCGATTAGAATCCAATCTCTTGCAAATCCCAAATCGATGGAAATCCCTAGCTATTCGTAGTAAATCAATCACAACCTAACCTCCTAGCAATTCTAGAAATTTAGAAATTCATTCATCACAAATATGATATTAGATCCATAGGGTTCATCCCCAAACCCTAGAACAACAAATCTACTCTAGCATAGCAATAAGGATATGAGAATCAATAGAAATCATTGATTGCACACAAAAAGATAGAAAAAACAAAGATTCAAATGAAAAGAAGAAAAATACTTAGCTTGATGAAGATCTTCAATCCAAAATACAAGCTTTTAGATCCAAGAGGTGGCCTAGGGCATGGCCTAACCTCTAAAATAATCCTAAGAAAACATATGTGAACCCCTCTCAATGATGGCTACAAACCCTCTTAAATAGCCCCCCAAAACCCTAGCAAAACTGCCTAAAAAGCCCCTGAAGTTCGGGCCCAAAACTGAATCTGCGCGTGCCCAGAAATCTGCGCCAGTTACGACTTGGCCGAGTGGAAATCTCACTCGGTCGAGTGGAAATCTTACTCGGTCGAGTGGGCAGCTCACTCGGTCGAGGGAAATCTCACTCGGTCGAGTGAGCTTTCCTGCAGAAATTCCAGAAAACAGCACTCTGTCAAAACTGTCAAAAACTGGTCACTCGGCCGAGTGGAAAACTCACCCGGTCGAGTGGAAATGTCACTCGGCCGAGTGACACTGACATGCAAATTTCAGCACTGCAGCAGCGGCTTGCAGAAAGTCCCCAGATTTCATCCGACCTCCGATTTGTGCGTTCTTAGCGGCGTTGGAATCGTCATGAAGTCTACTATCCCTAAAAAATATGAGAAAAATAATTTACCCACTGGAATGATAGCAGATTTCAAAAGAATGGGAGGATGTCTGAAAATCTGGGCGCTTCGTGTCCTCGGCATCACTCGGCCGAGTGGCAAATGTCACTCGGCCGAGTGGCTTTTGGAACTCGGCCGAGTCGGAGCTCGTAGTCGACTGACGGATTACAGAGAGTTGGACATTTTCGCTTGCCGTCGTCTGGGTGCCACTCGGGCGGACGGAGTCTCCGCACTCGGCCGAGTGGGAGTGCGATGCTCGGCCGAGTGCACGCTGATACATCTCTGTTGCATGTCCAATCTGGCCGGCCGAGCAGGGTCTCAATGCTCGGACGAGTGACTCCTTCACTCGGTCGAGTGGCATGCTGAAAATGCCCAATCTCCATCTTTTCGCTTCCTCGTCGCTCCTACGACGTTCTTTCTTCTTCCACTCGTCTTCCATTGCAGAATAACCCTCAAAAGGGCCATGGTTGACACTCCGGAGTGGGTGCAAATCCTTTAAGCTCATTTTTGCTCCCGATCGCTCCATATTTCCTGAAATCCGACAAAAACAAGAAATAGTGAAAAGCATCGCAATATTGTCGAATAATCTTGAAAAACGCAATATGAGCAATTGAAATGGCGTGAAAACATGCAGAAAAAATGTGTAAAATATGGAGTGATCAAAATCCCCCAAGCTTACCTCTTACTCTTCCTCGAGGAAGACAAGTAGAAGGCGAACCCGAAGGGTAAAAATAAGGAAAAAACGAAAAAGAATACGAAGTGGAAGGGGTCGCTAGATTATTCTCTCAGATCTCAAGCCATAAGCTACACATCACGATAACTTGGGAAATACGAATCACATGCTATAAAGATTTCATATCTTACTTAAACATGGCACTTGCAAGCTTTTCAGATCAACAAAAGGGATTCTCTAAATTCATACAATCAATTCATATCCACATCATGCATTTCATAGAATTTAATATACAATTGTTGGCGATGTACTTTTCAATCAAGAGTCATAACAGAAGCATATAAGAATCACAGCAAACATGTAATGGAGAATAGAATAAATCATAGCATTCACATATTTATATCGATTCATAAGAAATCTCCATAACTAAGGTATTGTGCTAAGTT
Source organism: Scilla litardierei (assembly GCA_030789695.1). Classification (NCBI taxonomy): domain Eukaryota; kingdom Viridiplantae; phylum Streptophyta; class Magnoliopsida; order Asparagales; family Asparagaceae; genus Scilla; species Scilla litardierei. The sequence goes on along the minus strand of CM061141.1, from coordinate 63,873,451 downwards.
TCAGCATTATCAAACTTCCCCATTCGTGCACCTCTCCACTCTAATGTCGCACTCACTCATATGGTCAAATGAGTTCACCCCCCCAAGCTTATCTTGAGGCATTGCATCTAAAGGAATATGATAGTGGAAAATGGGATTTTTGCCTTGGTTTTCCCAAGTATTTTGTGGCTCCAATAATGAGATAGAGAAACATTTTTTTTTCTTCTTTTTTTTCCTTTTTGAACTTTTTTGTTTCTCACTTTTCTTTTTGGATTTTTGTAGGAGCTATTTGATTTGTATTTTTGGTTTTTGGCTCCTTTTTGGCTTTTTGGACTTTTTGGAGTAACCTTTTCTTTTGTAGGGATTTTTGGGAAATAGATGCGATATAAGTAGCTTTAGGAGGTGAGCTCAAGTGACATGTAGAGAATAAAAAGATATATGTGGAGAAAGAGATAATGTTACACTCGGTTCACTCTAAGATGTGCACGAACGGTTCAATAAAATAATACTTCAACTAAAACTCATATGTAAGCATGGATATTCTCAATCATCTCAATAAAAAGTGAAGTCAAGCAGTAAAGAGTACTTTCATATCAAGCATGCAACAGAAGGTGAATAAGATGATAAGGCAGATGCTCCCGTTATACAATTGATGCGTGAATCTTGGTGCACTTCCAACAAAAGCATACTAAACACTAATCCATACATTCAGTTTCAACTAATATCATGCATTCATATAGAGAAATCATCAAAAGAATATATAAGCAAGCACATGGAAAGCATGATACTGAAATACTCTAAGTAGCATGGCAAGGAATAATAAGCATTGAGCTGGCTGCTAAAGCAATAAGAGATATCATCATAAGGAGCAAATCTAGCAAAAGGAGGAAAAGAAAAATAAAGAAATAAAAATTAAAGAGAGGAAAGAAAAGAAAAACAAGTACACACTATGATGCATGAACACACATAAAAGGAAAATAAGATGGAAAAATCAGAAAGATGATGCAAAAATTTTGAAAAATTTAAAAAATCCTAAAATAAAGTAAAAATGCAACTAATGTATCTAAATGGCATGGAAATGCACTCCCCCAAGCTTAAACTTCGCATTGTCCTCAATGTGATCATAATGGAAGAATATGAGGAACAACGATAATAATAAGGGGGTGAATGAAAAATGATGAAATGAATGACATGAAATCCTAATGCAACTACATGCAAATACAATGATGCATGAGAGCGCCTTCCCCCAAGCTTATACCAAACAATCCTATTCAAATGACTTGACCAAAAATGTCTTGGCTTTGCAAAGCGTGATCAAGTCAAACTAATAAGAAAGTAAGGTTTCACTTGAAAGAAATGCTCGAATGTGGTGAGCAAAAGGATGTGACACATCAAAATATGGAGAGGGCAATTAATATATATAATGGGTTCATGGTGTAAAAAATTTTTTTGGCCGTCATATGAGGTGATATTTATTCAAGCAAATCTATACGGTCCTCTCGCTATCGAGAGAATTCGTGTTTATTTAAAGCATAAAAATTTCTACACTACTGGATTGATATCACCTATAGCAAAAGGCGGATCCAGTATCTTTGCCGGTGCAGGCAATTGCTCCAACTGCTCTTTCCGTGGCTCCGCCAGGTGCATGCGTCCACGAACACCAACGAACTCCAGCAATGCATCCTCCAGCATTCCCACAAGGACTCCACCTGTACCCTGCAGAGAACAGGATGCATCAGTTCGCCGCAAAAAATTCACCCTCTTAATAAAAGTATCCCAAAGAGGATCATCTATAAAAATATATGAAATAAATAATGGTAGACGATACTTCCCTGGAAATAATCCAATATCCTCACGTGCTGTGATAGGTGTCTCCATGATGTCCTCTCTAAGCTGCTCAGGTAAATCTAGATCATATGTGTGGACTTCCTCGATAGGCTCGTCAAACTGTGACACGTCCAAGCATACCTCCGATCCATAATCGTATGTATGCTGCAAAAGGTATGACGTGTCAAAAATATCTGAATCAAAATAAATATCGAATGGAATGCATGATTCAGAAATGGAGTGGGTAAAAATATCTCCCTGAGTGGGAGCAGTAAGCTCTGTGGGATAGTCCTCTGCGTCAGTGGAAGGATGAGGTGGCTGCGGTAGCTCAAATGGAGGAGGGTAGTGCTCAGGATCCTCATGAATGGCTATGTCCTCGTCCCGATGCATGACCTCCTCGGTGATAAACTCTGGCTCCGTGTGTGATGCCTCCTCAAAAGCATGCTCTGGCTCGACAGTGTGCTCATTTGCCTTCTCATCAACTATCAATGTAGGCTCTCTCTGGTATGGTGATGCTGGCTGCTCAGGTATGTCAACTTGTGGGGATGTATCATGTGGAGGGGAATGCCCGCAAGCAATCCGAAAATATAGTCTATCCCCCTTAAGACTGACATGGATGTCCTCCTCAATTGTTCCTGCAGCAGAAATACGGTTCATAACAAAATCTACAAATCGTAGCTCAAATGCATCACCTGCTGTAATGATCTCTGAACCGGTGAACCTCACTGACTCCAAGAGGCCATCCAATAATCTCTGAAATGCGTCCTCCTCTGGCTGCGCATATGACTCAGTTTCTGCTTCCTTCACTGCCTCTTCGTCCATACACTCTTCATATGCAATAGATGTATCGTAGGAAGTGGGATCGACGACGGCACATTCTGGCTCTGGTAGTAAGTCTGGCGATGCTTCTTGCCCATAAAATGAAGAAGCAGAACTGATATCTTTGGAAATCCCTGCAACCTTAAGCATAAGCGCATTCATTTCAAGTACCCTCTTCGTACATTCCAATTGAAGATTGCTCTTATCAAGCCCGGCTTGTATTTCCACCTGGTGTGCATGCATCTCATCAAAAAAGATCCTTTGTTTCTCATCAAGCTCGGGCCAGTGCATCTCCTCAAAAAAGTATTCTCCCATCTGAGCACTCTGATCATAATAGTATTCTCCCTTCTGAGCACTCTGATCATAATAGTATTCTCCCATCTGAGCACTCTGATCAAAATAGTAATCTCTCATCTGAGCACTCTGATCAAAATAGTAATCTCCCATCTGAGCACTCTGATCATAATCTGTGGTCCACGTAGTATAATCCATAGCACCTGATCAACAAAGATAAATGCCTGGAGAAAAGATATCAGTGGCACAAAAGAAAATAGAAATGATAATAATGGTGGCGGGGGTGAAAATTTCCTTTTGTTAGTTTTTTTTCGTAGTTTAATCAACCTAATTGTGACAAATTGGCACCCAACGGAAAACACCTCCCCGGCAACGGCGCCAAAAACTTGATCGGCCCCAGATATACACCCGGAGAACGATTGTAGTTTTACTGCAAACGCACGACGTAGTGGCGAGCGGGTATCGAACACGAGGAGGTGGTGTTGGTTCCAATCTATCCTAGGTTGGTTTGACTACGAACGTTTTATTGGTGGAGATGGTTATGGTATAATGTAATGGCAATGGTGATAGATGTCGGTGTCGGAGATAGAGAAATCGGTCAAATATCAATTCAAATACAATACAATAAAAGTGTCTAGGGCTATGGAATCCCCACTACGGACCGTCATTCGTCATTGTGAATAGTGAATCTCAATATTACTAGACTTGCTTTGAGGTGAACTAGTCATAACTGAATAGAGAACCAAGCTCATGCTCTCGCGCTATTGCCAGTCTATAGCGAACCTAGGATAGGGCCCAATCTCTTGCAAACCCTAGCCTAAGCCACTAGCATTAGGATCGACATCATTGTCCAATCGCTTCTCGAGCCCACTCTCGTGCAAACTCGAGTCACGATCTAGGTTGTGATAGTTCGTATTCGTCCAATCTCTTGCAAACGAATATTGGTTTAGATTTACAATTAAAAATCCTAGCTTTGGTCCAATCTCTTGCAAACCAAATCTAGAGAAATCCAATTGTAAATCTAAATCGAATATCTAGGCCTTCCCATCGATTAGAATCCAATCTCTTGCAAATCCCAAATCGATGGAAATCCCTAGCTATCCGTAGTAAATCAATCACAACCTAACCTCCTAGCAATTCTAGAAATTTAGAAATTCATTCATCACAAATATGAAATTAGATCCATAGGGTTCATCCCCAAACCCTAGAACAACAAATCTACTCTAGCATAGCAATAAGGATATGAGAATCAATAGAAATCATTGCTTGCACACAAAAAGATAGAAAAAACAAAGATTCAAATAAAAAGAAGAAAAATACTTAGCTTGATGAAGATCTTCAATCCAAAATACAAGCTTTTAGATCCAAGAGGGGGCCTAGGGCATGGCCTAACCTCTAAAATAATCCTAAGAAAACATATGGGAACCCCCCTCAATGACGGCTACAAACCCTCTTAAATAGCCCCCAAAAACCCTAGCAAAACTGCCTAAAAAGCCCCTGAAATTCGGGCCCAAAACTGAATCTGCGCGTGCCCAGAAATCTGCGCCAGTTACGACTCGGCCGAGTGGAAATCTCACTCGGTCGAGTGGAAATCTCACTCGGTCGAGTGGACAGCTCACTCGGTCGAGTGGAAATCTCACTCGGTCGAGTGAGCTTTCCTGCAGAAACTCCAGAAAATAGCACTCTGTCAAAACTGTCAAAAACTGTCAAAAACTGGTCACTCGGCCGAGTGGAAAACTCACCCGGTCGAGTGGAAATGTCACTCGGCCGAGTGACACTGACATGCAAATTCCAGCACTGCAGCAGCGACTTGCAAAAATTCCCCAGATTTCATCTGACCTCTGATTTGCACGTTCTTGGCGGAGTTGGAATCCTCATGAAGTCTACTATCCATAAAAAATATGAGAAAAATAATTTACTCACTGGAATGATAGCAGATTTCAAAAGAATGGGAGGATGTCTGAAAATCTGGGCGCTTCGTGTCCTCGGCATCACTCGGCCGAGTGGCAAATGTCACTCGGTCGAGGGGCTTTTGGAACTCGGCCGAGTCGGAGCTCGTAGTCGACTGACGGATTACAGAGAGTTGGACATTTTGGGTTGCCGTCGTCTGGGTGCCACTCCGGCGGACGGAGTCTCCGCACTCGGCCGAGTGGGCGTACGATGCTCGGCCAAGTGCACGCTGATACATCTCTGTTGCGTGTCCGATCTGGCCGGCCGAGCGGGGTCTCAATGCTCAGCCGAGTGACTCCTTCACTCGGCCGAGTGGCATGCTGAAAATGCCCAATCTCCATCTTTTCGCTTCCTCGTCGCTCCTACGACGTTCTTTCTTCTTCCACTCGTCTTCCATTGCAGAATAACCCTCAAAAGGGCCATGGTTGACACTCCGGAGTGGGTGCAAATCCTTTAAGCTCATTTTTGCTCCCGATCGCTCCATATTTCCTGAAATCCGACAAAAACAAGAAATAGTGAAAAGCATCGCAATATTGTCGAATAATCTTGAAAAACGCAATATGAGCAATCGAAATGGCATGAAAACATGCAGAAAAAAGGTGTAAAATATGGAGTGATCAAATAGCGATAATAATATTAGAATGTCCAATAAACTAAGTTCGACGTCCGAGTCATAAGCTATGAGTCTAATTGTTTCGTTTTCTGTGTCATTAGATGGCAGGAAGGCGAATCACCCGTGGTGGTGGTAGTGGTGTGCCCCCTCATGACAAGGAGCCTGAGCGGGAACCCACCAATGGGGAGATGATGCGGATGATGCTTCAGATGATGCAGGGGCAGCAGGGCGTGCTCCTGCAAGTCCAGAATGCTCCGGTTGGTCGAGCTCCTCGGGCGGCTCCGGAGGCCCCTCGCTCCGAGCCAGGAGCGAAGCAATTTCGGGAGATGGGTCCCTCATATTTTGATGGGTCTGATGGTCCTCTGGCTGCCGATGAGTGGATTTGGAACATTGAGGATAACTTGAAGATGGCCAAGATCACCCCCGTTGGATGGGTTGATTTGGCAAAGCGGCAACTCAAGGATAACGCTCGAAACTGGTGGGATGCGGAAGAGAAGATGTTGGTGGAGCCGATAGCTTGGGCTACCTTTAAGTCCAGGTTTGATGAGGAGTTCTTTCCGAAGGCTGCTAAGAAGGAGATACTGCAACGTTTCATTGATCTGAAGCAAGGGAGCTTGACGGTGGACCAGTACCACCAAGAGTTTACTAGGCTTAGTCGGTTCGTGCCGAAGATGGTGCAGGATGCTGATGAGAGGGCTCAGAGGTTCCTGCAGGGACTTGCTTTGGAGCTCCAGAGTTTTGTGTCTTCCTCTGATATGGACTCTTATCAGAAGGTTCTGGTCGCTGCAAGGAGGCATGAGCTGAACCTGAGTCAGAGGAGGGGACATGTTTCTGGTGCTGGGAAGAGGCCTATGGAGCAGGCCAGGGCTGTGGTTAGGCCTGGTTTCAAGCCTAATCATCCGGTGCAGTTCAAGAGGCCAGGAGGGCCTATTCTGAAGACTTTCCATTTCTGCGGCAGGACCGGGCACGTCAAGGATCAGTGTAGGAGATTCATGGGCCAGTGTGTTGTCTGTGGGGATCCTACCCATGCCATGAAGGATTGTCTGAGGTCAAAGCAGCCTTGGAGGGCACCTGTTGCAGCACCGCCGTTGCAGTAGAGGGCGTCTGTTCCTGCTGGACGTGGAGCAGCTCTTGTTCCACAGAGGCAGGCTTACCAGCAGGCTTTTCCGCCGAGGCGACAGGCTTTTCTGATGACTGCTGTGGAGAACGGGGCTGTGGATGAGGTTATCGCAGGTAATCCTCTTCTAGCTGTTCCTTTCTTATTTGGCTTTGTTTGTTAGACTATGTTGTTTGCTTGAATATGATTGTTTGTTGGGCTAGGGCTTGATCGTTAGACTATTTGTAGGTGTGATTTTGGTGTGCACGTTTCCTGCACGAGTCCTCTTTGACTCTGGTGCATCGATGTGCATTATTTCTCGGAGCTTCGTGGAGAAGAATTCCTTGTCGACGTCCCCTCTTTCCAAGAGTTGGAATATCGTTACAGGGAATGGCGTGGTCACGGTGCATCTTGGTTGCAATTCTTGCTCGTTGATGGTTTGTGGACATGAGCTTTATGCTGATTTCATTGTCCACGACATCATCAACTATGATGTGGTCCTTGGGATGGATTGGCTTGCGAGCTTCTATGCTACGATCGGCTGTCGGAAGAAGAAGGTGGTGTTCGAGATTCCCGGACATCCAGTATTTGAGTTCAGCCGAGGTAGCAGTTCGCTTGGTCCTGTCAGATTTCGGGCCAGTCCGATGGAGATTGTGGCTGTGCAGATGGAGCTGAAGAGGCCAACGGTTGTGCGGGATTTTGATGACGTCTTCCCCGAGGAGATGTCTGGTTTGCCACCTGATCGAGCTTTAGAATTTTCTATTGATCTGGTTCCGGGAGCGCAGCCGATCTCGAAGGCGCCATATCGTATGGCACCCGCCGAGTTGGTGGAATTGCAGAAGCAGCTGGATGAGCTTTTGCAGAAGGGTTATATCAATCCTAGTGTGTCTCCGTGGGGAGCACCGGTGCTGCTGGTGAAGAAGAAGGATGGTTCGCGTCGCATATGCGTGGACTATCTGGAGTTAAATGCGGTGACCATCAAGAATAAATACCCGTTGCCTCGCATCGATGATATTTTTGATCAGCTTGGAGGTTCGAGGGTGTTTTCTAAATTGGATTTGAGGAGTGGTTACCATCAGTTGAATGTGAAGAAGGATGATGTTCCGAAGACAGCGTTCAGGATAAAGTATGGACACTACGAGTTTGTGGTTATGCCTTTCGGTGTAACCAATGCACCCGCAGTTTTCATGAATCTGATGAACATGATTTTCTACGACTTTTTGGATAAGTTTGTTGTTATCTTTATTGACGACATTCTGATCTATTCAAAGTCAGAGGAGGAGCATGCCTCGCACTTGAGGACGGTGTTGGAGATCTTGAGGAAGCATCGGTTGTATGCTAAGTTTTCGAAGTGCGAGTTTTGGCTGGATAGAGTTGCTTTTCTGGGGCATGTGGCGACTGGAGATGGTATTTCTGTGGATCCCGAGAAGATTAGGGCCATCAGAGAGTGGCCTGTTCCGCATTTAGCGTCTGAGATCCGGAGTTTCCTTGGACTTGCTGGTTACTATCGGTGTTTTATTAAGGACTTTTCCCGTATTGCTGAGCCGATGACCAGGTTGACGCGGAAGGATGTATCATTTGTTTAGTCAGGTGATTGTGAGAATGCCTTTGGTGTTCTGAGGGAGAGATTGACAACTGCCCCCATTCTTGTTGTGCCTGATCGCAGCGGCAGATTTGAGATCTTTTACGATGCTTCTGGCAAGGGTCTCGGTTGTGTGTTGCATCAGCACGGGCATGTTGTGGCATATGCTTCGCGTCAGCTCAAGACTCATGGGAAGAATTACCCGACGCATGATTTGGAGTTGGCTGCTGTTGTGTTTGCGCTCAAGATTTGGAGGCACTTCCTGCTGAGTGAGAAAGTGAAGATCTTCACCGATCACAAAAGCTTGAAGTATATTTTTACTCAGAAGGAGCTCAACATTCGACAGCGTCGGTGGTTGGAGCTCATGGAGGATTATGAGATTGATTTGCAGTATCAACCTGGCAAGGTGAATGTGGTTCCTGATGCGCTGAGTAGGCTTCCAGCGGTGATGTTGTTGACTTCGCAGTGGAGATTGCAGCAGGATTTTTGCGAGTCTGGTGTTGAGATTGTTCTTCCTAGGGAGGCTTCCCCGTTGATGAGTATGCAGATTCTGTCGACGATCGTGGATCGGATCAAGGCTGGCCAGGCTGGAGATCCGAAGCTGGTGAAGATTCGGGAGCAGGTAGAAGCCGGTCTGCGGACTGACTTTTTGATTCATGAGGATGGCTCACTGAGGTTTGGAGCCAGGTTATGTGTGCCAGCTGGGGATATTAGAGAGGAGATGATGGTGGAGGCACACAGTTCGCCGTATTCTGTGCATCCTGGTGGGACCAAGATGTACAAGGATCTTCGTCTGAACTATTGGTGGCATGGTATGAAGAGGAGTGTGGCTCGGAGTGTAGCCAAGTGTTTGGTTTGCCAGCAAGTGAAGGCGGAGCATCAGCGTACGGCAGGGTTGCTACAACCGCTTCTGATTCCGGAGTGGAAGTGGCAACACATCACTATGGATTTCGTGACCGGACTACCTCGGAGCCCGAAGCAGAATGACGTGATTTGGGTGATCGTAGACCGATTCACCAAATCCGCGCACTTTATTCCTTTCCGAGTTGGACAGTCCACTGAGGCGCTAGCGAGGAGATATATGGAGGTAAATTCTTTTACGCTCCGTTTCTATTTCCTTTTCCTAGTTTAGATAGTGATGTAACGTGAATCGTGCAGGAGGTCGTGCGACTTCACGGAGTCCCCGTGAGTATCGTGTCAGACAGAGACACGAGGTTCACATCTCAGTTCTGGCAGAGTTTACAGAAGAGTTTGGGTACGCGTCTGAGTTTCAGCACGACGTACCATCCGCAGAAGGATGGCCAGTCCGAGAGGACGATCCAGATCTTGGAGGACATGCTGAGGGCGTGCATGTTGGATTTCAAGGGTTCGTGGGAGGACCATCTACATCTGGTAGAGTTTTCCTACAATAACAGCTTCCAGGCGAGTATTGGCATGGTGCCTTTCGCCGCTCTTTATGGGAAGAAATGTCGATCGCCATTGAGTTGGGATGACGTTGGTGATCGGGAGCTGTTGGGACCTGAGATGATTGTGGAGGCCGTGGATGTTGTCAGGAACATTCGGGTAGGTTAAGGATTGCTCAGGACCGTTTTAAGCATTGGGCGGATGCGAAACGCCGTCCTTTGGAGTTTCATCTGGGCGACCATGTGTTCTTGAAGATTTCCCCGAATTGTGGTGTGATTCGCTTTGGGAAGCGAGGGAAGTTGAGCCCACGATACATTGGACCGTTTGACGTTTTGGAGAGAGTTGGCGAGGTAGACTACCGCTTAGCCTTGCCGCCATCTTTGGAGGGAGTTCACAATGGTTTCCATGTGTCGCAGCTTTGTCGATACATTAGCGATCCATCTCATGCTGTGGATTTTTCGGAGATTACCGTTCGCCCCGATATGACGTATGACCAGCAGCCAGTGTAGATTCTGGACAGGCGTCAGAAGTCACTTCGGAACAAGGTTGTCAATCTTGTGAGGGTGATGTGGCGACACGGCTCGCCAAGAGAGTCTACTTGGGAGAATGAGGATGAGAAGCGAGAGCATTTCCCACTTTTGTTTCTGGACACGTTAGTGTTGGGAAATTCCGAGGACGGAATTTTATTAAGTTGGGGAGGATGTAACGACTGGTTTTTATGTATTTGGATTAGCTATATTATATTATATGTTTTGGTGGATTTTCTCCTTATGCGTGGTTTTCATCTCCGTAGCTTTCATTTTCGAACGTTTCGTCGCGTTTTCCTAGCTTCTTCCGTTGATCGTCGATTTCAGAGTAAGTCATTCATGACGGGCTTCATATCGGTCATATCTTATTGTTAGATCAAGCCTAGGAGTCTTAGGAATCGATCCCGGAGCTTCGCGCTCCATTTCGGAACTTTTGGTGCACGTTAGCCGGTACAAGAAGGGGAACCGACCGACTAGATGACGATTTAGTCGGTCGGCAAACCTTCATGGACCGACTAGTGGGCTTTGTAAATTATTCAGGAGTTACTGTTTCTCGTTAGTCGGTCTAAGAACATTTGTCGACCGACTAGGTTGCAAACTAGTCGGTCAGCAATCGTTCTTTAACCGACTAACTCTATGTTCATTTGATGCCAAGTACTATTCATTCTTAGTCGGTCTAAGAACGTTCATCGACCGACTAGATGACAAACTAGTCGGTCAGTAGTTGTTCTTTGACCGACTAAATCTAAATCCTATTTTTTGTACAGGAGTTACTGTTTGGACTTAGTCGATCTGCGTTGGTTAACCGACCGACTAGTTCCCAAACTAGTCGGTCAGTGGTTGTTCTTTGACCGACTAACTAGTGTCGAAACCCTAATTTCTGGGCAGCCACTGGCTGTGCCTATTTAAACCCCCCCCAAATGTTTTCTTTTCTTCTTTCACTTCTCCTGAGCCTCCTTCTTTCCCAAACCACTCTCCAACATTTCCCCAAGCCATTCCTTCCTCCCTTGGAGTTCCCTCTCTATTTTGGCCTACCACCATGCCCTAGGTCATCTCCAACCCCCAAAAAAACCACCAAAACCCCATTTCTCCAGATTTTCCCCATCCATTCCAGATCTGAACCCTAGGTTCCCCGGATCATTTCTTCCGTTGCCGTGCTTGCTCGGCATCGTTCTTCCGCTTCCGATACGGTAATAAATCGATCTCTTAATATTCTCATAGCTCATTTGTGTTTTTGTGAAACCCTAATAAAACTAGGTTGGATGTTGTTTTAATGTTGTTTTTCCATGGCAGCGATCTCTTTTCCATAGCTAGCATTTGTGTGACGGCCTCGTTGATCGTCATCCTCGGGGCTAGGCAAGTGAAACTTGCCACTTAGGGTTTTGGGCCATGTTTTAGGCCATTTGCTTGTTGTAGGCGTAAAAGAGACTAGGCGACGAAATGATACTCGCCTAGGCACAATTTCAGGAACTAGCTTGACAATGAAGCTAGGACCGTCATTTATCACGTTGCATAACTATCATGTCATGTTTAATTTTGATTAACGGTACGCGAATTAATTGTCATCCATGCTATCCATGTTGTATGTCGCATTCGTAGCACACGCTACAATACTTGTGTTTCCTGGCCCATGTTCCAGAAGCGGGCTACGTGAGTTGGTTGATAGCCAATGCCCGATCTACTTATTTACCGGCTAGGCACCTGCGTTGCAGCCATAACCCTACTCCATACTTGTTAAATACACTTCCTGGCTCGTGTTCCAGAAGCGAGCATTCCGTGTTCGGGGTAATTCCCTGGCTTGATACACGTGGAGGGGTAGAGATAAACGGTCACTTGAGCTTAGGAGTTGGCCCGATCAGCCACTCTAGCCAACAGGCGGAATCTCTGTGCACAACTTGTTTACTTGACGTGTTCACTTGACGTGAACCACTTGACTTGTACTTGTCCATGTTTTACTTGTTATCCATGACATACTTGCTACTTGTACTTCCCTTTACTTGTCACTTCCATACTATACTTGCCATGCCATGCATCATACTATAACTGCTAGGTTGCTAGTTTACCTTACCTTCAGTTTCCTTGCCCAAGTCTTTTAGACTTGCTGACATATGCCCCTTTACTCTTTTGGGTGACACATGTTAGATCACGAGCCTGAGTCCTTTGTTGAGGACGAGGTGTTTGCGGACGCCGAGCCCGAGTCTGTGTTTGGCGAGGAGTACGTGGACACTGGGGACCAGTCCTAGTGTCTTCGTTGAGCTTTCCCCTTTTTGTTCTTGATTGCTGTAGTTGTCGGTGCGCAGCACCTATACTCTGTTTACGTTTGTCTTTGTTTGGCCTTGTTCTGGGCCTTTAGACTCTTTCTTTTAGCCTGGTGGCTTTTCTGGATGTTGAACTTAATTTTAATGTTGGACAATTTCTGAGATTGAGATTTTGTTTCTGTCTCTCCTTGTGTTATTATTGTTGTTCCGTTTGTGGTTATAGGGACCTGCTTATGTTTTATTGACGCTTATCGGGTTTAGGGCTTCACAGCTCCACTCTCGTGCGGACCATTTCACGTCTCTCCTCCATTTTAGGGAAGCGGGGCGTGACAATTCGTTTATTTTCATCCATAAGCAAAGTACATTTACTTTTAAAAGCTCTCTTGTTTTCCTCCTCCTCCTTTTCAAACTCAATCATTTTTCTTTTAAAGTCATTATCCACCATGCAGAATTTATCATTAAGCTATCTAATCACATAGTCTTTTTCAGTTTCGAGCTTAGTCAAGTCTAGCTTAAGCATGCTAATATCATTCAACAAGGAATTACAAGTAAGACCATTAGCTTTTTCAGGCATGCTAGCTTTTTCTTTTTCTAGTGACACAATTTTAGCGTTACATGCAACAAGTTTCTCTTTAAGAATATCAACTTCATCAAAAATGTCACAGTAGTCTTTTTGAAATTTAAAGCTAGCATCCCTATAATCATTCAACGTGAGTTCTAGCTCATTAATCTCGTTTTGCATTCCATAACAAACATCTAATAATTCAGCTTTAGTAAAGAAATTTACCTCATCGTTGTTTGCCATTAAACAGACGACAGCGGAGTGGGCTACCATCTCTTCATCATCATCCTCAGCTTTGCTATCCATGTCCCATGTTAGCATCTTGGCTTTTCCTTTATCTTTAGCAACCTGAGCAGTCTCTTGTCTGCATTACTTCTCGAAGTGTCACTTTTTCCTGCATTTGAAGCATTCAACTCTATTAACAGAATCTTGTTCAGAAGAATTTTTATCGTAATTAAAAGTGTTAGAAAGAATGAACCTTATATGCATTTTTGATCTTTCTTGAGGAGTTCTGACGAACTTTCTGAAATTTCTAACCATTAGCGCCATCTCCTCCTCATCATCTTCATCTTTGCTAGCTTTCAGAGCAAGTGGCTTTGAAACTTTTTCCTTCTCCTCAGGTTTCTCTCTTTCTTCAGTATTTTGCAATCCAAGCTCGTGGGACATTAGATTACCTATCAATTCCTCCACCCTCATCTGTGATAGATCCTTCGCTTCTTGTATGGCAGTGACTTTAGGCCTGAAAGAGCTTGCTAGCGCTCTTAATATCTTCATCACCTGTTCAAGGCTAGAATATGGCTTACCGAGCGAGCTAGACTTGTAGACGATGTTGGTGAACCTCGCAAACATCTCTGATATGGTCTCTGATGGTAGCATGTGAAACCCCTCGTACGCTATGCTTAGAAGTGCAAGTCTAGACTCCTTCACCTGTGACGTTCCCTCGTGCGTCACCTCCAATGTATGCCATATTTCATGCGTAGTTAGACAATGTGAGATACGATTGAATTTAGATTTATCTAATGAACAAATGAGAGCATTCATAGCTTTAGCATTAAGAGAATAGAGTTTCCAATCATTATCATCCCATTTATCATCATGTTTAAGCATATCAATATTTTCAATTTTAATGACAAGTGGTTTATATCCTTTTTCAACAATTTGCCATGCTTTATAATCAATAGAAATTAAGTAGATTCTCATACGATTTTTCCAATAAGCATAATCTACTCCATTAAATCTAGGGGACGTGATATGGACTGACCCTCAGCAAAAGCACTATCAATGTGATCCATGGTCAATCCTAGGCTAGATCCTAAAACCTGCTCTGATGCCACTTGTTGGATCTGGATCCTAGCCTAGAGGGGGGGGGGGGTGAATAGGCTAATAAAAAAAATTCTCGCACAACCCACGAGAAATCACACGCAGTTAAAAGAACAACCAGAGAAAATAAGATAAATCACAGAGTACGCACAGATATACCCTGGTTCGGTCGTACCAACGACCTACGTCCAGCCCCAAGAAAATACTAGAATTAATAAGTTCCTTCCGTACACCTACAATGGGGTCCTAGCACCAATTCCCCACCTAGATTGTACTACACTCAACAAAGTCAAGCTATCAACCTAGTAAATATGTATCTTGACTACACCAACACGTCAAGACCCTCTTGTCTAGCCCCAACCAGACAAGTCCAAAATAGTCACAAAATATCGGTAAAGTTTTTCATACAGAGAACGTTACACTAAGACACAAATATAAAGAATAAAGGATTTAGAAATGCTCAGTTCGTGTCTGTATAGTTTTCTCTATCAATAAGCACGTCGTTAGCTCCAATCTGACGCAAACGGTGTCTCGATCCGACTCCTGGATCTCAATCTGTCTCAAATAGCACTCTGGTCTGTGCGTATAGCAATTCAGTTCAAAATCAATTAATAGGTAGTCTGTGCGCAAAGCAACTCCCTTAATCCACATTAGCCTTGCTTTTCAATTTACTTCGCTTTCGCTCGATCCTATCCATGTTATTACGAAGTTCTCTCCGTCGTGAATTAGGGTATGCAGTGTAATCGACTTGGCCGTCACCTCAACGACGACAGCGACAACCTTGACTTCGACGGCGGGTTATCATCTCCTCTGGTGACTGCACGACGACGTGTAGGCTTCGACTCAGCAGCTCTCGACGACGACGAGAGATCGAAGATCACTGCGGTGCTCTTCGATCGCTGCTAGGGTTTCTTCCACAGCAGCGTTCGACTTCCTTGAGCTCTATGGCGATGAGGGCTCTTTTCCGATGGCGGCAACAACGACGGCAGCTTCGAGACGGCAGCTTCGAGACTGACGGTGAGGAGGGCTCTCTTTCGATGGTGCTTTGCCCTCACGGCAGCCGCGGCTTCGTGGATCGTCGACTTCGATGGCAGCTCCTCTTCAATGACGACATGAGCGTGGACTTCTCTGACTGCAGCAATGACAATGCCTCGACCTCATGGCAAGGATAGGCTCATGGAAATTAGGGCAACGACGACGTCGACTTCGTCATGCAGGAGACTTTAATGGCATCGGACGCTTGACTTCTCCGACATCTCATCAATGATGAACTCACTGCGATTTTAAACTCATCGGCAGCGGTAATGGAGAACAACTTGTCGATGTCGAAGTAAGGCTCTAGAGGTGGATCCCGACGGTGTTCACAGCGGTAGCTGCTCGACTCTACGGCGGGCTTCGACTTCTTTGATCTGTAACAAAAACTGCAGCTTTGGCGACTTCGACGTTTTGTTCGACATGCGACGACTTCTTCACGACAATGCCACAGCAGTGAGGGCTCTCCTTCGATGACGACAAGTGCGGTTGATGATGCATGGGTCGATGATGATGATGGCAGAACCAACTCGTAGATGCTGTAGATTGTGATCGGAGACGATTTCGGAGGAGCTGGGTGCAGCAATGGTTTGGCTTGGAGCTTGGCTTGAAGACTCGGAGGCAAGAGGATGAAGCAGCATCGTGAACTTTGAGCGGCTGTTTGAACTTCTGCTGTATTGCTTTTGGACTTGTGATGAAAATTGGTTTTGAAGAGCTTTTAGATGCTTGCTTGTTGCTCCTTTTTTTCTTAGAAAAATTTGCTTCGGCCAATTCCTTCTTGATTTTTGTTGCCACAAGTTTTTTGGAAATTTTTGTGTGGCCGCTTGTTTTCTAATGTATGCCGCAAGCTTTTACAACCCTAGAAGATGTGTATATAGAGGCCCTTGTTAGGGTTCTCCAATATGGTGAGAGGATGTGCGGCCAAGTATGGAGATAGGAAGCAATCTCATTGGAGATAGGAATGATTTTGTCAAAATGGGATTTGGTAGGAATTGATAGGATCTTTAATAGATTTGACTTCATCTCTCCCTTATTGGACCAAGTCCAATTTGCTAGGTGTATAGCTCTTTGACCAAGTTCATTAGATATGTGGATATCAATTTCTCCAACAGTTGACTTAGTCATCACTTTGAAGAATTTACCGCTTTGTCATTCCTGAAACACACTTAGTACACACGTTAATAGCAACACACACGTTTGTCATCATCAAACTAAAGATCCTAGATCGTTGAGATCGTTTGTCACGACCCGCTTCCCTAAAATTGAGGCGAGGCGTGAGAAGTCCGCTCAGACTTGGAGCTGTGAGGCTCCAGTCTGTAAAGCGTCTGGAATATCTAAGTATAGGTCATTGCAAATGCGATATAGAACAAAGATAATAATAAAGAGACAGATAATATAATTATTCAAATCTCAGAATGTCCATAATAAATTCCAACATCACAGAAAAGCCACCTGGCTAAAAGAAGAGTCTAAAAGGCCCCAGCATGGCCAACAGAAATAATCAAACGTACAGAAAGAAAGGTGCTACGCACCGATAACCTAACAACAGACTAAGCAGAAAGTAACACCAAAAGAAGTCTCTACGACTGGTCGCCGGTGTCCTCGTACTCCACGTCAATGGTGGACCCAGGCTCAAAGTCAGCAAACACCTCGTCCTCAGCAACGGACTCTGGCTCAGCAACTAACATGCGACACCCAAAAGAGACGAGGGCGCATGTCAGCAAGTCTACAAGAGACTTGTGCAAGGAAACTAAAAGGACGAAACAACCTAGCAGTTCTAAAGGTATGCGATGACATGACAGTTTAAGATATGAATGCAACAAGTAGTAAAGTGCATCAAGTATGACATGACAACAGGTTATACATGGCAACAAGTTATACATGGCAAGGGAAATCATTCACATAGATTGTTACAAGTCAAGTAAACAAGTCAAGTAAACACGTCGAGTAAACACGTCATGCACAGAGATTACGCCTTTTGGGTGGAGTGGCTGTACGGGCCAACTCCTACGCTCAAGTGATCACTTATCCCTACCCCTCCATGTGTATTGGACATTGGCTTTTGACCAACACATGTAGCCCGCTTCTGGATCACGAGCCAGGAAGTGTATTTGGCATAGGTTTGTGCCTGCAACACAGGTGCCTAGCCTGAATAAGGAAGTACAAGTAGTGTGTGCTACGAAAACAAACATTCAAGCATGGAATGATGCATGGCATGGCAAGATTACAAGTAATGTGCGTACAGGTAAGGAATTTAAACATCACAGGCCTAGAAGAGCAAAAGTAAAGTGCGTACAGATATGGAATTTAAACGTGGCAGGCGAAATGAATGAATGACATGGCAGGGTGTCAGATCTAGCTTCGTTGTCAAGCTAGATCTTAAAATTGCGTCTAGGCGAGTATCATTTCGTCGCCTAGTCTCTTTTACGCTAAAACGGGGAATGGCCTAAGACATGGCCTAAAACACAAGTTTGGCAAGTTTCACTTGCCTGCAATCAACCGTTCTGAATACACCGTCCAATCAGTCCAATCTACCTATGTGCTCGGATCACCAGCCTATAGGCCCAAATTAAATTATCTTTATTAGTGATTTACCAGACAATTAAAATACCGATTTTTATCTTCATTAGCAGGCATTGGTTGGGGGTCCTAACTGTTCAAAAAGTTACCCTTACACGACACGGAGCTACACTGGCGTCGGGTAGCGACGCCAGGGGTTGGAATAATAGAAAACGCTTCACGTCTAGATTCCAAATAAGATTCCTACGATCGCTAATCCTTGGACAGCGACCAGATCAGTGAGCAAGATTCCAATCAACGAGTGAGAGTTCGGTAGACGTTTTTACGGTTCCCGGGAAGCCGTAACAACGAATCGAGACGAACGGTTCGACGTACACAGAGTCTACGATGTTGAGCATCGTAGAGGATGATCGTGACGTCTGAAAACACCCCTAGGAGATGTAGAGGGCTGTCAGAAGACACCAACAATGAGAGGGTACCGCGAGAACTTAGTGACGCGTCGATACGTCACTATACACGCAAAACAGCGAGAACACTCGCTGTTTCAGATGTTGAACGGCCTGAAGGGATTTCAGGCGGCAGCGGGGGCCCAAGGGGGTCGACGGCGGCGGTTGGAGGCTGCGACGGCGGCCGGCAGCGGCGGTGGTGGCCGCCGCCGCTGCTGCGAATTGCTGTTGCTGCAGCGAATATTGTGGCAGTTGCGGGCGATGATACGGCGGCCACGGCGGTGCAGGCTGCCGGAAAGAGGTCAGGGCGTGGGTCAGGGCTTGGTCGACGTCGGTCTAGAGGCGGAGAGCGCAAGAAGAAGACGCTCGGGGGTTGTTTGCGTGAATAGAGAGTTAGGGCCGGTGGTTTGCGTGAGTTGGCTGTGAAAAATAAAGACCTAGGGGTTGTTTAATATAGGGTGTGGGCTGATCACGTGGGTAGAGGGCTGGAAACGTGGGTGACTAGGTCTAGGGCTAGGTTAGGGCTGTTTTTGAATTAAGAATTGGCTATTATTAATATTAAACCCAATTTCTCACCCTCTCTCACTCTCCCTAGGCTATGCGTGTGTGCGGCCAAGTGCAAACAAGGGCTGAGTCAACTAAGTATTAGGATGTAACATAGTTTATTATTATTAATGATTTTTATTAGGGAAATTACTCTAGATGAAACTTAGGGCTAAAAATGTAATAAGTTAGGCCAAATAGTGAAAGTAGATCAAACGAAGACCAAAAATTGTGAAATAAATACTGGGGTGACCAGGACGACGAGAGAAAGAAGACAGAGAAGACGGATCACAATTTCGACGACGAGAAATGAAATTAAAAATAAAAAGGCCTCACGACAAAAGTGAAAATCGTGACGTCTCGTCAAACAAAGTCAAATCGTGGGAGAACGACCCGTGAAATGGAGTTCCAAATTAATTCCACAATTTAATATTCTTCGAGAGGGTCACAATGGCATATCACACTATAGGGTTTGGATACAGACAAGGTCTAAAATAAATACGTGCACGAACAAGATTACGTGCACGAAAAGCGTACAAAGGATACGAGGTCCAAAGGCGACAGTAATTCCAAGTTAGGCACACGTCAAGGGTTGGCTTGCTAAAGATGCAACCAAGGTGCTACGGCCCTATCGACTCAACGGCACGTCTCACATACAAAGAAACAAAACTAATCAGGTACCCGAAATTGCTATACGCACAGCCGTATAACGAATAGTGAGTACCGGCCATTACATCCTACCCACCTTAGAATAAAGTCCGTCCTCAGACTTTCTAACTATAAATATATCTCTAGCCAGACTAGTAGCTATCCCAATCACATCACACTATAATTCAACCAGGTATAGTCTTTACCAGTGCTTGTATATGCACTAGGTAGTCAAACATTAACACTACCAACATGTATATATATATGTGTGTGTGTATATATATATATATATATATATATATATATATATATATTCACGCACATTATACACTTATACCTATTATAGTCAGTCAAATTTATACACGTATTTCAATCATGTGTGTGTGTGTGTGCGCGTGCGCATACATCCCTTATATAACTACTACTTACCTAGCACAAAACAATAGTTCAGATACTCACATAAGAATAGTCTCACACTAGCAAATACAATCATTGCTCTACATATAGATAACTACCTATGCACAAAACAAACATGGGTATACTACTCCCTAATATTTCCTAGTATACATCCAATACCAAACACATCAACACATGCAGTCACACCATACCATAATTAAATCAAGTTTACTATATCTAATATACATTCACCACTACTATAATTTCACAGTCATTCAAATGCATGCAAACATTTCACCATATATTCACATCACATACGGTCCTATAACTATATTGGCGACACGCCACTCATACCATAGTCACCAATACCTATAACTAAGCACATACTTACCCGTGCATGGTGCACACCCACGCACGCTAACATTCCATTCATATATACCAATCACACCACCTTATACTCAGCACATCCACACACCTAGTTTAGCTAGCACACGTACGTTCACACAGGCAAGTCCTAAGTAAATAACTATACCACAGCCAACACCTATAACTATATACTGGTATAGCGACCCACAATCATGTGTGTAACACAACCAGGCACAATCAATCCTATCACTATACATACATCATCCATCGCTATATTCATGGTACTACACGCAAACCACAGACATATGTAATAATATACTTAGAGTATACCCACTCAAGCTTGAGTGAGACTCAAAACACATATCAGACTACTCTATATACATAACACGATACCTATACCTATACCAATACCACTCCAATGTATACACATCTACAAACATAACCATATACATACCATAATGTCAATCACACTTAATATCTAGTCAGGTAACACCCACATAGTTTAATTACTTTATATACCATAATAATATTACAGACATCAGCACACATATAATTATAATACACTCCCTAATACATGCATTCATCGTATAGTCACGCACATGTAACATATATATTCACACCATATCCTTCTACCTATAATTAGTATACCAACACATCTACTTCATACATAGTTAAGATATGCAATAGTCGTGTATACCTCGTGGTATACACACATACAACATCCCGTAAAAGCGAGCAATACCAATCAAAATTATAATCCTACTACCATACGTATATCACATATACACTCATGCAGCAAATACATAACTACTTACGTCTAAGCACCATACATATCTACGTACGAGCACACACTCACACGTACTAACATATAGGTCATATAATAGGCCTACTCACTTAACTATAAGTACACCTATTATCATTACACCTAATATTCACCTGACTTACTAATATATATATATATATATATACATATCAAGCATTCACAAGTATCTTCGAACCACATACTCAACTAACAGATATTCCAACACAAATTCCTAAGTGATATAGCTATCCGCACATACATAATAACACCACCATATATACAACTTCACACATATATCACGAATAACACTGATTATACATACATAATACAAGAGTCAAATATTAATATCCTAAGGGTAGCACGCTCATACGGGTCCACACGCTCCACCTATATGCATGCACCACGACATAACAACTTATACTAATGGGCCAACCAAACTATACTAAGGTTGACACAGGCAACGACAAGCACTATTGGCTAAACAATAGGAAAGAAACCGAAGCCAAAAACGTAACGAAGGAAAGATCGAAAAGCACGAGTTCAAATAGGACGAAGATAAGGAGACAACTTGGTTAGGTGAATCAGGGGTATAATTGTGAATGTTTAGGTGGGAAAAAGAAAGATGTAATGATACTCTTATATGATACAGGAAAATAGTGTTTAAAAGATATAAGTTAAAATACGAAGAGTACAAAACCGGTCGATAAAATAAATGTTCGAAATAAGTTTGAGTCATATATACATAATAAGAAAATGGTTTATTAGCTTATTGAAAATCATTATAAGGAAGAATAAGACATCCATACAAACATTAAGGATATAGGTTAAAAAAATATTATACGGCAATAATTTAATATAATTTCGAAAAAATTTCGAAATTCAAAGGATGAAATTAGATTAACTGAAGTGTAGAAAATTTAAGCTCATGTTAAATGCTTTCAAAGTCTTTAAACTAGGGAGAAATTTAAAATAAATAATATTGAAACTACTTTTAGAGGAACCAGGATTTGCCAAAAGAAACAGTTTTATACAAAGATTTTAAAGTACGAGTACGACGTAGCTAGAACTGATATATAAAAATAATTGAAGTTCTATTTAGCTTGGAAAAATATTTTAAAGTATGTATGTTAAGCGATTAAAATGAATCTCATAGTTTAGAAAAGATGGTATATCGAATTATCAAAATAGTAATAAATTTTTAAAACCAAAAATGCGAGAAATATTGGTTAGCAAATAGCTACGTTAAAAATTACAACCAATAGACTCCAAAATCTACGAAAGGATTTTAACTCAATCGAATAGTGAGGAATTAGATATATAAGAAGGGGGTTTTAAAAACAACAATTAAACTGAGCGAAAACTTTTCATAAGGAAAAAAATCGAAATTGACTTTGAGGGATTCAAGATTTGCAACGGAGAAAATTCGAAAGATTAACGATAATCGCCATGAAGCGATCACGTGAAACGAGGGCAAGAATAAGATCGCGTGGTCTTATACAAAATACGCCTAGGATATGACTCATAAAAATCTACCGGGAAATCCTACGATTAGGAAACTTAGCGCTAAGACTTCCTAAGGGTCTAGACTGTAATGAACTGCGTCCGGCTTGGCCCAAAATCGATGAACCCAAATGAACGACTAAAGAATTTGTAGAAGTCTAATATAGTCAGGGCTAGGCAAGAACCACTAAGGTAACTCCTTAGACGATTACAACAATTCCTAGCAAGGAGTCTAGCTAACAATCAGGGACTTCTAACTAGCAAGCACAAACGTCTAACTAAGTCTTACTATAGTCCTGATCTAATGGATTCCCTACTAAGCTGAGACAGATGTTCGAGCAACACGTCTACCAGCCACCTAAGACATAGGAAACGATAAAATTAGACTCAAGGCTTATGATTTGGATGTTTTAATTTATTTAATGGACATTCTATTTTTATTATCGTTGTTCTGATAATTCGCAGTTGCAGTGGACCTGCATGGGCCACCAACAAAACCTGTCACGACCCGCTTCCCTAAAATGGAGGCGAGGCGTGAGAAGTCCGCTCAGACTTGGAGCTGTGAGGCTCCAGTCTGTAAAGCGTCTGGAATATCCAAGTATAGGTCCTTGCAAATGCGATACAGAACAAAGGTAATAATAAAGAGACAGATAATATAATTATTCAAATCTCAGAATGTCCACAATAAATTCTAACATCACAGAAAAGCCACCAGGCTAAAAGAAGAGTCTAAAAGGCCCCAGCATGGCCAACAGAAATAATCAAACGTACAGAAAGAAAGGTGCTACGCACCGATAACCTAACAACAGACTAAGCAGAAAGTAACACCAAAAGAAGTCTCTACGACTGGTCGCCGGTGTCCTCGTACTCTACGTCAACGGTGGACCCAGGCTCAAAGTCAGCAAACACCTCGTCCTCAGCAACGGACTCTGGCTCAGCAACTAACATGTGATACCCAAAAGAGACGAGTGCGCATGTCAGCAAGTCTACAAGAGACTTGTGCAAGGAAACTAAAAGGACGAAACAACCTAGCAGTTCTAAAGGTATGCGATGACATGGCAGTTTAAGATATGAATGCAACAAGTAGTAAAGTGCATCAAGTATGACATGACAACATGTTATACATGGAAACAAGTTATACATGGCAAGGGAAATCATTCACATGGATTGTTACAAGTCAAGTAAATAAGGCAAGTAACCACGTCAAGTAAACACGGCGTGCACAGAGATTACGCCTTTTGGCTGGAGTGGCTGTACGGGCCAACTCCTACGCTCAAGTGATCGCTTATCCCTACCCCTTCACGTGTATCGAGCATTGGCTTTTGACCAACACATGTAGCCCGCTTCTGGATCACGAGCCAGGAAGTGTATTTGGCATAGGGTTGTGCCTGCAACGCAGGTGCCTAGCCTGAACAAGAAAGTACAAGTAGCGTGTGCTACGAAAACAAACATTCAAGCATGGAATGATGCATGGCATGGCAAGATTACAAGTAATGTGCGTACAGATAAGGAATTTAAAAATCACAGGCATGGCAGAGCAAAAGTAAAGTGCGTACAGATATGGAATTTAAACGTGGCAGGCGAAATGAATGAATGACATGGCAGGGTGTCAGATCTAGCTTCGTTGTCAAGCTAGATCTTAAAATTGCGTCTAGGCGAGTATCATTTCGTCGCCTAGTCTCTTTTACGCTAAAACGGGGAATGGCCTAAGACATGGCCTAAAACACAAGTTTGGCAAGTTTCACTTGTCTGCAATCAACCGTTCTGAATACACCGTCCAATCAGTCCAATCTACCTATGTGCTCGGATCACCAGCATACAGTCCCAAATTAAATTATCTTTATTAGTGATTTACCAGACAATTAAAATACCGATTTTTATCTTCATTAGCAGGCATTGGTTGGGGACCCTAAGTGTTCAGAAAGTTACACTTACACGACGCGAGAGCTACACTGGCGTCGGGTAGCAACGCCAGGGGTTGGAATAATAGAAAAAGCTCCATGTCCAGATTCCAAATAAGATTCCTATGATCGCTAATCCTTGGACAGTGACCAGATCAGCGAGCAAGATTCCAATCAGTGAGCGAGAGTTCGATAGATGTTTTTACGGTTCCCGGGAAGCCGTAACAACGAACCGAGACGAACGGTTCAACGTACACGAAGTCTACGATGTTGAGCATCGTAGAGGATGATTGTGACGTTGGAAAACACCCCTAGGAGATGTAGAGGGCTGTCGGAAGACCCCAACAGCGAGAGGATACGGCGAGAACTCAGCGACGCGTCGATACGTCGCTATACATGCAAAACAGCGAGAACACTCGCTGTTTCAGATGTTGAACAGCCTGAAGGGATCTCAGGTGGCAACGGGGGCCCAAGGGGGTCAACGGTGGTGGTTGGAGGCTGCGGTGGTGGCCGCCGCTACTGCTGCGAATTGCTGCTGTTGCAGCGAATATTGCGGCGGTTGCGGGAGATGATACGGCGGCCATGGCGGTGCAGGCTGTCAGAAAGAGGTCATGGCGTGGGTCAGTGCTTGGCCAGCAGCGGTCTAGAGGCAGAGAACGCAAGAAGAAGACGCTCGGGGGTTGTTTGCGTGAATAGAGAGTTAGGGCCAGCGGTTTGCATGAGTTGGCTGTGAAAAATAAATACATAGGGTTTGTTTAATATATGGTGTAGGCTGATCACGTGGGTAAAGGGCTAGAAACGTGGGTGACTAGGTCTAGAGTTAGGTTAGGGTTGTTTTTGAATTAGGAATTGGCTATTATTAATATTAAACCCAATTTCTCACCCTCTCTCACTCTCCCTAGGCTATGCGTGTGTGCGGCCAAGTGCAAACATGGGCTGAGTCAACTAAGTATTAGGATGTAACATAGTTTATTATTATTAATGATTTTTATTAGGGAAATTACTCTAGATGAAACTTAGGGCTAAAAATGTAAAAAGTTGGGCCAAACAGTGAAAGTAGATCAAACGAAGACCAAAAATTGTGAAATAAATACTGGGGTGACCGGGACGACGAGAGAAAGAAGACAGAGAAGACAGATCACAATTTTGACGACGAGAAACGAAATTAAAAATAAAAAGGCCTCACGACAAAAGTGAAAATCGTGACGTCTCGTCAAACAAAGTCAAATCGTGGGAGAACGACCCGTGAAATGACGTTCCGAATTAATTCCACAATTTAATATTCTTCGAGAGGGTCACAATGGCATATCACACGATAGGGTTTGGATACAGACAAGGTCTAAAATAAATACGTGCACGAACAAGATTACGTGCACGAAAAGCGTACAAAGGATACAGGGTCCAAAGGCGACAGTAATTCCAAGTTGGGCACATGTCGGGGGTTGGCTTGCTAAAGATGCAACCAAGGTGCTACGGCCCTATCGACTCAATGGTACGTCTCACATACAAAGCAACAAAACTAATCAGGTACCCGAAATTTCTATACGCACAGCCGCATAATGAATAGTGAGTACCGGCCGTAACATCGTTGCTTCCAACAAAGGCAATGATGGCTTTCTATTGTGCTGTGGATGCCAACAAGTTCAATCGCATATCAACGTGCAAATCCACGAATGAAATTTGGCACATTCTCCAAGGCACCCACGAAGGAACGTCGAAGGTAACCTAATCAAAAATTAGTGTTTTTCATTCTAAATATAAGCACTTCAAGATGCAGGAAGGAGAAGCCATCAAAGGGATGTTCACCTGGTTCATAGAGATTTTGAACGCGCTTGAAGCCCTAGGAAGGTCGTATCGATGGAAGATAGAGTGATAAAGATCTTGTCTTCTCTTACATTGGAATGAGAATCTAAGGCCAACTGTATCGATGAATCAAATGATTTGAGCACATATACTATTGATCAATGCCCCGGTATGCACACGCAACCGGGACAAGCGACTCGTAGTCTTACCGTAAGCGCACGGCGTAGTGGCGAGCGGGTATCGAACTCAGGGAGGAACAATGACAGTGTCTTCTTCTAATTACCTAGCTATCAAAATGGTCAAGAATAATTTGAGGTAAAACTCTCACAATCGTTCGTGTATCTATAGAAATATTAATGGAATAAAGCGCCTAGGGATAGGGAATCCCCGCTACGAACCGTATCTCATCGTTGTGATTCGTAGGTTACGTCATTGCTAGACTTGAATTCTAGGTGAACTAGTCGCAACTAAATGTGGAACCAAGCTCACGCTCTCGTGCTATTGCCGGTCTATAGCAAACCTAGGTTAGGGCCCAATCTTTTGCAAACCCTAACCTAAGCCGCTAGCATTAGGATCGACATCATCGTTCAATCGTATCTCGAGCCCACTCTCGTGCAAACTCAACCTACGACCTAGGTTGAGATAGTTCCTACCCGTCCAATCTCTTGCAAACGGGTATCTGTATAGAAATACGATTAAAACCCTAGCCTTGGTCCAATCTCTTGCAAACCAATTCTAGAAAATTCCAATCGTAAATCTAAATCGAATTTCTAGGGCTTCTTATCAATTGGGACCCAATCTCTTGCAAATCCCAATCGATATGAATCCCTAGCCATCCGTAATTTATCAATCCCAACCTAACCCTAATCAATTCTAGCAAGAATTTCACCAATTCATCACAATTCAAAAATAGGGTTCATAGGGTTCATCCACATGCCCTAAGACGATAAAACTACTCACTAATCATCATGCAATTCATAAGAAATTCAATAGAAAATTCAGCACAATTCATTGCAATAGAGAAATTATCAATAAA
Source organism: Scilla litardierei (assembly GCA_030789695.1). Classification (NCBI taxonomy): domain Eukaryota; kingdom Viridiplantae; phylum Streptophyta; class Magnoliopsida; order Asparagales; family Asparagaceae; genus Scilla; species Scilla litardierei. Next base: position 63,846,227 of record CM061141.1, on the reverse strand, counting down.
AATAGAGTTTTTGACAAGAAAGGAGACAAACCAATGAGAATCCAATAGCATCCAACAAAAGTCCACTGTCTAATCTCTCAAAAAGCCTAAATCTAATTATCTAAAAAGCTCTCTAAAAAGGCTGCAAAAAGTATCAAAAAGTTCTCTCTAACTAGGGAAAAAACTGGGTTTAACTACCCCTCAAAATCGCCCAGAAATTCGTGACAAAAATGCCCCTGCGCAACCTAGAAATCGCAGTTTACGTAGCAGGCAGGGCGGCTCACTCGGCCGAGTGACATTTTTCACTCGACCAAGTGACAAACCCTGTAAAATTACAGTAAGTTGGGACTTTTCGGGGGTCTGTCTTCGGGAGTGACTCGGTCGAGTGGATTTACTCACTCGGCCGAGGGGCAATTCTTGCTCGGCCGAGTCGGAATCGTCAAAAGCCTCTACATTTACAGTAAGTCGGCCTCTTTTGAAGTGGAATTTCCCATGCCACTCGGGCGAGGGGATTTCCATGCTCGACCGAGTGGACTATCGTTACTCGGCCGAGTCCACGCCTATTTCCTTCTGTTGGTGTGTGTCCGGTCTGGTCGGCCGAGTGGTCTTCTTGCTCGGCCGAGTGAGATGCTGCAGATGCCCAATCTTCATCTTTTCGCTTCCTCGTCGCTCCTACGACGTTCCTTCTTCTTCCACTTGTCTTCCATCACCGAATAGCCCTCAAAAGAGCCTTGGGTGACACTCCGGAGTGGGTGCAAATCCTCTTGATCTCAAAATCACTCCGAATCGCTCCATATCTCCTGAAATACGACAAAAACAAGAAATCGTGAAAAGCATCGCAATATTGTCCAATAATCGTAAAAACGCGATATGAGCGATCAAAGTGGCATGCAAACATGCAGAAAAAGGGTGTAAAATACGGAGCGATCAAAATCCCCCAAGCTTACCTCTTACTCGTCCTCGAGGAAGATGAGTAAAAAGCGAGCCCGACGGGTAAAATGATGGAAAAGAGGGAAAAATAAGAAAATAAGAATAAAAATAAAAATAGAAATAGAATAGAAAGCGAAGAAGGGGGGTGCTAGATCATTTTTCTCAGGACGTGGGTTTTGCTCACTCCTAGCATACATCGAATATAAAACACACGTCAAAGACTTTTATTTCGATATCATAGTATAATGATGCATTCGAAATAGAAAACCCCAAAATATCAATATAGCATGAAATATGTAATCATTCTAGAATTAACATCGTCTGAAGCATCTAAAGCGGTATGCATAACCATAGATCACACACTTTTCAATTGAATGCTTTCTATAAGAAGTATAAGAGATATCACATGATATGGAATAGTAAGAATAGAAAAGCACGGTTTTCATGAAATGAATGCTAAGTGTCGATTTCTGGATTTCGTGAAACTTTAGCAATCTCACCGAGTATAGAAAATTACTTAGCCTAGGTTGTCATGTACCGGCAAGTAGTCACTCTCTCTCACATCATTGGATCCTCTCCCCCAAGCTTATCCATAAGCGTGGTGGCATAAAAAATCAATATGTACACTCCCCATTTCTTTTGAAGCTCCAAAAAAGTAAAAATAAAACAAAAGAGGGAAGAATGAGAGAAAGAGTATGAGATGGGATCGTTATGAACTTCTTTTCTCTTTTCTTTTATTCTTTTCTTTTTCTCAATTTTTCTCTTTTTCTATTCTTCTTCTTTTTTTTGAATAACGATATATATATAAGCGATCCCAAATCAAAAGAGAGAAGGATATACATGTATATATTTTTTTCTTTTTGATTTTGGGGATTTGGAGCATGAAAATAAATAGCGGGGGAAATGCCGATAATAGACTTGCTAGGGGGGATTCACCAATGAATATCAAATAGAGAAATGATGCTCAAGATATGTGGAGAAAGAAATAAATGTATCGCTTGGTTCACTCTATAGGACGTGCATGACAACTTTCAGCAGAGTAATATAATCTACTCAGTTTAATCTCAAAAAGTAAACTAGTCCAGATATATCACCCTAGCAAACATTCAATCAACCTGAAAGTGAAGCGTACAATTCATGCAATAAGAAGTGATATGAGAGAGGAAAGCAGTACTCCAAATATAAGCAGACAATGCGTGAAGCTTGGTGTGTTTTCTAAGAAAAGCATACATATGAATCATCAGACATCAGCCAATAACAGAATTTCATCCATATTCATACAGGAAAAAGAGTGGGTTACTATTTCAAAATGCAAAGTAGGACATAGCATATGATATCTGAAACAAAAGCTATGACGTGACAAAATAGCATGCATATGGAGATAAGCTAACACCACGTCATCATCATCACAGAAAAATCATCTCTAGCAAAATATGAAAGAAACAAGGATAAAAGAAAATAGAACTATATACAATGCAGCATACTCAAAAAAGGAAAAGAAAACGTGATGCATGATAAAAAACGAAAAAAATGGTGAAAATAAGTGCAAGAGTGGAAAGAAAACGTGAGAAATAAAAAATAAAGGGTGGCAAAAATGAAAAGGGTGAGAACTCACTCCCTCAAGCTGAAGTGCACAGTGTCCTCAATGTGCAAAGTGTGGCACATCGAGAGACGTGAAGTGGGTGGGGTGGGTGAGGATGCATGCATGATGAAAAAGAAAGAAAAAGAAAGAAAATAAAATATGAATGAATGTGATGCAAGCAAAGATCAGGATGGTGTAGATATAAGTGTCCCCAAAAAGTCTCTCCCTCACTCCCAAAAAGGTATAAAAAGATATGATCAGGAAGGCACCAAAGTAATACGCGGAGGAGGGGGGCAAAAATCAATCACCAGGCCCAGGAACAAACGGGCAGCAAAACGACAAAAATATCAGAGGCATCAAGAGTGTGCCTAAGCTGGTGGTGGGGCTGCACCAGCACCGTCCTATAGCGGGGGTGGTGGTGGAGGTGGTGGCTGCTGGGAGGGTGTAGGTGGTGGAGGCAGACGCGTCAGAATCTGATTCAGGCAAGCCTGAATATCGGGAAGCATGGAGACACGGGACTGCACGAAACTGACCGTGGCAGAGAGAGCCCTAAAGTCTCCTCGAAGTCCACTACCAGCCCCCTCAAGAGCACGAATGCTCTGAACTAGAGTGTCTGGGGGTGGTGGAGCGGAGGGACGCACAGGTCTAACAGGGGATGTGCGGGGCTGTCTCTGGCAGGCAGTGTATAGGATGGGGCCAACAGGGTAGTGTGGAAGGGGTGCTGTGCTCGGTAAGTGATGCCCAGCCTCGGTGTGAGGCTGGGACGCAGGCTGTGTCGAAGTGGAAGCAGCAGCAGCAGAGGTGGAAGTCAAAACAGGCAACGAGGCAGCAGGAGAGGTCAGTGACGCAGAAGTGGGGACAGAAGTCACGACACTCTCGGTAAAGACAGCGGCAGTGGGGTCAGAAGGGCCGACGGTCGGGGTGGCCGTGGACAAAAGTGAGGACAGAACTGCCACTGCGGCGGTAAAGGAGGTCTCGCCGCTCTCTAAAATGGTGGTGGGACGCTCAGGGCTCAGAGAGGTGATAGGCTCAATGGACATAGGCTCAGTGGTGGTGGTGGTGGTGGACTCAGCTAAGGTGCTCCCGACACTGACAGACGTGTGGACAGAAGTGTCGGGAGGTGCAGACAGTGCAAGCCCGGGCTGAGGGATCACGGGGTCGACAGGTGGTGCAGGGGGTGCAGGGGGTGCAGGGGGTGCCTGCTTAGCATCCTTAGCCTCAAGCATGTAGGCAGTGGGGATAAGGAGATCCATCGCTGGAATCCAGTCCCCGTGGGCCGGTCCAATGTGTGTCCGAGCGGGGCTCGGAAGAACCATGTAGTCAGCACTAAAGGGACCGTGCAACCACACCCAGTGCCTGCGACCGTGGGGACGAAGCATCTTCATCCGGGCCATAACATCTCTAGAAAGTGAAGTGGGGCCCGGGGCTCGACGCAAGTCGTCAGGTAGGTCCATGCCGGTCATAAAGGCTAGAAGTGTGATCAGACCGCCGCAATAAATAGGTGAGCGAGTGCTCACCGAAATGATGATGCGGTCCAGAAACCAACTAGCAATGTCAATCTCGACGGTGGGGACCAGGTCGTCGCTACCCCTATCTAGAACCATAGGGCGAGTCATCGCGTAGAGCATGTAGAGCTCTGGCGTAGACATGGTCCCGGGCTCGTACCTCGCTAGGAAAGTAGTCGCCATGAGGCGCTGTGCAATGCGGAGGCAGTGGTGTAGGATAGCTGATGCTTTGGCCCTACTAGGGTCAAAAGCAAGTGGGGATCCCGTGATCCGTGTCCAGAATGTGGAGGTGTCGAACGACGGGGGTGGGATGTGCGTGGGAGCGTAGGCACAGTCAGGGACAGGGACATCAGGCCACTTGAAGAATGCTCTAAGCATGTCGAGAGTGATCTCGCACTCTCGATCCATCAAGCGGAATGTGCATCCTCCAGGGGTCCGGTTCAATATTACATATATAACCCCCCATTTAGCCCTATTTTGTGCTCACATGATGCTAAATTCATCTCTAATTCATACGTATTTTCTACACATTTATTTATTGGAGAAAACACACTATTTGAGCACAAAACAGCATTTAACGACGTATTTCTGCACATTTTATATTTTTCCTAGCTTCGTCTCGATCTCACGATTCCAACGACTATTTATTTGTATTTTTCTGAGATCTGTGCTAATTACTGTGTATTTTTGAATGCAGAATACAATTTAAATGGAGAAATACGCAATTAAATACAAAAATACGGTCGTCGGCCAATCACACGCCACCACGTGGCACAATCCCACGCATTCCCGCTTGAAATCAACGGCTGGGATCATCCCAAACCAATCTCCGAGCAGCAGCACAGGCGACGACGTGGCACATCATCAACCCTCCGATCACGATCGAACGAACGAGAGCGTGCGTCGACGCGGCCATTTCTACACCGTGGATCTGAGATCCAACGGTCGAATCGATTCCGAAGCGTACGTTCAGCGGGCGACAAATTGGGGACACGCGGCGGCCATCGAGCGACTCCCTGCCAGATCGGACGGTCCAAACTCGAAGCAACGGAGAATTACGAGAGGGCGACGTGGCCGCTTGGCATCCACACGATCGCGATCGAACGGCGGAGCGATCGAAATTCTGAAGCGGGCGACGTGGTTCGTTGCACACCGTCGGATCTCGATCCAACGGATGACATCATCCCCGCAGTTCGAATTCGAGGCGGCAATCCGCATGGCTACGTGGCTTCATCTAAGCCGATGATTTTCCATCGAACGGTGCCGATTGACTCCGCAATGTGAACTCGAAGCGACGATCTCACGGGGCAACGTGGATGAATCGAGGCCACACGTTCACGATCCAGCGGTTGGAAATCAGCCCGAAGCGAATTCGATTGAAGATCCGGGTGCGCGAGCGGGTTTCGACCCGATCCGCTTGCCACGTGTCGCCACCACAACGAATCCCGCTTGGATGAGCGGCCAGGGTTTGCTCCGCTCGAGATGAGCGGTCTGGATTCAATCGGGTGCGAATTTATTGCGGGTTTGAACCCGTTAAGCAACCCAAACCCGCAATCTTATTATATAAGCGTATTTAGGGGTTTTGGGCGTATTCAAGCAGTTTGGGGGCGTATTTTGGGCGTATTGGAGGCTCTAGAAGCCGTATTTCCCCTCTGAAAAATTCTGTAAAATTCCAGAGGCTTGTTTCTAATTTCCAGAGAGTTTTGATGTATTTTCAGAGATATTTGGTGATGAATTCTTAACTTAAACTCCTTATTTTGGTGTATTCTAGCGTATTTTGCTATGAACTTGAAGTATTTTGTTATGAAACTTGTTTATTTTCGCATGATGTGTAGCTAAATCTCTGTTGTGCTTGGTATGGAGTAGTTAGGGGATATTATTCGTGTTTATTTGGTTGAAATTCCTCGTGCTAAATCGTTTAACGTCGCTAAAATTGTAATCGTTGTTCGTAAATCGACTTTTTTAGATTCCAAAAGAATTAATTTAGTTGATGATCGCCCCAAAAGGGTGAGATTTGATCTCCCCAAAAGGGAGTTTCATACCGTAGTTTTGATCTCTCCAAAAGAGAGTTTCATATCGTATTAGAATTTTAACGACGATCTTATTGAATATTTTGTTTGAACCCCCAAAAGGGCATCTTCCGATGAATTGCTCCCAAAAGGAGAATTCATTGAGTTATATTGGATATTTTCCCGGTGAATTGCTCTCAAAAAGAGAATTCATTGTGATATATTCATCAACCAAATTAATACGAATTATCGATCCTAACGAACCCATACCATGTGCAAACTTTTTATAGGTATTTTTTTTACGTATTTCTATGTTTATATTATTCACGTGTTCACATCACCATCACCGTCATCGTTTGTGAAGTGTTTAGTTTCTCTTCGTAGGATTTCTATTTGATTTGAACTGTGGTTGCAACAGATTTCTTCCCGTGGATTCGACACCTGGACTCCCAGGTTTTACTACTTGTACGGACTCTTGCACTTGAGAGAGAGCACCCTTTCGGTCCCACCAAGTTTTTGGCGCCGTTGCCGGGGAGGAATGGTTTGTGACTACGGTTTATTTCATTTAGAGGACCTTCGGTGAGATCTTTCCACTTTACTGTACATAAACTTTTTTTTATTATTTTATTTTAAATTTTTAAAAATGGAATATATGAACTTTTATTGCACAAACAATCTGTATGATGCACGGTATGCTAATGCACACAAACATAGAATGGAAAAGCTCAAAATTGTTAATTTTAATCAAACTGACTGTGAAACTTTCTTTCAGGCCTGGAGGAGGTTCACAGACCTAATATCGAGCTATCCGCAGCATGGATACACAAATGAAGAGCTTATGGCGTTCTTCCTAGATGGACTACAACCGCAGCTGCAGGAATTATTGGGAAGCATGACGCCGACAGTGGCGTGGGAATACATGGAGTCTCTGCAAGAAAACGAAGAAACCGTGGAAGAGACTTCAGAGAGCGATTCAACGGAACCTTCGTGCCTCGATCAAGAGGAGCAAAGCGTAGACGTACCTTTGCCATCCTTGAAAGAGGAAGCTTACTTGATTATTCAGACACAGGAGGCCACATCCCTTCAATTCCAGGAGAATTTCCTTGCTCGGAGCCGGCAGATTCAGAAATCCATCGAAGATCTTACTCTGATTGCCACTTGCTTAGAAGAAGGTAATGCTTTTGAAACTCGATTTAAAGAAACTAATACGAGTTCATCTTCTATTGCAGGAATATCGAGCGAGGACAGGAATAAAAATATATACATGGCAGAAAGTGTGTGCGAAAGAGAGGACGAGCTAGCAATTTTGGATGAACGAGAGGAGGAAACAGCTAGGGAAAAGGGTTTTGAGATTATCGCCATGGAGTCAGAACCATTCCCTCTTCCAGTTTTGTCCCAAAATCATTTATCCCTCTCCACAATGAACGAGCATCGTACAGAGAGTAGTGCAAATCTTCCAGGGAGTAGTCGTCAACTTGCTTTAATTTCTTTCACTTATTTTGATGACTACATTTGGAATACTTTCATTGAGAATAATTTTAAAATAATTTGGACTGACATAACTCATCTCTCGCAGGACATTGACAAACAGCTTATAGAGATGCTTGGAGTTGTGTTGCTGGGGTCCAAATTAGTTTTTGGAGGAAGAATAATCGCCGAGGAGCGCAAGGAGCAAATTGAACAACTTCCTCCACAATTAAAGATTCGGGATCCGCCATTTGATCACGGTGTGTTCTTTCCAGTAGTGTAGTTTTTATATGCTTTCTAGGTTGCTTGCTTGAATAAACTCGTACCTCTTCCGACATTGAGGACAATGTCCATCTTTAGTTGGGGGGGTGTGTATGAGACCTTAGGATTTTTTTGAGAAGAATAAATCACCAAATCTCATCTTTTAAAACTCCTTCCTATGCCTCAAATGCGGATGATTATACGTTAATTGAGTTCTAAAAATTGTTTATGGCTTGATTAATTATTTTTCCTTCATGGAATTGCCGTTAATATGCTATACACGAAAATTTTCAATTTCCATGATTAATATCTCGAAATAGTTTGAATTGATTTCATGCATGCTAATGTGATGGAAAAAGCTTAAGTATACACGATTTTTAAGAATAGTTTTCAAGTAGAAGAGGAATTTGGCCTTTGTTATTAATGTTTATATTCAAAGAATGGGTTTTGAGTTGCTTACAAGAAAAAAAAAGAAAAGAAAGAAAAGAAAGGAATGAAAAATGAATGAATATGTATGTCACTAATAAATAACTTGGTTGGCTCGAGTAGTACAGTCCGAGGGGTCCTTTTTGGCCTAATGCCCTATTATCGTCTGATTTGGGAGCCATTGACCGGAAACTCACTCATTTGATGGAGCGATCCAAGTTATACTTTTTTCTGCGAATGTTGCTTGATGCGCGTTACGCGGAACGAATAAAAGAAAAGAATGGTGAATATACTAAGCAACTTCAGTACCCATGTCTTGAATGATTATTTTGATAGGCCAATTCCTTGGAAACAAGAAAACTAGTTTATAACGACGTGTTATACTTTCGCTTGCGCAAAACGATGCTTGCATGATATTTATTCATACTAAATTAGAGAAAATTTCATGAGATTGATTTCATTCATGGATGTGTATATTGATGGCCAAGACCATGTTGGAATGCGTATTATTGAGCCATGCCATGAGCGATTTGAAAGAACTTATTGTTTATTACTCATCCGTATTTATCGCTATTTTTGCTAGAGACTAGCAAATCGCTAGTTGGGGGGTGTGATTCGGGTTCAATATTACATATATAACCCCCCATTTAGCCCTATTTTGTGCTCACATGATGCTAAATTCATCTCTAATTCATACGTATTTTCTACACATTTATTTATTGGAGAAAACACACTATTTGAGCACAAAACAGCATTTAACGACGTATTTCTGCACATTTTATATTTTTCCTAGCTTCGTCTCGATCTCACGATTCCAACGACTATTTATTTGTATTTTTCTGAGATCTGTGCTAATTACTGTGTATTTTTGAATGCAGAATACAATTTAAATGGAGAAATACGCAATTAAATACAAAAATACGGTCGTCGGCCAATCACACGCCACCACGTGGCACAATCCCACGCATTCCCGCTTGAAATCAACGGCTGGGATCATCCCAAACCAATCTCCGAGCAGCAGCACAGGCGACGACGTGGCACATCATCAACCCTCCGATCACGATCGAACGAACGAGAGCGTGCGTCGACGCGGCCATTTCTACACCGTGGATCTGAGATCCAACGGTCGAATCGATTCCGAAGCGTACGTTCAGCGGGCGACAAATTGGGGACACGCGGCGGCCATCGAGCGACTCCCTGCCAGATCGGACGGTCCAAACTCGAAGCAACGGAGAATTACGAGAGGGCGACGTGGCCGCTTGGCATCCACACGATCGCGATCGAACGGCGGAGCGATCGAAATTCTGAAGCGGGCGACGTGGTTCGTTGCACACCGTCGGATCTCGATCCAACGGATGACATCATCCCCGCAGTTCGAATTCGAGGCGGCAATCCGCATGGCTACGTGGCTTCATCTAAGCCGATGATTTTCCATCGAACGGTGCCGATTGACTCCGCAATGTGAACTCGAAGCGACGATCTCACGGGGCAACGTGGATGAATCGAGGCCACACGTTCACGATCCAGCGGTTGGAAATCAGCCCGAAGCGAATTCGATTGAAGATCCGGGTGCGCGAGCGGGTTTCGACCCGATCCGCTTGCCACGTGTCGCCACCACAACGAATCCCGCTTGGATGAGCGGCCAGGGTTTGCTCCGCTCGAGATGAGCGGTCTGGATTCAATCGGGTGCGAATTTATTGCGGGTTTGAACCCGTTAAGCAACCCAAACCCGCAATCTTATTATATAAGCGTATTTAGGGGTTTTGGGCGTATTCAAGCAGTTTGGGGGCGTATTTTGGGCGTATTGGAGGCTCTAGAAGCCGTATTTCCCCTCTGAAAAATTCTGTAAAATTCCAGAGGCTTGTTTCTAATTTCCAGAGAGTTTTGATGTATTTTCAGAGATATTTGGTGATGAATTCTTAACTTAAACTCCTTATTTTGGTGTATTCTAGCGTATTTTGCTATGAACTTGAAGTATTTTGTTATGAAACTTGTTTATTTTCGCATGATGTGTAGCTAAATCTCTGTTGTGCTTGGTATGGAGTAGTTAGGGGATATTATTCGTGTTTATTTGGTTGAAATTCCTCGTGCTAAATCGTTTAACGTCGCTAAAATTGTAATCGTTGTTCGTAAATCGACTTTTTTAGATTCCAAAAGAATTAATTTAGTTGATGATCGCCCCAAAAGGGTGAGATTTGATCTCCCCAAAAGGGAGTTTCATACCGTAGTTTTGATCTCTCCAAAAGAGAGTTTCATATCGTATTAGAATTTTAACGACGATCTTATTGAATATTTTGTTTGAACCCCCAAAAGGGCATCTTCCGATGAATTGCTCCCAAAAGGAGAATTCATTGAGTTATATTGGATATTTTCCCGGTGAATTGCTCTCAAAAAGAGAATTCATTGTGATATATTCATCAACCAAATTAATACGAATTATCGATCCTAACGAACCCATACCATGTGCAAACTTTTTATAGGTATTTTTTTTACGTATTTCTATGTTTATATTATTCACGTGTTCACATCACCATCACCGTCATCGTTTGTGAAGTGTTTAGTTTCTCTTCGTAGGATTTCTATTTGATTTGAACTGTGGTTGCAACAGATTTCTTCCCGTGGATTCGACACCTGGACTCCCAGGTTTTACTACTTGTACGGACTCTTGCACTTGAGAGAGAGCACCCTTTCGGTCCCACCAGGGTCCGGTCAATAGAGCTCAGGACCTCTAGTGTCAGACGGATATAAGTATCCACCGACACCGGCAAAAAATCACGCCATCCCACGTTGTCATACAATGTGAGAAGCCCCTCGAGTACCCCTAGGCGGTCAAGGTCAGCTAAGTGCGCGAACCTAGAGGGTACTATCGAGCGATGGCAGATATGCTTGAACCTGGCGCGTTGTGCGTCATTTCGAAACGTGATCCCCATCGGCCCGACGGCGGGAGCGGGTGGAGGGACAAGATCAGCAGCGATCGGCTGTGTAGGTGGTGGTGGCGGTGGCAGGCTAGGTGGAGGGGAGTCCTCCCTAGCGTGAGAGGGACTGGGATCATCGGTCCTCCTCTGCTTGGGAGCGGATCCCCGTGTACGCGGCCTAGTGCACGGTGGCATGTGTGCCGCGAGACGTGTCCCAACTAAATAAATACAGCGACGTGCTAAATAATGGAACGAATGTACCTGAACACACCGCGAGAGCAATAAGTATTACGTGCGAAGAGATGCCTCCGCTGCGAAGCTCAATGCGCGTCCAAAAGCTCCCCAAAGCTCCCACAAGCTAACCTGCAAATCAAACGATCGAATCAACAAATAATATTCAATATATATGGGGGAGATGTGGGATAATAGATAGATATAAAAATTAATTTGGGTTAGGGGCTCAACGGGCGTACGGATCAAGAGAAACAAGGAGAAGAGGGGCTTTTGGGGCAAAAGAGGGGATGATCGGCGGATGGCCGACGGTGGGGGTGGTCGCCGGTCGTCGGCGGGTCGACGGGAAGTCGTCGCCGGCGATCGGAGGTCGGCTAGGCCGGCGGCGGGGTCGGATCGGGCAAGTGAGAAGGGTTGCAGTAGGCAAGGGAGAGGAAACGCCAGCGGGCTCGGGCGAAATGGGGATTTTTTTTCGTTTCGAAAACCGCGCCTGCCGCTGCCGCTTATATATAGTAAATGTTACAACTCGGCCGAGTGACTATGTCACTCGGCCGAGTGGCGTAACTAAAAAAATTTCAAATTCTCCCCGCCACTTACGACTCGGCCGAGTGGCTTTGCCTCGCTCGGCCGAAGGGAGAAACTCCACTCGGCCGAGTGGCTCTGCCACTCAGCAATTTTTAAGCTATGAGGGTATCTATTTCACTCGGCCGAGTGACGAGTCACTCGCCCGAGTCCCAATTAAAACTAAAACTTACAGAAGTTAACAGAGATTTGGTCTGTAGAAACTTCCCTGATTGGTGCTCTACTCGGCCGAGTGGAGTCTTTGCTCGGCCGAGTGGCATATGCTACTCGGCCGAGTGACGTGCTGTTTTCTGCATCGGCTCTCCGTTTTTGCTCTGGTCTCTGTTTTTCTTCCTCCAGTCTATTTCTTCCTCCTCCTAAGGCCTGAACGTGTTCCTGGAGCGCTCTTCCTTGCCTCTATCATCCTCCATATGATTGATCTCCCTTTCTCCTTCTCCTGTCATGAAAATTAAGACCCGTTGTCACGATTCTCATGGACAAAAGACTCTAAAAACTAATAAAAGGCTAAACCAAAAATGAAAATCAAATAAAAGTAATGCAAAAACCGTCAAGTTGCCTCCCGACAAGCGCTCATTTAAGGTCATGAGCTCGACCCCTTAAGATATTCGTTTAGCTCGCGATATTGGGTGCATACGAGATGCACACGTCAAACTTGCCGGGAAGGCCGCTTGGATTCGGGTCGTGATGATCATCGGTCTTCATCGACGCCTCCTCATCATGGGCAATGTTGGGGGATAAGTCCCGCAAGCTAGAGCTTGTTCCTATCTTCTTCTTGGCCGGTGACACCGATCTTCCATTCGGTGGAGCTTTCTTCGGATTTTTGGCCTTTGAGAGCTTGCAAAGCTATCGTATTCTTGCAAAATCAGCATCGCCTTCATCACCATCCGTGGAGCTATCTGGAGGGTCCTCCAACTTCTCTTCTTCACCCGAAGCTTGGCCTTCTTCGAAGCCATCGTCATGGAGAGCACCAATAGAGTGGGGGATTGCTTCTTCAATCACTTTATCGAGGAGATCCACATAATCTAACTCCTCATGATATGGCATATGTTTCATGGCCCGGGGTATGTGAAGCTCGACTTCTATGTTCCCGACATTCAAGGATAGAGTTCCTTCACGCACATCGACGATAACACCGGCGGTTGCGAGGAACGGGCGTCCAAGTATGAGCGAAGTGTCGCCCTCTTCCTTGATGTCCATTATGACAAAATCACAAGGCAAGCATATACCTCCCGGTACTTGGAGTGGAATGTTCTCTGCGATCCCTACCGGCCTAGTAATCTGACCGTCCGCAAGTTGAATCCTCATGTCGGTCGGCTTCAAGTCGGTGCCCGTGTTCAATCTCCAGAACATACTAAGGGGCATAAGGCTCACACTAGCGCCCAAGTCAACTAGAGCTTTTTGCAAAGGGATGCCTCCTAGAGTGCAAGGGATGCGGAAACTCCCGGGATCCTTTAATTTCGCCGGCTCCTTCTCCTTCCGGGTAAACCAAGTTCCTTGTGCCACAAGCATGATTTTTTCCTTCCTTTTCTTTTCCGAAATCAAGTCCTTCAAGAACTTCGCATAAGACGGGATCTCAACAATTGCATCTAAGAAAGGAATATTGAGGCTTACTCCCCTCAGGTATTCTAGGAACTTGGCAAGCCTTTTCTCCATCTTGGCTCTAGCTAGCCATTGTGGAAATGACACCGGTGGCATGTAGCGGCGCTCATCAAGTGGCTCCACCACTTTAGAATTTCCTCCTTCAATTGGCTCCTTTTTGCTCTCTTCTTCAATCGTCGTCTCTTTTTCTTCCAAGATTTCCACCATTGGTTGCTTGCTTTGGGTCATAGCAGGAGTGGTATCCTTCCCGCCCCTTGTTGTAACCGCAACCACCGCATTGATGTGTCTGGTGTTGCTCCGTGGATTAGGCTCGGGTTGAGCCGGCAATTGTTGGGCGTTCTTGTTGAGCAACGCAAGTTGCTCCGCAAGTTGAGCGACGACGGTACTTAGTGACTCTTGCCCCGCCGTCAACTTAGCATTTATCTTTCTTTGCTCCACCATAAATTCCTCCACCCTAGCTTCATGGTCCGATCGTGGTTGAGCTTGAGGTGGGTTGGGAGCTCTCCAACCTTGGTTGTACCCGGGGGGTCTATATGGTCCCGCTTGTTGCCTCGGTAGGTAATTTTGTTGCGGTGGCCGCCTCGGTTGATATTGAGGTTGTGGTGGTGGAGGCCGAGCTTGAGGAAGTTGTTGTGGCGATGGGTTCAAAGCACCACCATTGTTTGCATATGAAAAGCCCGGATGGTTTCTAGTGGCTGGGTTGGCCCAATATCCGGAGTTCCCCGCGACATATTGTACTTGCTCCAAGGCTCCCTCTCCATTGTCCCCTCCTACATACATGGCTTGGGATTGGTCTTGCCAATCACTCATATTGCTTATCGGCGTAGATGTAGAGGGTGCTCCATGTGGCTCGGTGATATATTTCTCCAATCTCTCCATCACCTTGTGGAGAGAGTCAAATTTGGTTGAAAGCTCCGCCACGGCCTTGGCCTCATAAATGCTAGTGGGCTTCAAAGAGGACGAAGAATGTCCTCGCTCGTCCCCCCATTGTTGGTTATTAGAGGCCATCTCCTCTAACAAGGCCGTAGCTTCATCCGGGGTCTTTGATAGTATGGCTCCATTGGCGGTTGCGTCAATAATTTGCTTCGTGCCCGGTTGGAGTCCATTGTAGAAACTGTGAACAAGCTCCCAATCTTCTATACTATGATGGGGGCATTAATGTTGTAAGTCCTTAAACCGCTCCCATGCTTCATAGAGTGTCTCTTGCGGTCCTTGCTTAAAGGACATGAGAGCACTCCGTATCTTCACCGTCTTGGAAGGAGGGTAAAATTTGTCAACGAAGGCGCTTGCCAACTCATCCCAAGTGGTGAATGTCCCTTTCTCTTGCGTCCTCAACCAATATAAAGCTTTATCTTTGAGTGTGAAGGGGAAGAGTCGCAGTCGGATTGCATCAACGGAAACACCCGGCATTTGGAAGGTGGCGCACTTGGACAAGAAAAGTTGGATGTGGTAATGTGGATTCTCATGGGCATTTCCATGAAATGGGTTTTGTTGCATCAATACTACCAATCCCGTTTTTAGCTCAAAATTCTTGTCCGCCGCTAGTTCCGGCATGGCAATGGATGATGTGGTGGAAGAAGTCTTAGGCCGAAGCCTATCTCTAATGGATATGATCCTCGCCATACGTGCGGCTAGCTCCTCCGGTGTCTCCACACGGTTCATACAACCGTCCTCCGTAGCGTGCCTTCTCTCGGCTCTGATCCTCCTTATGGTACGCTCGATCTCCGGATCAAATAATATTTCCTCGGGGTTCGTCGTAGATCTCGTGTACATGCAAGGGAAAACAGAGTTTCAAAGGAAATGTTAGCACGAATAAGGAGTAAAAAGATAAAAGTAATAATGGAAAAAGAAAACACAAAGTAAAGAGAATAAAACGCTGTCGCCTCCCCGGCAACGGCGCCAAAAAATTGATCGATGCCCCGGTATGCACACGCAACCGGGACAAGCGACTCGTAGTCTTACCGCAAGCACACGGCGTAGTGGCGATCGGGTATCAAACTCAGGGAGGAACAATGACAGTGTCTTCTTCTAATTACCTAGCTACCAAAATGGTCAAGAATAATTTGAGGTAAAACTATCACAATCGTTCGTGTATCTATAGAAATATTAATGGAATAAAGCGCCTAGGGATAGGGAATCCCCGCTATGAACCGTATCTCATCGTTGTGATTCGTAGGTTACGTCATTGCTAGACTTGAATTCTAGGTGAACTAGTCGCAACTAAATGTGGAACCAAGCTCACGCTCTCGCGCTATTGCCGGTCTATAGCAAACCAAGGTTAGGGCCCAATCTCCTGCAAACCCTAACCTAAGCCGCTAGCATTAGGATCGACATCATCGTTCAATCGTATCTCGAGCCCACTCTCGTGCAAACTCGAGCTACGACCTAGGTTGAGATAGTTCCTACCCGTCCAATCTCTTGCAAACGGGTATTTGTATAGAAATACAATTAAAACCCCTAGCCTTGGTCCAATCTCTTGCAAACCAATTCTAGAAAATTCCAATCGTAAATCTAAATCGAATTTCTAGGCTTCCTATCAATTGGGACCCAATCTCTTGGAAATCCCAATCGATATGAATCCCTAGCCATCCGTAATTTATCAATCCCAACCTAACCCTAATCAATTCTAGCAAGAATTTCACCAATTCATCACAATTCAAAAATAGGGTTCATAGGGTTCATCCCCATGCCCTAAGACGATAAAACTACTCATTAATCATCATGTAATTCATAAGAAATTCAATAGAAAATTCAGCACAATTCATTGCAATAGAGAAATTATCAATAAAAATAGAGTTTTTGACAAGAAAGGAGACATACCAATGAGAATCCAATAGCATCCAACAAAAGTCCACTTTCTAATCTATCAAAAAGCCTAAATCTAATTATCTAAAAAGCTCTCTAAAAAGGCTGCAAAAAGTATCAAAAAGTTCTCTCTAACAAGGGAAAAAACTGGGTTTAACTACCCCTCAAAATCGCCCAGAAATTCGTGACAAAAATGCCCCTGCGCAGCCCAGAAATCGCAGTTTACGCAGCAGGCGGGGCGGCTCACTCGGCCGAGTGACATTTGTCACTCGGCCGAGTGACATTTGTCACTCGACCGAGTGACAAACCCTGTAAAATTACAGTAAGTTGGGACTTTTTAGGGGTCTGTCTTCGGGAGTGACTCGGCCGAGTGGATTTACTCACTCGGCCGAGGGGCAATTCTTGCTCGGCCGAGTCGGAACCGTCAAAAGCCTGTACATTTACAGTAAGTCGGCCTCTTTTGAAGTGGAATTTCCCATGCCACTCGGGCGAGGGGATTTCCATGCTCGATCGAGTGGACTATCGTTACTCGGCCGAGTACACGCCTATTTCCTTCTGTTGGTGCGTGTCCGGTCTGGTCGGCCGAGTGGTCTTCTTGCTCGGCCGAGTGGGTGGTTCACTCGACCGAGTGGGTGGTTCACTCGGCCGAGTGAGATGCTGCAGATGCCCAATCTTTATCTTTTCGCTTCCTCGTCGCTCCTACGACGTTCCTTCTTCTTTCACTTGTCTTCCATCACCGAATAGCCCTCAAAAGAGCCTTGGGTGACACTCCGGAGTGGGTGCAAATCCTCTTGATCTCAAAATCACTCTGAATCGCTCCATATCTCCTGAAATACGACAAAAACAAGAAATCGTGAAAAGCATCGCAATATTGTCCAATAATCGTAAAAATGCGATATGAGCGATCAAAGTGGCATGCAAACATGCAGAAAAAGGGTGTAAAATACGGAGCGATCAACTATTGAGGATTGCATCATGAATCTTATGTCATAAGAAGTGAGGCTACAACATAAGAAAGAATGCACGCAACCTCAAATATTTATGTTCAATGAGAAGCCAAAACCAAAGGAGATTGCATTCAAGACCACGGAGGGCAACATTGAGTGGAGAAAGAAGTTCAAACACATCTCAAGTGAGAATGAAGGAGACGATGAGAAGAGCGAGGTTAGTGGAGATATAGCGGAGCTTGTACACCAACTCATGAAATGTATGAAGAAAGCTAAATGGAAATATTTGTTTAAGTTTATGAAAAAACTCTAAAAAATCTGTTACTTGATATAAGTGTCAGGGTATATGCCATATTTCTACCAATACCCCAAACAAAAGAGAGCCAAATATAAGGTAAAAGGCAATAAATATTACAAGGCCAAGAACAAGTCAAAGAAGAACCCGTCCTTAGTTGGAACTTGGAATGATTCATATTCGAGTCCACCGTTTTGTCAATGATAAGGGGGATAGAGAAGTGATATATAAAAATGTGTGCTTGTATTTTCGTTTGGTACAATTGGTATTTCTTCTTCTTTTTGAATTAATACAAATGGTAGCTTGAGCATTATTTTTTACATATTGCATTTATATGCATTATGTTTTGCATTTTTTTTATAATTGTTATGCATGTAAGTAGGGGGAGCGTTAGTATGTTTTAATGTCTATTTTTACATAATGGGTGTCATCATCAAAAGGGTGAGATTATTGGATATTGACCTTTGAGTCCAATATAGTTTTGATGATGATCACAACATTATTGGACTATTGTCTAAAAGTGTTTTAGTCTTAGATAATTAACATTGATTATATCAAGGGAGAGACAAAACAATTGGTGATGGTTGAAGACTCAAGGCATGTAGCAATGGATCATTGAAGCCATGAAGAATCATGAAGAATATTGCAAATCATTTTTGATTCTTTATGTATTTTGCTCTTTATTTAGTAGAATACTTGTATGCCTTGATTAGATGGACACACAAATTCATGCCATTTTTCATTTTAGAGATCCATAGGAATATCCTAGAACCCATCCAAATAGGTTCTTTGGCCAAAACACTCTCGATTGTGTTTTTGGACCAGGACCAGACGTCTGGCCTGTCTGTTTTAGTTGGCAAAAACCTAGATTTGATCAACCGTCTAAAGTTCTCTTTCCAAACATCTAAACAGTGGAACTCCAGACGATTGAACATGATGTGTTATTTTTTGTGAGCTTGTGTTTTCTTACCCACATATTTTCAGTCATCTAAAGAAGGCTTGCCAGATGATTGAAAGTGCATCAGCTGTCTGACAATTGTTCTTCAGAGTCTGGTTGCTTGGAGTTGGTTCTTCATTTTTTCCATAACCAACTCACCTTTCAGCTGTCTGAAGAAGGACGACAAACGACTGAACAGTCAATCAGCCATCTAATAACCCCTCCAGACATCTGATGACTAGGAATTCTGCTTGTTTATAGCCGTTAGACTGTGATTTTTTAGGGCCGTTTTCTTGGTTTTTGTGCACGATTGGGAGAGTATTTAATCACATTTGTGAGGAAGCTTTTGGCACTAATACACACGGAATAGATATTCATTTGTGAGCCAAAAACTAAGAGCACAGCTTCATCTCTTCAAATCTCTCTTTCTCCCTTAGAGGTTATTTGATGTTGCAATGAACTCCAAAGCTCTAGAGAAGTCCACAAGTACACAAAGATCAATTTAGCATTTAGACATCAATCTTCATTGCCTCTGCCCTTCATGTTTAGTAAGTTCTTTTATTAAGGCAATAAGAAGATTGTAATTTCTTATTTGTTTCATTTCGAAACCTAGCTTCCGAGTTGTGAAAGTGTTCTATCTGAAAAGAGATGTGATACCTTGGAATATGGTTTGCAATCTGAAAAAAGATTGTGTGTGCTATCTTAGAAAAGAACTGCTCTTGGAAAAGAGTGTGCCACTTGGAAAAGCATGTGTTGTATTTGGGTTGCCTTGGAAAGGCTTACTAGTGGAAAATCCACAAGACTCTGGAATGTGGGACTGGAGTAGGCATTTTTCGAACTAGAATATATCTGTTTTTTTATGATTGTGATTGTCTCTTGTGGATTTGCTAATTATCTTTCTTTATAATTACGCATTTGCAAGAATGTTTAATTAGCTTTAAATTTGACATTACACTATTCACCGCTTTAGTGAGTGTTGCATAGTAATGCATGTATCTTTTAGATCTTACAAATCTGACTTTAAGTTTCTTGATATGCTCATATTTTACATTTTATTTCTGCATATTTCTATGCCATGTCGATTACCCTATTGCGAATTCGAAGCTTAAATGACGATTTCTCGACGAATTTCACTATTCCTATGTTTCGTTGGATTTTCAGGAAATATGAAGTAATCGAGAGCAAATTAGAGCTAGGGGCATATGCAAGCATGCTAGAGCATCAGGCGATGATATCGAGGAGCTCAAGGTGCTTAAAGATGAGAAGAAGCAAAGGAAGAGAAGACAAAGAGGAAGTGAGGAAGAAAGAAGAGGAGAAGCTGCAAAAATCAGCTCACTCAGCCGAGTGGATCAAACCACTCGACCGAGTGAGACTGATACCGGCCAAGCCCAAGCCGTGAAGCACGTCAAAGATACTCGGCCGAGTGAAACTCTCACTTAACCGATTGAAAATCTCACTCGACCGAGTGGAGAACGGAAAGATGGAACCAGAACGCTTATTTTGAAGATTCCTGTAGGAGCTCCCACTCGACCGAGTAAGACGACCACTCGACCGAGTGAGCCAACCACCCGACCGAGTGGCCAGACAATACAGAGTATCACATTTTGAAGATTTTCTACAGAAAGTTCCACTCGGTCGAGTGAAACTTCCACTCGGCCGAGTGCGACGTCGGCCCATAATTGAAAACTAGGGTTTGTTTAGGGTTGAGGGTATTTTGGTCAGATTTTTCCTAGGATTTTGATTTAGTATAAGTAGGTAGTTATATGAGACGTAAAAGAGAGAGAGACAAGACGGCTAGAGATCATAGAGAAGACTCATCTTTTATTTGCTATTGTTTTCTATTGGAGATCTAGTTCTTAATTATCTTGTTGGATTGAAGCCTTGGGATTCATTGGTTTGTCTAAACTCTTATTCTATTTAGTTTTTATGATTATTTCTTGTTTATTTCTCTTCTCCCTAATGATTCCATTGTCTCCATAAATTCTATTGCTTTGATCATGAATATTTGTGAGTAGTCTCTTTGCTCTAGGGCAAAGGGATGAACTTGATGGATTTAGAGCTTGATATATGAAACCTATTGAAAGCCCATGTTGCTAAACTTATTTTAGAGTTAGATTATGGTTGATCTATTACAAATAGCTAGGGGTTTCTACTAGACCTTGAGAGCTCGAGAGAGGATCTTGATATATATGAAGCCCTAGATATTTGATTTAGATCTATAATCTGGATATCCTAGATTTGGTGTGGGAGAGCGACCAAAGCTAACATCTTTTTTATATTTCAATAATTATATTTACATGTATGACTGTAAGATGAATACGAACCATCATAATCTAGATTCGAACTCATGTTGTATGAGAGTAAACTTGAGCGAGAATTGAATTATATAGTCGATCTTAATGCTTATAATTCAAACTAGGCTTGCACGAGAGCGAGGTTCTAGCTTGAGTTATTATAGACTTGTGTAGCACGAGAGCATGCACCGGTTCACAACATAGTTGCGACAATTTCACCCTAAATCAAGAGTTAGAAATTAGGAGTTCACGTTCACGTTGATACTCGAAGATCTATAGTTGGGATTACCTAGTCCTAGGCATTCTTATTAATTGAATTTACAACTGATATTTCTACACGCTCGTGACTTACACATTACTTCACCATTGTTCCATCTGTGCCACGTAACCAAGATAATACCAACAGTCCTTCCTATGATTCGATACCCGCTTACCACTTAACCATGTGCTTGTGGTAAAACTGCAGTATTTTCTGAGTACATCCAGACAAGATCAAGTTTTTGGCACTGTTGCCGGGAAGGCAACTATATTTTTTCTTGGTTATTTTTTTGTTTCCACTATTATGCTAACATTCTCTGTAGATTCTCTTTCTGTGTGCATGAACACACACTCAAGGGCCATTGACAGCTTGACATACTTTGATCCTGAAATTGATCGAACTGCAAGGAAACTTAGAGCAGATAAGAGGCAAATCTAGATGATAGCAAAATGACAGCTGAGAATAATGCTACAAGAAATGTCAGAGTTATTTCTACCAGGTACTGTCTTAACCCAAACAACTCTGCTACATCATCCATTCTTATGCCAAATGTGCCACCTGACAATAATTTTGAGCTGAAAACAGGGCTAGTTGTGCTAATGCAACAAGATCCATTCCATGAGCATGCGCATGAGAATCCACATTATCATATCTAGATGTTCTTGGCAAAGTGCACTACTTTTCAGGTTACCAACATATCAGAGGATGCCTTCCGTCTGTAGCTTTTTCCTTTTACACTCAAGGACAAAGCTTTGTATTGGCTAAGATCACAGGCAAACGGTACATTCACTACATGTGATGATCTGGCAGGTGCCTTCATTAATAAATATTATCCACCATCAAAGCCTGTCAGATTGATGAATTCTTTGATGTCATTTAAGCAAGGACACCAGGAATCTTAATATGAAGCATGTGAGTGATTCAAAGATCTTCAACACCAATGCCTCCGACCACAGCATCAATGACTGGAAGTTGATCCATATCTTCTACAATGGATTGAAACCAGATACAAAGATGATTATAGATGCAACTGCTAATGGGGCGATCTTAGCAAAGACTCCAAAAGAGGCCACGATATTACTTGAGGAGATGGCCTCTAATAATCAACAATGTGCCTATAAGAGCGACCAATTAACATCATCAAATTTGGCTAGCATTTATGAGGCCAAAGCCGTGGCGGAATTTACTGGAAAGTTCGATGCTCTATCTAGAGTGGTAGAGAGAATAGAGAAGAAGATGAGTCAGACGTCTAGTGCTCAATATACATCATTTAGAACCGAAGCAAATGAAGAGCCTGGGGAACATGTTCAATACGTTTTAGATTATAAGCCTGAGAGTGTAGGCAATGCATCTTGGGCGAATCCAGCTTGGAAAAGTCATCCCAGATTTTCTTATGCAAACAACAATGGAGCCTTGAACCCTCCTTAGCAACAACCACCCTAACAACAACAAGCTTGCCCACCACCTTAGCAGCAAAAATATCAGCAGAGACAGAAGGCAGGGCCTTATAGACCCCCTGGTTAAAATCAGAGTTGGCAGCCGCAAAACACACGGCAGGGGCCACAAAAGTCTACCCATGAGACAAGAGTTGAGGAGTTTATGGCTACACAAGAAAGGATCAATGCCGAGTTGCTAGCAGGCCAGAAAAATCTCAACACCGTTGTTGCACAATTGGCAAAACAGATGACTATGTTGACTAGGGCACAAAACCAATTGCCAGAACAATTGGAAGTAAATCCGAGGAGAAATACCAGCCACGTTAATGCAGTAGTGGTGATGACTACTAGAGGTGGGAAGGATACAACACCCGTCATGATCCAAGCTCCATCTTCCAAACAAGCAATTCCGGTTGAGATTGACGGAGATAAAGAAGCTGAGAGACCCATAACAGTCATTGGTGGAGATGATAAATCTGAAAATGAAGAGCCCCAGAAAGAGAGGTTTATGTGCTGCCTGTTCCATTTCCTCAAAGGTTGGCAAAAGCTAAGTTGGAGAAGAAGTTTGCTCGTTTTCTGGAGTACTTAAGAGGCATTAGCCTAAACATCCTATTTATAGACGCCAATATTGAAATCCCAACGTATGCAAAGTTTTTGGAAGACTTGATTATGGGACGAAAAAGGATGGAGAAGATCATGCTAATCGAATAAGGAACATGGTTCGTCATCAATGACAAGGGTCTGAAGAAGCTTAAGGACCCTTGTGCTTCATGATTCCGTGCACACTTGGCAGAGTCCCCCTTCAGTAAGCTCTAGTTGACTTGGGTGTGAGCATCAGTCTCATGCCCCTCACCATGTTTAAGAAGCTGGATATAGGGACCGATCTGAAGCTCACCTATATGAAGATACAACGCTAATGGACACATCACTAGACCGGTTGGAATATCTGAAAATGTGCCATTGCAAATACCCGACGGACTTTGCGTGCCATGCGACTTCGTCATTATGGTCGTGAAGGAAGTTGGAGATACGTCGCTTATCCTTAGGTGCCCATTCTTAACCACAGCTGGAGTCATTATAGATGTGCGGGAAGGAACATTATCCCTCAACGTTGGGAACATAGAGGTAGAATTCCATCTCCCATGAGCTATAAAGAATCGGTCAACTATTGAAGAGAATGACTACGTCGACCTACTTGAAGAGTTTATCGAAGAATCCATGCCTTACACCTTGAAAACCTTGCGTTTGGAGGAATCTGATGGAGAGAAAACTTCTGAAAAGAGTTTCCAAATAGAAGATATAGGAAGATATATGCCCCTGAGGCAATTTATCCTAATATAACATCTTGTTCATAAATATAAATGGTAATAATTGTCTTAGTATAAATTTTATGAATTAAATACTTGGATAATTTCTTTAGACTTAAAGTGAGGTCACTACGTTTCTAGATGTAGATCTCGATTGTGGAAAGTGAATGACCGATAAGAACTTAAGTCTTAAAATGTTCGTGGTCATATATGTGTCGAGAAAAGGATATCGACACATCGGACAGACCATTGTGTCTTTGTCTTACCCTATAGGGTAATGATGATCTCATAGTCATCCGACCTGGCGAAGTCGGAGACAAGGCACATGTGCTCATTAAAGAATGAGTTCACTGAACGACCTAATTAAGAGTTATTAAATGGTTAAACTTTAACTAAACTGTCTTTAATAACTATATAGTGATGATAGGTAAGTTGGTCTTTAAGAGCCGAAGTCATTTGTACAAACTTGTGCATGAATAGTGTCACTTAGATCTATGATCTAGCTTTGAGACCAGGCCTGTGGAAAGGTCTTAGGTTGGGTGACACCTGAAGCATACGAGGTAAGTAAATCACTAAGATGATATTCGTCTCTTCCGTTAAAGGGAAGTTAGTGTCACAGGCTCAGTACGGTTCTTTGTGCTAAACCTCGGTCGGGGTACGTTGTAAGATGTACAACGTGTATATAACAAAGACCGTTGTATACTGATCGATGCTTGCTAGTAGGGTTGATGGTTTATCATACCCTAGGCCATGCAGGGACATAGTTATAACGAAGGGACTAAAACTGCGGTATTCATCACTGACACAGTCAGAGTGATCCCGACGACACTTTTGTCAATGGGTCAATCATGTAAGTATGATTCTGAAATAGGGACGACACCTGCTACTCGTGGTTACTGTCGTTTGGGGTTTTGAGCCCCAACATGTAGTAAGGGTCAGGTTGTAGGGTCTCACAACGAGTTCAGTTTGCGTCTTAGTAATAGGAAGAATTTAGGAGGACTGCACTCGGGTGCACAAGAATAATTAAAAGTCACTAAAGAGATAGTGACATTAAGTCGACCTATATTAAATAGGATTTAATAAGGTCGCATAAGTTTTTGACAATTAAATGAGATTTAATAATGTCGTAAAATGTTTGCGACTTCAGCATTAATAGAATGCTGAAAGGGATTATTGCTTATGATGCAAACAGGTTTAAAATACATTGTAAATAGTTTATGATGATATTTTTAAACATATAACGCATAGAAATGGATAGATGGCTGATCGCTCCGGGATGTAACCCAAAGAACGGTTGTAGTTTTACCGCAAGCGCACGGTATAGCGACGAGCGGGATATCGAACACAGGGAGGACGAATGACCGTGCTTGTTCCAATCAACCTGGCTATTTAAGAAGAGAGAAATTTGCCTTCGGCGATCCTGTCACAATCGTCAGACAAAGTGTGGAAATATCAAATCAAATAAAGAACGTCTAGGGAATGGGGAATTCCCACTACTCACCGTATTCCGTAAATGTGGTTCATCGGTGTCAAAATTGCTAGAATAAGATTTTGGATGAACTAGTTGCAACTGAATGTAGAACCAAGCTCACGCTCTCGCGCTGTTGCCGGTCTATAGCTATCCTAGGGTTGGGTCCAATCTCTTGCAAACCCTAGCCTAGGGAAGCTAGCATTAGGATCAACATCATCGTTCAATCGCGCACCGAGCCCAATCTCTTGCAAACTCGGCCCGCGACCTAGGTTGGGATAGTTCCTACCCGTCCAATCTCTTGCAAACGGGTATCGGCACGGAATTGCAACTGGGAACCCTAGTATCGATCCAATCTCTTGCAAACCGATACTACGGACATTCGATTCCAACCCAATTCGGATTTCTAGGGTTTCCTACCGAATTGGGATCCAATCTCTTGCAAATCCCAATCGGTATGAACTCCTAGCTATCCGTAGTAAATCGATCCCAATCTAATCCATAAATATCGATTCTAGCAAAATCTCTACTAATTCATCACAAATATGAAATTCGGCTTGTAGGGTTCATCCCCACGCCCCAAGACGTGGAGACTACTCACAATTCATAGCAAGATCACAAAAATAAGCAATGAAATAAGCAGTAGAATTCATCACAATATTGAGATATGCAATAACAATAGAATTTTTAGAGAAGAGAAGACACAAACCAATGGAGTTCTTCAAATAATTCAACAAAAATCAACTTTTTTTCTCCTCTCCAATCTCAAGAATAAAGATAAAAAGTTAATCTAAAAAGCTACAAAAATCTAAGGGAAAAGCTCCTCCCAAAACTAGGGTAAAACAGGGGTTAAATACCCCCCAAAATCGTCCAAAAACTGTGACCAAAATACCCCTGCGCAGCCTGAAATCCGCAATTTTCGCTACAGGCAGCGCGTCGCACTCGGCCGAGTGACAAAAGTCGCTCGGCCGAGTGATAAACCCTGAGAATTTCCAGTAAGTCGGGGCCTTCAGGGGTCTTCTCCTCGGGAGTCGCTCGGCCGAGTGAGTTGTCGTCACTCGGCCGATGGCTTCATGGTACTCGGGCGGTCGGGATTATCCACTCGGCCGAGTGAGTCTTCTGAAGCTTAGGCAGCCGAAAAACAGTAACATGGCGATTTTTGAATGGCTTCGTCTGGGCGCCACTCGGGCGGACGGGATCTCGTCACTCGGCCGATGTGGTCTCCGTCGCTCGGCCGAGTGCACGTATAAATCGTATCCGATCTGGTCGGCCGAGCGGTGTCTCGCTGGTCCGCCGAGTGGTTCCTCCACTCGGCCGAGTGGGACACAAAACATGCCCAAACAGCTTGTTTTGGCCTCCTCGTCGCTCCTGCGACGTCCGTTCTTCTTCCGCTCCTCTCCAACAGCGAAATACCCCTTGGGGAAGTCGTCGGTGACCCTCTGGAGTAAGCGCATCTCGAGATCACTCCAAATCGCGCCAAATCACCTGAAATGCGACAAAAACAACAAATCGTGAAAAGCATCGCAGTACCGTCGATATATCGTGAAAAACATGATTTGGGCGATCTAAATGGCATGCAAACACGCGGGAAAAAGGTGTAAAATAAGGAGTGATCAAAATCCCCCAAGCTTACCTCTTACTTGTCCTCGAGGAAGATAAGTAAAAGGCGAACCCGGTGGATTCAGAAAACGAAAACGGCGAAAAATGAAAAATGAAAAACGAAGAAGAATGAAAAACGAAATAAAAACAAAGAAGAAAGAAAGAAAGAAGCGAAGAGGGAATCTGCTAGATCATTTTCTCAGGACGTGGGTTCCACTTACTCATATAGCATGCACCGAATGAAAAATACATGTCAAAGAGTTTTATTTTGATATCATGGCATAATAGTGCAAATAGAAATAGAAAACCCACGAACAACGATATAATCATGAAAAACGGAATAATTTTAGAATTAACATCGTCTGAATCATTTAAAGCGGTATACAAATCGCAGATCACACACTTTTCAATTGAATGCTTTCTATGAGGAGTATAAGAGTATCACACGATAGAATAGAGAGAATAGAAAAGTGTGGATTTCATGATATGAATGCTAGGCTTAGAGTTCTGGATTTCGTAAAGCTAGAAACAATCTCACCGAGTATAGAATATTACTTAGCCTAGGTTGTCGTGCAACGTCAAGTAGTCACTCTCTCACACATCAATGGATTCCCTCCCCCAAGCTTATCTATAAGCATGGTGGCATAAAAAATATTCACATCCCCATTTTTTTATAAAGCTCCAAAAGAAATAAGAATGAACACGAAAAGAGAGAAGAAAGGAAGAAAGTGAGATGGGATCTTTTATTGAGGATTTTTCCTCTTTTTTTTCTTTTTTTTAATATAGCATATATACACAACGATCCCAACTCAAAGAGAGATACTGATATACAAGAATATTTTTTCTCTTTTTTTCTTTTTTTTGAATAAGAAATTTGGAGCTAGGAATTAATAGCGGGGGAAATGCCATAGAAGAGAATCGCTAAGGGGGAGATTCACCAATGATTTTAAAAGTAGAGAAATGATGTTCAAGATTTGTGGAGAAAGAAATAAATATATCTCTCGATTCACTCTATAAGACATGCACGACAACTTCAGCAGGGTAATCTAATCTACTCAGTTTCGATCACAAAAAAGCTAACTAATCCAGATTTATCATAGCTAACATCATTCAATCATCCTGAAGTGAAATGTACAATTCATGCATATAGAAGTGATATAGGAAAAGAAATCGGTACTCCAGATATAGGCATTCAATGCATGAATCTTGGTGTGTTTTCTGTGATAGCATACATATGAGTATTCAGACTCAGCTAATAATAAAATTTCATCCATTTTCATGTGGAAAAAGTGTGGGTTACTGTCTCTAGATGCAAGGCAAGTCATAGCATATGATATCAGAAATAAAATCTAAGACATGACAAATAAAGCATGCAAATAGAGTAAGCTAACTCCACGTAATCATCATCATAGAAAAGTCATCTCTAGCATGAGATGAAAAAGAAAATAAAGATAAAGGGAAAATAGAACTATTTACAGTGCGGCACACAGAAAAATAAGAAAAACGTGATGCATGGTGAAATAAAAGAAAAATGATGAAAATAAGTGCAAAAGCGGAAAGTGGTGTGAAAAACTAAAAATAAAGGTGGCAAATCGAAAAAGAACGTGAGAACTCACTCCCCCAAGCTAAATGGCACAGTGTCCTCAATGTGCAAAGTGTGGCACACCGAGAGACAAGTAATGAGAGGGGTAAGTGAGGATGCATGCATGAGGGAAAAAAGAAAATAAAAAGGAAGAAATGAAAAATATGATGCGGACATGATGCATGCAAAGATAGGAGTGATGCAGATATATATGTGGCACCAAAAACGCTCCCTCTCTCCCAAAAAAGATATATAAAGATATGGTCAGAATGAGAATCCCAAAATAAGTGAGGGGAGGGGGGTGGACAAAAATGCAACAGGACCCAGCAGAAACGGGCAGCACAACGGCAAAACTAATCGATGGCATCAAGGGTGCCTAAGAAGGTGGTGCTGCGCCGTCTCCGTCCTGAGGCGGAGGACGTGGTGGTGGTGCAGGCTGCTGAACAGGTGTGGGCGTGGAAGTGGTAGCAGGCTGAGTGTGTGTGAAAGTGAGGGTGGGAACCTGCTGGGTGGGCGGGGGTACGCGTGGGAGACGCTCCAGGACCTGGGTAAGACAGTAGTGAATGTGTGGAAGCAGGTCGAAGCGGTGAGCCATATCGGCGACGGTGGCGGACAGGGTCCTAAGGTCGCCTCTGAGGCCACTCACCGCCCCCTCTAGAGCACGAATGCTCTGAAGTACAGTGTCAGGGGGAGGTGGTGCAGAGGGACGCACCGGTCGGGGTTGTGCAGGTCGGGGCTGGCGTACTCTGGTGGCGTAGGTGACGGGCTCAGCAGGCAAGGAAACAAAAGGTGCTGCACTCGCAAGTGGGGGCCTGGCCTCAGTGCGAGGCTGGGCAGGACGGTGAGAAGTGGAGGCAGCAGCAGCGAAAGAAGAATACAAAGGTGACAGCGAGGCGGCCAGAGAGGTCAGTGGCACAGAAGTGTGGACAGACGCCACGACACTCTCGGAAAATACAGCAGCAGTGGAGACAGAGGCGGAGACAGAGGTCTCAACGGCGGTGGCAAAAGAGGGCTCTCCGCACTCAACTATGGTCGGCGGGCACTCGGGTGGGGCAGAAGAAACGGGCTCAGCAGACAGAGGGCAAGTGGTGGTGGTGACAGCCGCGGAAGCAGTGGAAGTGGGCTCAGCTAAGGTACTCCCGACACCGACAGAGGTGTCAGGAGCAGCGAAAACATCGGGGATAGGCTGAGGGGCCACGGTGTCAACAGGCTCGGCAGCAGGCTCGGCAGGGGCAACAGGATCTGCGGGGGCAGCGTGGGCCTGCTCGGCCTCCTCGGCCTCGAGCACGTAAGCAGCTGGGATGAGAACATCCATCGCAGGGAGCCAGTCCACATGGGCTGGTGCAATCTGAGTCCGAGCTGGGCTCGGAAGAATCATGTAATCGGCACCGTAAGGGCCGTGCAACCAGACCCAGTGTCGCTCACCGTGCGGACGAAGCATCTTCATCCGGGCCATAACATCAATCGACAGAGAAGTGGGGCCCGGTGCTCGTCGCAGGTCGTCAGGGAAGTCCTCGCCGGTCATAAGAGCAAGCAAAGTGATCAGGCCGCCGCAGCATATCGGTGAGCGAGCGCCCACCGATACGATGATGCGGTCCAAAAACCAAGCCGTGACATCAATCACGACGGCGGGGACCAGCTCATCGCCATCCCTAGATAGAGCTCTGGGCCGTGTCATCGCGTAGAGCATGTAGAGCTCCGGCGTAGACATCGTGCCTGGCTCATATCTGGCCAAAAAGGTCGTCGCCATAAGGCGCTGAGCTATACGGAGGCAGGGATGGACAATGGCCGAGGCCTTGGCCCTACTAGGGTCAAAGGCAATGTGAAGACCCGTAATCCGGGCCCAGAAGGCACCGGCGTCGAAGGAAGGTGGGGGGATATGGGTTGGGGCGTAACCTCGGTCGGCCCCGGGGATATCGGGCCACGAGAAAAAGGCTCTCATCATACCGAGAGTGACCTGTCACTCCCGGTCTATGAACCGAAACGAGCATCCCTCGTCGGTCCTGGCGATCGAACTAAGCACCTCAAGTGTCGGGCGGGTAAACGTATCCGCCGACACCTGAAAGAAATCTTGCCAGCCCACGTTGTCGTACAACGTGAGCATCCCCTCTAGTACCCCCAGGCATCCTAGGTCGGCAAGGTGTGCAAACCTGGAGCGTACGATCGAGCGCCGTGAGATACGCTCGAAAGCGACGCGGTGTGCGTCGTTCCGGAACGTGATCCTCAGCGGCCCGATAAGTGGAGCTGGAGGTGGTGGCTGTGGAGCGGCAGGGAGCGGCTGTGCGGGGTGTAAGGGCTATGCGGGGTGGACGGTATGTGCGGGAGAAGGCGGAGGAGAGTCCTCCAACTCGTGGGAGGGGCCGGCGTCATCCGACCGCTTCCGCTTGGCGGAAGCTCTCCTCGACCTCGGCCGTGTCCGGGGCGGCATATGGGCCCCGAGCGCGCGCCAAAAAGAGTGAAAAGTGCGGCGTGTGCAAAATAAAGGAAAGAGTGTACCCCGACACGCCGCGAGTGCTAAGCAATGGAAGCGTGCGAAGACAGCGCCTCCGCGAAGCTCGAATCAGTCCCTAGAAGATCCCCTGGGCTCCCCTAAGCTCACAAAAACAACCTGCGGCATGAAATGGAGATATCAGCGGGTAATATTCAAAACCTATGGAGCATTAGGGGTATAATAGATAGATATAGAAATCAATTTGGGTTTGGGGTTCGTTTAACACATGGATCCTCGAAAAATACACAAAAAGAGGGGGAAAAGGCGAAATAGGCGATACCGGAGGTGGCCGGAGTGGTGGCCGCCGGCGGCGACTCGGGCGAGGTGCGGCGGGGCTCGGTCGGCGGTGGCTGGCCGAGCGGCGGCGCGGCGACGACGGTCGGGCGAGTATGGGGTGCGAGCGGGCGAGGGAGCTGAAGGGTCGGGGAAAAAAATCGTTTGCATCGTTTCGAAAAACGAGCCCGACCCCCCCCCCCCCTTTATAGGAAAAGTTACGACTCGGCCGAGTGACTAGGTCACTCGGCCGAGTGAGATCAATGGAAAATTCCTCCCCGCTTACGCTTCGGCCGAGTGGCCTTGCCAGCCTCGGCCAAGTGGAGTAAGTCCATTCGGCCGAGTGGCTCAAGCTACTCGGCAAGACTCGCCCTAGGAGCGTATCCGTTTTACTTGGCCGAGTGAATATATATACTCGGCCGAGTAGCAGTTATACTGAAATCAGGAAATTAAACAGAGGGTTGGGTACGGCAGACTTCCCTCATTCGTGAGCGGCTCGGCCGGACGAACTTGTGTACTCGGCCGAGTGACTAGTATACTCGGCCGAGTGAGCCTTGTGTTCTGCTGTTTGTCTTCGTTTGGGCTCTAAACTCCATCTTTCTTCCTCCAGTCGATTCCATCTTCCTCCTAAGCATCGAGCGCCTTCCTGGGGCGCTCCTCGTCGCCTCGTGCATCCTCCTCATGATGGATTTACCTATCTCCTCTCCTGTCAAGAAAAATAGGACCCGTTATCACAAAATTTTTGGGCGAACGACTCGAAACACTAAAAATTTCTAAAGCAAAAATAAAAGAAAAAATGGAAATAAAGCAATAACCGTCGGGTTGCCTCCCGACAAGCGCTCGTTTAAGGTCGTGAGCTCGACCCCCTATGATTTTCAATTAATGCGGGATGTTTGGTGCATATGAGATGCACCCATCAAACTTTCCGGAGAGAACGCTTGGATTTGGAAGTGGCGGTGGCGTGTTCTCCCTCGGTGGTCTCCCGTCTCGAATAGTGTTGGGGGGAGGCTCCCCCAAGCTAGCATTTGCTCCGATCAACGGCTTCACCGGTGACGCCGATTTCCGTATCGACGGAGCTTTCTTCGGAGACTTCAATTTCGAGAGCTTGCAGAGCTCTCGAATCCTTGCGACATCAGCGTCGCCTTCATCATTTTCAGCGGAGAGGTCAGGGGAATCATCTATCTTCTCATCTCGGCCTAAATCCGGGCCTTCCTCTAAATCCTCATCGAAAAGAGCGCCAATTGAGTGGGGGATCGCCTCCTCTATTACCTCATCAAGGAGGTCCATGTAGTCAAGCTCCTCGTGGTAAGGCATGTGTTTCATAGCCTTAGGAATGTGAAGCTCCACCTCAATGTTGCCGACGTTCAAAGTTAGGGTACCTTCTCGCACGTCGACAATCACACCGGCGGTGGCGAGGAACGGGCGTCCAAGTATCAATGACGTATCTCCCTCCTCCTTAACGTCCATGATCACGAAGTCACATGGCAAGCATATTCCCCCCGGGACATGTAGCGGGATGTCTTCGGCGATCCCTACCGGCCTCGTTATCCGCCCATCGGCCAATTGTATCCGCATGTCGGTAGGTTTCAACTTCGTCCCGGTGTTTAGCCTTAAGAACATGGAGAGAGGCATGAGGCTTACACTAGCCCCTAAATCTACCAACGCCTTTTGAAGAGGGACGCCGCCCAAGGTGCAAGGAATTCGAAAACTCCCCGGATCTTTGAATTTGGCCGGCTCCTTTTCTCTCTTGGTGAACCAAGAGCCCTCCTCGGCTAGCATGATCTTTTCCTTCCTCTCCCCCCCCCCCCCGAAATCAAATCCTTTAGGAATTTAGCGTATGTGGGGATTTCCACGATGGCGTCGAGCAAGGAAATGTTGAGGCTAACCCCTCTTAGATACTCGAGAAACTTTGCTAGCCTTTTCTCCATTTTCGCTCTAGCAAGCCTTTGGGGGAATGGGACCGGTGGCATGAAGCGCCTTTCCTCAATCAATTTCTTCGCTCTAGATTTCTCCTTTTCTTGTGGCTCCTTCTCCTTCTCAACTTCAACTACCGGCTCAATTGGCTCCAAACTTTCCTCCACGGGCTCCTCGGTAGGAATCATGGCGGGGGTGGTATCCTTCCCGCCTCTAGTAGTAACGGCAACTACGGCATTGATGTGGCCGGTGTTGCCCCGTGGGTTTTGCTCGGGTTGCGCCGGCAATCGTTGAGTGTTCCGATTGAGCAACGCCAATTGCTCCAATATTTGAGCCACAACGGTATTAAGGGAGTCTTGCCCCGCCTTCAAGGTAGCATTGACCTTATTTTGCTCGACCATAAACGCCTCCACTCTAGCTTCGAAGTCGGATCGTTGTTGAGCTTGTGGAGGGTTTTGATTTTGATTCCTCCACCCTTGATTGTATCCGGGCGGCCTATAAGGTGGAACTTGTTGCTTCGGTTGGAAGCTTTGTTGTGGAGGCCCCCTCGGTGGATAGTGTTTTTGTTGGGGTGGTAGTGGTGGTCGAGCTTGTTGAGGCGGTGGTTGTGGCGGGTTCAAAGCTCCTTCATTGTTGGCGTAGGAGAATCCGGGATGATTTCTTGCGGCCGGATTGGCCCAATACCCTTGGTTTCCCGTGACATATTGTACTTGCTCCAAGGATCCTTCTCCTTGCTCTCCTCCCACATACACGGCTTGAGATTGGTCTTGCCAATCACACATTTGGTTCGTTGGTGCGGAGGTGGAAGGGGCTCCTTGGGGCTCCGTGATAAACTTCTCCAATCTCTCCACTACCTTGTGGAGAGAATCAAACTTGCTTGTAAGCTCCGCTACAGCCTTCGCTTCATAGATACTAGTCGGCTTCAAGGAGGACGTAGAGTGTCCTCGCTCATCGCCCCATTGTTGATTGTTTGAGCCCATCTCCTCAATTAGGGCCGTAGCTTCTTCGGGAGTCTTTGATAAGATAGCACCATTCGCCGCGGCATCAATAATTTGTTTGGTCCCCGGTTGGAGACCATTGTAGAAGCTATGAACTAGCTCCCAATCTTCAATGCTATGGTGCGGGCATTGACGCTGCAGATCTTTAAAACGCTCCCAAGCCTCGTAGAGCGTCTCTTGGGGTCCTTGCTTGAAGGACATGAGAGCGCTCCGAATCTTCACCGTCTTGGAGGGCAGATAGAACTTGTCAATGAATGCACTCGCCAACTCGTCCCAAGTGGTAAAGACTCCCTCAGCCTGTGTCCTCAACCAATAGAGTGCCTTGTCTTTTAGTGTGAAGGGGAAGAGACGCAGTCTGATGGCATCGATGGAGACCCCGGCATCTGAAATGTGGCGCACTTCGACAAGAATAATTGGATGTGGTATTGGGGATTTTCATGGGCATTCCCATGCAACGGATCCTGCTGCATCAGAACCACTAATCCAGTCTTTAGCTCGAAGTTCTTGTCAGTCGCCAACTCTGGCATGGCAATGGATGAGGTCGTAGAAGAGGTCTTAGGCCGAAGCCTATCTCGAATAGAAATTATCCTCGCCATTCTTGCCGCTAATTGGTCCGCAGTTTCCGGGTTGGTCATAAACCTCCCTTCCGGATTTTGTCTCCTTTCCGCTCTAAGTCTCCGCACTGTACGTTCGATCTCGGGATCAAATAATATAGCTTCAGGGTCCGCCGTAGATCTCGTGTACATGCACAGGGAAAACAGAGTTTCAAAGAAATGATTAGTACCGTGGAAGGGTTAGGTAAAAATAAAGAAATAAAATAATAATAATAATAATAATAATAATAATAAAATAGCTAGGGTGGTAAGATCAAACGCAATCGCCCTCCCCAGCAACGGCGCCAAAAACTTGGTCGCTCCGGGATGTAACCCAAAGAACGGTTGTAGTTTTACCGCAAGCGCACGGTATAGCGGTGAGCGGGATATCGAACACAGGGAGGACGAATGACCGTGCTTGTTCCAATCAACCTGGCTATTTAAGAAGAGAGAAATTTGCCTTCGGCGATCCTGTCACAATCGTCAGACAAAGTGTGGAAATATCAAATCAAATAAAGAACGTCTAGGGAATGGGGAATTCCCACTACTCACCGTATTCTGTAAATGTGGTTCATCGGTGTCAAAATTGCTAGAATAAGATTTTGGATGAACTAGTTGCAACTGAATGTAGAACCAAGCTCACGCTCTCGCGCTGTTGCCGGTCTATAGCTATCCTAGGTTTGGGTCCAATCTCTTGCAAACCCTAGCCTAGGGAAGCTAGCATTAGGATCAACATCATCGTTCAATCGCGCACCGAGCCCAATCTCTTGCAAACTCGGCCCGCGACCTAGGTTGGGATAGTTCCTACCCGTCCAATCTCTTGCAAACGGGTATCGGCACGGAATTGCAACCGGGAACCCTAGTATCGGTCCAATCTCTTGCAAACCGATACTACGGACATTCGATTCCAACCCAATTCGGATTTCTAGGGTTTCCTACCGAATTGGGATCCAATCTCTTGCAAATCCCAATTGGTATGAACTCCTAGCTATCCGTAGTAAATCGATCCCAATCTAATCCATAAATATCGATTCTAGCAAAATCTCTACTAATTCATCACAAATATGAAATTGGGCTTGTAGGGTTCATCCCCACGCCCCAAGACGTGGAGACTACTCACAATTCATAGCAAGATCATAAAAATAAGCAATGAAATAAGCAGTAGAATTCATCACAATATTGAGATATGCAATAAAAATAGAATTTTTAGAGAAGAGAAGACACAAACCAATGGAGTTCTTCAAATAATTCAACAAAAATCAACTTTTTTTCTCCTCTCCAATCTCAAGAATAAAGATAAAAAGTTAATCTAAAAAGCTACAAAAATCTAAGGGAAAAGCTCCTCCCAAAACTAGGGTTAAACAGGGGTTAAATACCCCCCAAAATCGTCCAAAAACTGTGACCAAAATACCCCTGCGCAGCCTGAAATCCGCAATTTTCGCTACAGGCAGCGCGTCGCACTCGGCCGAGTGACAAAAGTCGCTCGGCCGAGTGATAAACCCTGAGAATTTCCAGTAAGTCGGGGCCTTCAGGGGTCTTCTCCTCGGGAGTCGCTCGGCCGAGTGAGTTGTCGTCACTCGGCCGATGGCTTCATGGTACTCGGGTGGTCGGGATTATCCACTCGGCCGAGTGAGTCTTCTGAAGCTTAGGCAGCCGAAAAACAGTAACATGGCGATTTTTGAATGGCTTCGTCTGGGCGCCACTCGGGCGGACGGGATCTCGTCACTCGGTCGATGTGGTCTCCGTCGCTCGGCCGAGTGCACGTATAAATCGTATCCGATCTGGTCGGCCGAGCGGTGTCTCGCTGGTCGGCCGAGTGGCTCCTCCACTCGGCCGAGTGGGACACAAAACATGCCCAAACAGCTTGTTTTGGCCTCCTCGTCGCTCATGCGATGTCCGTTCTTCTTCCGCTCCTCTCCAACAGCGAAATGCCCCTTGGGGAAGTCGTCGGTGACCCTCTGGAGTAAGCGCATCTCGAGATCACTCCAAATCGCGCCAAATCTCCTAAAATGCGACAAAAACAACAAATCGTGAAAAGCATCGCAGTATCGTCGATATATCGTGAAAAACATGATTTGGGCGATCTAAATGGCATGCAAACACGCGGGAAAAAGGTGTAAAATAAGGAGTGATCAATGGCTCTTTCGGATGGTCCCATTCGAACCATGTTTTCCAACGAATCTGGAATCGGCCCAATCGGAGTTATAGAACTCAAGTTATGACTCAAAAGGCCAGAACTGGGCTTTTGCCCAGTTCTGGCCTGACCTGACCTAGTTGGACTGTGCTAGCCCGCCCAACTGGGTAGGGAAAGCACAGCCTACCAAAATGGCGGGCTCAGGCCGGGTTCTGGCCTGAGTGGCTTGATCCCGCCCGCATTGTGGGCGGGCGGGTCTGAGCCCGCCTGCTCTGCGTGTAGGCCAGCCCGCCTGGCGGGTTGACCCGCCTGCTGTGTGGGCAGGTCAGACCCGTCGCACAGGAGCGGGCGGGTTAGCCTGCCCGCACAATGGGCTGTGCCCAGATCTGACTGGGCGTGCCCCCTTTGGGCACGCCCAGCTGGCCAGTGGGCCCCACCTACGTGACCCACTGTCCAAAACCCTAGAAGGTTTGCGACGGCTATGAATTCAGCCGATTTGTGACTTTTTGCTCAACTTTGAGCAATTGTTTAAGGGGTCAAATGAAGTCGGAATTCGTCGTCGTTTGTTTCTATATGTTCACCGTTCATAGCTCTTCGAAATGATAAGTTATTATCACTTCTGAAGCTCAATGGCGAGGGAGAATTAATTCGTTAAATTTAGCCTTTATGAAAGGCAAACCAACTTAATTAATTCTTCTATTTTAAAATAGTCCCACATCGGATATGATGAGAAGGGGAGGGCCGGCCGCCTAAATAAATTGGTGCCAACACTCTCGTTGAAAATTTGCACTAAGTCTCTGAAATTAAGAAGCTCCAAAAAGTTTTGAGCACGCTCAATTCGAGACGAAAATTATTCTCTTCGGTAAAAGAGTTTTGAACATGTTCCCCAGGCTTATAATCTGAAACGTATCTGAAACGTATTGGATCGCAATCAAGTGAAATATTCTTCGGCAAGTGGTTGGCCAAGAGGCAGGGTGTCAGCTCGCTTTGGGTGGATCGTGGGTGCAAAGGCGGCTTCAGGGAGTAGAAGGCGGTTCGGTACACCTTGCCGATACAAGCAAGGTTCCGGGTATGTAGTTTAATTAGATTTATTTTAATTATGTCACAGTAGTTTAGATCTTTCTTGGGATGGTCAAATCCACCTCAAGTTAGCAGAGATCCTGTTTTAGGTCTTGTTTCCTTAGGGCCTTTGTTAAATAGTTTAACGAATTTTTTTCCACTGCTTTCTTTTTCTTCTATAGTCCGCGCGATGTAGGACGGGCATAGAAAAGTTCCCTAAGGGTCCATCAAAACCCTTCAGAAGACACCCCGACCCTCTCTCTGATGAAGAAGAGAATGACACTGAAGTTGTGAGGATAAGAGAGCTCTGCAAACTCTCTTTAGGGAAGCATCCAAAGCACATGCCACCGGTGAAGACTCCAACATCACCGAAGAAGAACATGGAACCTTTGAAGGCTAGAAGCAAAGCTTGTGGGGAGTCATATCCTACCATTATGAAAAAGAATATGCCACTTGAGGAGACCAAGCAAGAAAATATTGAGCGTTGAAAGCCCACCGGTCTCCCAGCCAAATTTGACACGCGCATCTCCTATGCGTCGAATATCACGTGCGGAACATAAACTATGAGGGGTCGAGATTTAGACCATAAACGAGTGCTTATCGATAGGCAACCCGACATTTCTATCTTAGTTTTAGTTCGTTCTTAGTTTTTAATTTGTTTAATTTACTAAAAATCGATAGATCAAAAGCAGGGAAAAATTCTGATATTGGGCGACGTTTTATCTGCATGGAGGAGACCATGAGTAAGTCAATGTAATGGAGAGCACATATGATGAAGGAGATCCATGCCATGGAGGAGTTTGAATGAGAAAAGGAGGAACTTGAATAAAGAAAAGGAGAAAGAAGATAGAGAATAATAGAAACATGAAGTTAGAAAAATTAGCTTCACTCGGTCGAGTGAGAATCTCACTCGACCGAGTGAGCACTCACTCGACCGAGTGAGAATACTGATCAGATAAGTATAAAAACTCAACTCTGTTATTTGTACCTCGACGGAGTGACTATGTCGCTCGACCGAGTGGATCCCTGTAGCAGAACCTGAAAAATCATTGCTATGTGAAGACTCTCACTCGACCAAATGACTAGTTCACTCGATCGAGTAGGAGAATGTAGCAAAAATCTTAAAAATGGAGTTCGATCTCATCTTCCAACTTGACCGAGTGACTCATTGTTGAGTATTGGACTCCCCGGATTTGGTTTTGGATGATGAGCAAACATAAATAATTCATGAACTAACAATTTATGAGCGCAGTTATGGAGATCGTCGCCAAATTCATGAGAACACTCAAAGTGACATCTCAAGACTTCTCAAAGCTCGTATTCAATGCCTAAAGCTTTGTTGAAGCTTTTGGACCATTCTGGAAGTCATGAAGATTTGATCGAAGCTCTCGAAGACCGTTCCTTAAGGTTTTATTTATAGTCTTTTAGTTTCGATCTATAGAATGTTAAGCCTTGAGTATATCTTACATTTCTATCTTCATATCGCTCCTATCTTAGAGCTAGGATCTTAGTAGAAGTCCATACAATCTTTCCCGAAGCATCGCGATTCGATTCGGGACTTCTTGTGCATGTTAGTTGGTTCAAGAAGAAGAACCAACCGACTAGATGGTGATCTAGTCGGTCGGCAAAGCTTCTTGGACCGACTAGTTTGCTTTCTAAACTTCATGCTCTTTACTGTTCACACTTAGTCGGTCCATGTTGACTCACCGACCGACTAGTTGGTGAACTAGTCGGTCAGTGATGCTTCTTAGACCGACTAGTTGAACATTCCCTGAACTTGCCTTGTTACTGTTTACACTTAGTCGGTTCATGTTGACTTACCGACCGACTAGTTAGTGAACTAGTCGGTCAGTGATGCTACTTAGACCGACTAGTTGAACAGTCTCTGTTCATGCCAAGTTACTGTTTATCCTTAGTTGGTCTAAGAACGTTTAGCGACCGACTAGTTGATGAACTAGTCGGTCAACATTTGTTCTTGAACCAACTAACTCAATTTGTATTCAGACTATTTGTTTTTAACTCTTAGTCGGTCTAAGTTCACTGACCGACCGACTAGTTGTGAAACTAGTCGGTCAGACAATGTTCTTGGACCGACTAGATTTCTAGGTCTGAAATTCAATCTGTTCATTGTTCATCACTTAGTCGGTCCATGTTGTTTGACTAACCGACTAGTTGATGAACTAGTCGGTCAGTGTTTGTTCTTTGACCGACTAGTGGCTTCAGATTTCCTACCGTTGGGTTTTGACCTAACACGATTTTCCCCCTTAGTATAAATACTAAGCTGGGGTTCTTCTTCTCTAAGAAGAGCTATATTTCAGAGATTCATTGAGATTGAAAGAGTTAGAGATTCTCACTCATTTCCAAAGCTCTCTCCCTCACAAGAAATCCATTCTCTCACTTTCTAGATCTAGAATCCATCTTGAGAGAAGTTTGTTCTTGGTGAGCCATTCAAGCTCTAGCTTGATTCAAGTCTCCTAATCACTCTTAGGCACCCATTGCTGCTCATTTCAGTGGTGCTAGGTCTTGGTGACTTCCTCTTCCTCAAATCCCTCCTTGCACCTATTTGGTAAGAAAACTCAAGGTATAGGATTTGTGGTAAGATTGTTTATCTCATATATAAACTGATTTTCATTGCTATTGATTCTCTCGGTTGTGAGAGAAGGTTGTGATCCTGGGTTGTGGGATTCACTATTGCCATTGCATGTATGATTTGATCTTGTGAAGTTTTTTCACAAGATATCATAGTGGAAATCTTGGGTTAGGGTTTCTAACCTAAGTATCCGGAGGGGATCCGGGTGGTTGGGACGTAGGATCACCGGGAACAAGTCAGGGAGACTTGGGTGGATCCGAACCCAGTAATATCAATTGTTTGCATTGTTAATTTTGTTGTTGTCATCAATTTAAGCTTCCGCAAATTGATTGGTAGTTGTTTGCACGATAATTAGGAATTATACTCCTTGTTATTTTTAAAGTACTATTCACCCCCCCTCTAGTACTTGTGCAATAGCTTGTAGGGCATTACATTTGGTATCAGAGCCAAGTCTACGCTATGTCTGCCAACGACAACAAGACCGTGCGTCCACCTTCCGACTATGGCACCTTCAGGAACCGTGAAGGAGCATCTTCGGTGATGGAAGGACATTCCTCAACGAGGCCTCCAT
The DNA here is from genome assembly GCA_030789695.1 of Scilla litardierei. Taxonomy (NCBI): domain Eukaryota; kingdom Viridiplantae; phylum Streptophyta; class Magnoliopsida; order Asparagales; family Asparagaceae; genus Scilla; species Scilla litardierei. Next base: position 63,805,189 of record CM061141.1, on the reverse strand, counting down.
TCTTCAACGGTACAAACTACGGGTACTGGAAATGCCGGATGGAAACTTTCCTCCGGAGTGCATCTCTATGGAGGACCACGATGAAGGAATACGTCGAGCCCGCCGAAGAAGACTTTGAGAAGTGGACTCCCGCGGAGGTCGCCGCGGAGGTAAGCAATGCCAAGGCAATGAACACCTTGCAATGCGCATTGGAGCCCGAGGACTTCAATAAGATATACACATGTAAGAGTGCATATCAAATTTGGAACTCCCTCCTCATACTACATGAAGGGACAAGTAGGGTAAGAGACTCTAAACTCGTTGTTGTTAACAAAGATTACGAGATGTTTCATATTCAACAGGGTGAGAAGATGAAGGAGTATTATGCTCGCTTCGTCGATATCATAAACGAGTTGGAAGCTCTCGGCAAAACATACACCCAAAAGGAGAAGTGTTCGAAACTTATCGAAGGACTTCCTTCTAGTTGGGAAAAGCGTACCTTCGCCATCGAGGAAGGTAATGATATGAACAAGTACACCGTAGTTCAAATAATGGGTACTTTAATGTCATACGAGGTACGCAAGGATAGCAAGGTTAAGTTACAGGAAAAGATGAAGTCCTACCTAAAGCAAGACGAGCCTAAGAAGAAGGCTATTTCTTTCAAGGCCGCTCCATCCACATCCACATCAACCGATGATGAAGACTCGGAAGACGAGTTGGACTTGGAGTCCATGGAACTCATGGCAAAGAAGTTCAACCGGTTCTTCCGGAAAGGTAACTTCAAAAACAAATCGAAGTTCAATTCATCTAACGCCTCCTCTCCTTTGTGTTTCAAATGCAACAAGCCAGGACACATGAAAGCGGAGTGTCCTCTAAATAAGCAAAAGGAGAAGTGGAAGGCGCCAAAGTTCGACAAGTCCAAGAAGTACAAAAAGGGGTACAAAAAGGGACTTGTCGGAGCAACATTCACCGACTCCGAGGATTCCTCAAGCAGAGAGTCGGACGATGAGAAAGTGGAGCAAGCGCACATGTGCTTCATGGCAAGAGAGGAGCATGATCAAGGATCCTTCCTCTTCCGATGATAGCGACAACGAAGGTGATGAGGTAACTATGGATGACCTTAGGAATGCTAATTCTCAATTATGGTCTAAGTATACTAAATTAGTAAATAGGTATACTAAAGTAAAAGATGACCTAGCTAGCATTCAAACCTCGCCTAAGACTATCATCACCAACAACGACACCGTTGTTGAAGAGTTAAGAAATGAGATTGTTAATCTCAAATCTAAACTTGAACATGTTAGTGTTGAGGATTCGGAAGAACATAGGATAGCGGATTTGACTTCTCAAAACTTGACTTTGAGTATTGAGAATGAAAATCTCAAGTCTCGTGTTTATGTGCTCAAATCGCAAATATCCACTTTGGGTGCTTTGATGCATTCTCTCACCGAGAAATATGAGTGCACGATAGGCCGAATTAATAAATTCAATAAGGGTAAAGACCATTTGGATAACATCCTAAATGATTTACTTCCGGGCAATCACCACATTGGCTTGGGGTATAAGATAGGGAGTTCATCCAAATCGGCCACTACTTTTGTTAGGCATACTTCCGATGCCTCACCGAGTGGGAGCAAACACTCTATTGGTAGTTCATCTACCAATGGTGCTTCCACTTCGCACACACCCTCTTTTGGAAAGAAACCCACTTTGGGTGGACCTCCAAAGAAGGGTCATGCCTACATGTACACAAATACCATGCCACGTAGGAACACACGTCCTACTCCACCGGCTCACACATATGATGATTTTTATGCTACACGTTCACGGGCACGTGCACACCATGTGAGACACCCTCACGCACGTGTTCCTCCACATGCATATGTTCACCCACATCATCGTATGAATAACTATCCGCATGCACCATTCCATCATGTTCCTTATGCCTATCCACAACATGCATCACGTAGAAATCAACGTCGCATGCATGCACCCAATAGGATGAGGGCTCCCAAGATTTTCACTATTTGGAGCCCAAAGGACACAAGCATGGATGAAAAACAAGTTTATATGAATGCTTATTTTTTGAATGTTGTGCATAGTAGTAATTATGTGGGGAAGTCTAAGTCCAATTGGACTTGGCTTCCAAAGGTCTAATCTTTTGGACCCAATGACCTTGGGTACCATGATACGGCATTTCATATCTATAGGTACTGAAGAAAAAGGAACGGAGCAACAAATTTAAATTTAGCTCCAAGAGAAATTGGATACTCGATAGCGGGTGTTCAAAACATATGACGGGTGACGCTCAATTGCTCTCCGGAGTGGTTCCCATTGCAAATGGAAACCGCGTTGTATTTGGAGGCAACGAGAGCGGAACCATCATAGGTGTTGGTAAAGTGGGTAATCCTTCTAAACCCATTATATGTGATGTTTACCTTGTTAAAGGATTAAACCACAATCTCATTTCAATAAGTCAACTTTGTGACAAAGGTTACAAGGTTAACTTTGCGAAAGGAATGTGCCATATTTTAAGAAAAGATAATAATGAATTATTGTTTTCCGGCACACGCCATAAGGATATATATATCCTAGATCTTCCAAGATCACATGAACAATGTCTTATTGCCAACACAAGTGAACAACACTTATGGCATCGACGTTTTGGTCATGTGAACTTTGGAACACTTTTTAAGCTTTCCAAGTTAAATTCTATTAGAGGCTTCCCTAAGCTTGTCTTTCAAAAGAAAAGCTTTTGTGACTCGTGTCAACGAGGCAAGCTTCCAAAATCTTCATTTAAACCTAAGAAAAGCATTTCTTCTAAGCGGCCTCTAGAGCTATTACATCTAGATTTATTTGGGCCAACTAGAGTTGCTTCATTAGGTAATGCTAGATATGGACTTGTCATCGTTGATGACTTTTCTAGGTTTACTTGGGTATTTTCATTGTGTAATAAAAATGAAGCTTTTGAAAACTTCACAATTTTTGTTAAGAAAGTACAAAATCTCATTGGAACCACCATTGTCACTATTCGTAGTGATCATGGAGGGGAATTTGAGAATGAGTCTTTTGAGACATTTTGTGATGAAGTTGGTATTACACACACCTTCTCTTTCCCTCGTGCACCTCCTCAAAATGGTGTAGTTGAGAGAAAGAATAGGACGCTAGTGGAGTGTGCTCGCACTATGCTTGATGATAGCCAACTTGGCCATCAATTTTGGGCGGAAGCGGTACATACCGCTTGCTATGTGTTTAATAGAATACTTTTGAGGCCCGGCACTAAACAAACTTGTTATGAATTGTTGTTTGGTAGGTTGCCTCAAGTTAAACATTTTCGTGTTTTTGGTTCGAAATGTTTTATTAAGAACACGTATGGTAGTTTGGACAAATTCGATCCAAGATCCGATGAGGGGATTTTTGTTGGATATTCTTCGCGTAGCAAAGCCTACCGGATATTCAACAAACGAACCTCAACGATCGAGGAGTCGCTTCATGTGTCATTTAATGAAGGATTTGTTCCAACTAGAATTACTAATGATGATGACTCTATGGATGTCTTATGTGATTCAATTGGTAATTCTAACTCTAATGATTCTATTGATTCTATTGAGACTAACCCGTCTAATGAAGTTGTTGAGAATGTTCCTAGTGATCAAGGTATTCCCAAACGGCTTCATACCGTTCGTGACCATCCTCATGAGCAAGTCATTGGCAATATCCATGATAGTGTCAAGACGAGATCGCAAGTGAACTACTTCGCTCATTGTGCCTTTGCCTCCTCGATAGAGCCAAAGAATGTTAATGAAGCATGCGAAGATAGCGCTTGGATCTTAGCCATGGAGGAGGAACTCATTCAATTCGAGAGGAATGAAGTTTGGGAGCTTGTTCCATTGCCATCGAAGAACCACACCGTCATAGGGACAAAGTGGATCTTCAAGAACAAAACCGACGAAAACCAAGTCGTCGTCCGGAACAAAGCTCGGTTAGTTGCTCAAGGCTACCGTCAAGAGGAAGGTATTGATTTCGAAGAATCCTTCGCTCCGGTAGCTAGATTAGAATCAATTAGATTATTATTGTCTTTTGCATGCCATAAGGATTTTAAATTATTTCAAATGGATGTTAAAAGTGCATTTTTAAACGGAGATGTCGTTGAGGAAGTTTATGTTTCTCAACCTCCGGGCTTTATTAATGAAAAATTTCCAAATCATGTTTTTAAACTAAAGAAAGCACTTTACGGTTTGAGACAAGCTCCTCGAGCTTGGTATGATCGCCTAAAGAATTTTCTTTTGGATTTGAATTTTAAAATGGGAGAAGCCGATTCTACACTTTTTGTTAAGCATTCGAATAATGATATAATTTTAGTTCAAATATATGTTGATGATATCATTTTCGGTGCTACTAACTTTGCTCTTTGCGAAGAGTTTTCTAATGTTATGAAGGAACAATTTGAGATGAGCCACATGGGTGAGCTCAAGTATTTCTTAGGTCTCCAAATTCGCCAAATGGACGATGCAATCTTCATCCACCAAACGAAGTATACGGTGGAGTTGCTAAAGCGATTTGGAATGGAGAGTGCCTCCGGGCAAAAGACTCCTATGAGCACTACAACGCATCTTGATAAAGATACGGGCGGAAAAGATGTAGACATTCGTCTATATCGAGGTATGATAGGTAGTTTACTTTATCTTACCGCTAGTAGGCCCGATATCATGTTTGCCGTATGTATTTGTGCTCGTTATCAGTCTCAACCTAAGGATTCTCACTTAGTAGCGGTAAAACGTATTTTTCGCTATCTAAGTTACACTTTAGATTTTGGATTACTTTATCCGAAATCTAGCACATATGAGTTAGTCTCATATAGTGACGCTGATTATGCGGGATGCAAATCCGACAGGAAGAGTACTAGTGGCACTTGCCATTTTATAGGAAATTCCCTTGTCTCTTGGTTTTCCAAGAAGCAAAATTCGGTATCACTTTCAACCACCGAGGCGGAATACATTGCCGCCGGTGCTGCATGTGCCCAGGTTCTTTGGATGAGACACACACTAAAGGATTTTGGCATTCATTGTGATACTAGCCCTATCATGGTGGATAACCAAAGTGCTATTTGTCTTTCAAAGAATCCGGTGCACCATTCCCGTTCTAAACACATAGATGTCCGACACCACTTTTTAGATGATCATGTTGCTAAAAAGGACATCATTTTAGTGTACGTTGAAACCCAAAAGCAAATCGCCGATATTTTCACGAAACCCCTAAAGGAGGACTCCTTTGTGCGGTTGCGTCGAGAATTGGGGATTATGGGTGAATCCGAGATATAGGATTCATGTTTCATTCAATAATCTTGCATGCTATTATATTTCGCAATATTTCGTTCATGCTAGACTTATTGGATTTTTCGGGATTTTATGTGATATTTTGAATTTTTGCTCGAATTCATATTTGAATGTCGTATTTGAGATTTCGATGTTTAATGGGGTAGTTTAGATGATTTTTGAGAGGATTATGATGTTTCGTCCAAGTGTATTTAGGAGAGAACTTATTTGTCAATTTTTGGACTCTTCTAGTCGGTCTCAGTTCATCAACCAACCGACTAGATTCACATCTAGTCGGTCAGCTAATGAACTCAGACCGACTAGCTCATTCTCTAAACTTTTAGACTCCTTTAGTCGGTATCAGTTCAATCACCAACCGACTAGTTTCGTATCTAGTCGGTTAGTAAAAGAACTCAGACAGACTAACTCAAGCTATTAGGGTTTCCTCTCCAGCTTAGCTCTTTTAGTCGGTTCAAGTTTACTTATCGACCGACTAGATTGAGTTCTAGTCGGTCAGTATTTGAACGTAGACCGACTAATTCTCGGTCAGGAATTCTTTGACTGGTCGCTGTTTCACTTTAGTCGGTTCAAGCTCGTTAACCGACCGACTAGATCGTCATCTAGTCGGTCAGCCATTGAACTGTGACCGACTAAGTGATCAGGGGCAGTCACGTCTTTTCGTGATTTCGACCGACTTAAGTTCAATCTATCAGACTTCTTTCTCTTTTAGTCGGTCTCCAGCTTTCCTCCAACTCGAAAACCCCCGAACCCCGCTCGAGTCTCTTCGACTTCCGATCAACTCCGGCCACTTTTCCGACCATCCTCCGCCGTCGATCACCCTCCTCTAGGTATATCTCCTCCTCCTAGGTCGTTTTCGATTTCTAGGGCTTCATTTCATCTCTTAGGGTTTCGAACTTCATCTAGGGTTTGATCTTGCCTTAAGCCTGTTTCGATTTCACTCTTTAGGGTTTATGAGCTTAGGTTTGTTTGATCTTGCCTTAAGCCTGTTTCGATTTCACTCTTTAGGGTTTGTGAGCTTAGGTTTGTTTGATCTTTTTCAAACTTCAATTGCTTGTACTCGGTGTGCCACGATCATGGCAAAAACGAGGATTCAGATTACTCCCTCCGGTGCCTCCCCCATGACTGTAGGGCCATCACACCCTAGGGAGACTTCGACTCCACCTAAGCGTAGGGCCAAGACCACTCGTGCCCCCTCTTCGTCTTCACCACCGTTGAATAGGAAGAGGACATCTAAGCCCAAAGCCAAAGGCCAAACTTCCAAACCCAAATCTCAACCCAAAAAGTTCCGTGCACCTACCCCTCCCGGTGAGCGTTCAGGTAGTGACTCTGAGGATGATTCCGAGGAAGAGTACACTCCTGAGCATCCTGAGAAGGCACCTACTCCACCCCCTCCTCCTAAGACCCGTAAGGCTAAGGGAAAAGCCCCGATGCCGGTAGGCGGTGTAGATATATCGTTGTGTCACGCCGACCCTCAGTGTCTAGCGGCTTACAACCGTATAGAGCACTGCCCACTGCTATTGGAGCATTACGTTCAGTTCTCTGACTTTCTTGGCCTTGCGGATCTTTTATCCTATAGTGGACTTTTGGACTATCTTAGATATGACCCTAAGGCGAACCCTCGACCCTATCCTCGCCTGGTCAAGCTTTTCTATGCCAATCGTACCCGGGGTCAGTATGATGAGACCCACTCCATCGAGACATCTGTTTTGGGGACTCCTATAGTCCTCACTGCAGAGATCTTGGGGAGTTGATAGGATGCTCATCGTCTGGCCTCCTCCCGTCTGATATTTCCGTAGATGATATCTCCACTCTCCATCAGCCGACCCTCGCTGATATCTTTCAGGTTATCCCTCCTGCTTTCATAGGTGTTCCCTCCAAATCATTCAAGCCGAATGCTTGGGTGATTAATCTTATCTTGAAATCATGTCTTTTGCCCAAATATGGATCTTCCTCACTTCCTTCGCAGCCCTTCTTGAAGCTGATTTACGCTCTTTTTATGGGTAGCTCGATTAACTGGGCTCGCATTATACTCGACAAGATGGATTCTTTCGAGTGTCTTCGCAAGTCTAGTAAATCGGCGCACATCCCATATCCTTGCCTTTTGACCTTGGTATTCCGTCACTTTGGTGTTCCTTTGCCTCCGGATGATGAGCGTCCCCTCGGTCCACCCCTGAACGCGACGGCCGTCAAGAAGTCTCTTGCGGCACTTCGTCACGTCCAGCGGTCGACTCCTTCTGCATCCCAGGCCACACCTTCAGCTGCTGCAGCCCCACCTCCTGCCACCACACTAGATGATATCGCTCGCTTACTTCGTCGTCACGAGTCTCGTTTGGCTCGTACCGAGGAGGTTGTGTGCCGTATGGCTAGGATGATGGGTATTGACCTTCCTCCTCCTGTTTCTGAGGATGAGGAGATGGATGACGAGGAGATTGATGAGCTTGTCACCTCTTTAGCTCGTGGCGCTGAGGCCACTGCTGCTGCTGCTACTACTTCCACTGCTGGAGCTGCCACTTCTTCCGGTGCTCCAGAGTCTTCTGCTCCAGTGGTTCAGACTCCTGTTGATGCTGCTGCTGCTCCTGCTGACGTCACTGCTCCTGTTGAGCCTGCTGATGTTCCTGCTGATACTTCTACCGTTGAGCCTGTCGATGTTTCCACTCCAGCCCCGACGATCCCTTCAGTTCTCACACCACTCCTTGCAGCAGAGCCTGAGTCCACTCCCTCGACTGGACCCACGGAGACTGCTGATCCTGCCACTTCCTCCTGAGCGTCAGTTTGGAGGACTCTCCGGTGATCATTGGATGATACATCTTTTTGAGAGTGTTTTGGGTTAGGATAGAGTTTTGGTGGTGTTTTGATGTATTTTGATGTTTTGGATGTCGGTGTACTTGATGTTTCTTCATTTTGTTGGATGTTTGATGATGATGTGTCGATGATGTATGTTGTATCTTTTTGATGTTGATATAGATGTTGCACTTTATATGATGTAGTCGATGTATTTTTGCATGTACTCATGATATTCTTATATATATACATCGATGTTCTCTTTTACTTCGTTGTGCACATTTAATATTCATTCAATGTCTATGATATGTGATTTCGTCGCTCGACGATTATAAACTTGGTTAAATAGATTTTATTTCTATGATTGCATAGAATTGTTTTCCATGCACAAATTTAACCAAGAATATTGAGTATTGAAGAGTACGTTTCTTTATTCAATAAGTGAAGTTATATTTGGTATTTTGATGATTTTAATTTTCGTTTTTCGAAAATGGACAATTTGGCACACTATGATTTGATTTCATCTATTTTCCCTTGGTGTCAATTTGGTCCATCGTCATATTCTACGACTCCCGATGTTGGATTTTCTTTATCCTTGTTGTTGTCGTTGTATGCCCCCCATTTTTGGGATAATGCCAAAGGGGGAGAGATAATGATAATGATTAGGGCAAATGAAAATTTAACTCAATTTCCAAGAATCTAATTTGATATGTTAGATTCAGGGGGAGTTAAGATATATATAAGGATTTTCAAATCCGATATTTCAATAATCGATTCTCATTATATATCTCACTCGTCTGCTTGATGCAATCTTTATTTATTCAATTTGGAATTAACGTGTCATCAATGCAGGGGGAGTAAGTATTTTACATTTGAATCATTATTTTTTATTATTATTTATGTTGGTTTGTCATCACCAAAAAGGGGGAGAATGTTGAGTATTGGACTCCCCGGATTTGGTTTTGGATGATGAGCAAACATAAATAATTCATGAACTAACAATTTGTGAGCGCAGTTATGGAGATCGTCGCCAAATTCACGAGAACACTCAAAGCGACATCTCAAGACTTCTCAAAGCTCGTATTCAATGCCTAAAGCTTCGTTGAAGCTTTTGGACCATTTTGGAAGTCATGAAGATTTGATCGAAGCTCTCAAAGACCGTTCCTTAAGGTTTTATTTATAGTCTTTTAGTTTCGATCTATAGAATGTTAAGCCTTGAGTATATCTTACATTTCTATCTTCATATCGCTCCTATCTTAGAGATAGGATCTTAGTAGAAGTCCATACAATCTTTCCCGAAGCATCACGCTTCGATTCGGGACTTCTTGTGCATGTTAGTTGGTTCAAGAAGAAGAACCAACCGACTAGATGGTGATCTAGTCGGTCGACAAAGCTTCTTGGACCGACTAGTTTGCTTTCTAAACTTCATGCTCTTTACTGTTCACACTTAGTCGGTCCATGTTGACTCACCGACCGACTAGTTGGTGAACTAGTCGGTCAGTGATGCTTCTTAGACCGACTAGTTGAACATTCCCTGAACTTGCCTTGTTACTGTTTACACTTAGTCGGTCCATGTTGACTCACCGACCGACTAGTTAGTGAACTAGTCGGTCAGTGATGCTACTTAGACCGACTAGTTGAACAGTCTCTGTTCATGCCAAGTTACTGTTTATCCTTAGTCGGTCTAAGAACGTTTAGCGATCGACTAGTTGATGAACTAGTCGGTCAACATTTGTTCTTGAACCGACTAACTCAATTTGTATTCAGACTATTTGTTTTTAACTCTTAGTCGGTTTAAGTTCACTGACCGACCGACTAGTTGTGAAACTAGTCGGTCAGACAATGTTCTTGGACCGACTAGATTTCTAGGTCTGAAATTCAATCTGTTCACTGTTCATCACTTAGTCGGTCCATGTTGTTTGACTGACCGACTAGTTGATGAACTAGTCGGTCAGTGTTTGTTCTTTGACCAACTAGTGGCTTCAGATTTCCTACCGTTGGGTTTTGACCTAACACGATTTTCCCCCTTAGTATAAATACTAAGCTGGGGTTCTTCTTCTCTAAGAAGAGCTATATTTCAAAGATTCATTGAGATTGAAAGAGTTAGAGATTCTCACTCATTTCCAAAGCTCTCTCCCTCACAAGAAATCCATTCTCTCACTTTCTAGATCTAGAATCCATCTTGAGAGAAGTTTGTTCTTGGTGAGCCATTCAAGCTCTAGCTTGATTCAAGTCACCTAATCACTCCTAGGCACCCATTGCTGCTCATTTCAGTGGTGCTAGGTCTTGGTGACTTCCTCTTCCTCAAATCCCTCCTTGCACCTATTTGGTAAGAAAACTCATGGTATAGGATTTGTGGTAAGATTGTTTATTTCATATATAAACTGATTTTCATTGCTATTGATTCTCTCGGTTATGAGAGAAGGTTGTGATCCCGGGTTGTGGGATTCACTATTGCCATTGCATGTATGATTTGATCTTGTGAAGGTTTTTCACAAGATATCATAGTGGAAATCTTGGGTTAGGGTTTCTAACCTAAGTATCCGGAGGGGATCCGGGTGGTTGGGACGTAGGATCACCGGGAACAAGTCGGGGAGACTTGGGTGGATCCGAACCCAGTAATATCAATTGTTTGCATTGTTAATTTGTTGTTGTCATCAATTTAAGCTTCCGCAAATTGATTGGTAGTTGTTTGCACGATAATTAGGAATTATACTCCTTGTTATTTTTAAAGTACTATTCACCCCCCCCCTCTAGTACTTATGCAGTAGCTTGTACGGCATTACACTCATCTCACTCGGTCGAGTCACGCGACCCTGCTGCACTATCAAAAATCCTGAATGACCAGCCGTTCTGGGTCACTCGACCGAGTGACTTAAGTCGGCAGACCCTTATAAAAAGGGAAATTGAGCTCGATCGAGCTCTTCCCCCAATTGATGGCAGCCACCCCTAATTCCATCCTAACCCAAAGATACTCGACCGAGCATTTGGCCCTTCTCGACCGTGGTGCCGACCGCCCCACCTCTGGCCACCTTGCTCCGGCCATATCTGATCACCTCCCTCTCCACTAAACTATAATTTGCATCCCATCTCTCCCCCTCTATCTCGTAAGCCCTATTTCAACCCCAAATCCCAACTAACCATATTAATCTCCATTGTTTCTTGATCTACCCTAATTAATTCGAATTTTCAGTGCTAATTAGAATTTTTGTGCAACAGGAAAGCTTGGGGGAGATCCTTTTTGAATACTATGGAGATATAGCTTGGGGGAGCCATCCTACACTTAGAGCATCGCTTGGGAGTTGCATCGCTTGCTTGGTACACTGGTTCCACTTTATCTTTCGAGCTATATTGTATACATTTTTTTTCATGGAGTGCCTCATACTCACGGCATTACACCATACCTCCACGGACTAGATCTGGGGCAGGCAGCCTGCTGCCAAAAGGAAGAAGACTGGTGACCCCGGTGCTTCTTCTTCTGGGACATCACCTCCTCCACATAGCGACCCCATCCATGCACTGCCAGCACCACCAGCACATCCACCTCCACCCATAGATACTTATGGGATCACTTTCAGAGATGACGCACAACACGTCAAATTTGAGGGGATCTTCCAACGTCAGATCATTCCCACTAGGTTTGCTCACATTCCTATACTAGAGCACCTAGGGGTATTCCAGGGGCTGCACCAGCTGTATGATAACGTCGGTTGGGACCAGTTTTTATCGGGGTCGGTGAAAACCTACGTTCGACCGACACTTGAGGTCTTAAGTTCTATTTATAGGACTCCTAGGGGCTTCTCGTTTAGACTTATGGACCGTGAGTGTGAGATCACCCATGCCCTGGACCGAGCTTACTTCCATTGGCCCCCAGACCAAGACCCTGACAGGGCATTTGGCCCCAGTCATCACATCCCCTCCATATTTTCTGCTGATGCTTTTTGGGAGCTGATCACAGGCATCCACACTTAAACCCTTGTAGGGCGAAGGCCTCATCTATAGTCCACACCTGCCTACGCCTTGTATAGTGCCTTATGGCGACCACCATACCTGAGCTATTTATCCTTTCGGCTATGACACGGGAGAGAGCATTCAAGGCTGGCGGGGACGTCTTAGTTCTTGCCATATCCATTGATGTTGCTAGTTGGTTCTTTGACCGCATTCTTTCCACGCTCGCCTCCACCAAGGCAATTTTTTGTGGGGGTTTGATTAGCCTTCTAGTTCCTATTTTTGACATCCAGTTTCCTACTGATCTGCACCTAGCTACGGGGCCTACTTCCTTTACAGATTATGTTTTGACCCGTATGCATATGATCTGAGCACATGGCCAGTGCCATTGGGTCTAGCTCCATGGTCCCTTCTCTGTAGACTATATCGTGCTTCCGAACCCCGTTCGGACCCATGTGGGACCAGTAGGTGCTGAGTGGAGGTTCCCCATTGACCTTCTCATTCCAACTGTGTACATGCTAGAGCCCGATGATAATCATCATCATCCCGTCGAGCCTCACCTAGCTGAGATCCCTATAATTCAGCCTGTCTCTGAGCCCTTGCCTGGACCCAGCACACCTGTCTCCATGTCTGATTGTGCTGAGGGTTCCATGCCCACTTCCATTCCTGAGATTTCCACGTCTGTGTCTGATGCTATTCCTATCACTTCTGAGTGTGCCGAGCCTTCCATTACTTCGTCCGTGGAGATTCCTACATCACTTAAGACCTAGACGTCTGGGGTGACCTTATCTTCTGCTTTCACATCCGCCCCACCCATCGATATTCATGTCTCCACTGTCGCAGTATTTTCAGAGAGTGTCGTGGTGTCTGTCATGACACCTGTTGTCACGACCTCTGCACCCTCTCCTACTTCTGTCGATATTCCTATCACACCATCTGTTGCACCCACTTCTGAGAGCATTCCTGTATCTCTGCCTCACCTGGAGGCTGGGCTTCCTGTTGTGAGCCCCGATCCACACACACACACACACACACACACACACACACACACACACACACACACACACACACACACACACACCACCCCCCCCATATTATTGCTTCACTCCTTTTTGGAGTCCAAGTGAGTCACGCTTGTGCACATCCACATCCCTTTTCTTCCACTACTAACGACAGAGATTTGCACCTACGTGTAGTCGAGTCTACAGTATCTGGGATTAGAGTTGAATTTCAAGCCCTCACCCAGTCTGTTGCTGCCCAGCAGATCCATATTGCGCTCATTCTTTATATTCAGTAGACGCTAAACCATATTTTACAATATTTACAGCAGCAGCCAGCCCCACAGCCACCGCCAACCCTCCTTCACAGGGAGGTGATGGTGATGCACATGAGTAGGCACTTCACTATGATGCCTGATATATTTTTGCTCCCATCTCTCCTCATTATTTTGTATGCCTTGATGTCTTCACCTTTTCAGGGCACTATATATTCCAGCTCGAGGGAGAGTATCTTTTGACCACTTTTGCATCCATACCATCTTGTTGCATGCTTAACTTGCATATATTTATTATCTATCATATAGATGCATTAAGATTCTACTTTTCTTTCATTCTGCATCATTGTCGTATCCACACCCACCCACCCACACATATCTTATATGTCCTTGTGCCACACTTTGTACATTGAGGACAATGTGATGTTTAGCTTGGGGGAGTGAGTGCACTTACGCACTTTTATTTTCTTTATTTTCATTTTCATTTTTTCTTCATTTTCCACTTATTTTCACATCATTTTCATTTTCATTTTCATTTATTTACCATGCATCATGTTTTCTTTATTTTTAGTGTGCTTGCATGTGTATATAGTTAGTTTTTACTTTATCCGTGTTTCTTTTACTTTCTTTGCTAGAGATGAATTCGTCATGATTTGGAAAACCACTTTACATGTGCACATATCCTTTTGCCATGCTGTTGTCTTCATTTCTAATGTCATTTACGATATATTTGTGTGCACATGAGAAACAGGACTTTCAATGTGGTATTTAATGTTTATGAATGAATTATAACGTTGGCTTGTCTAAGAAGTACTTTATTGCAAGCTATTTATAGAAAATACACCAAGATTCACGCATTGACTGCATTATATTTGGAGAACTGCTTTCATATCTATATCACTTTTTGTTTGCATGAATTGTGTGTTAAATCTTCGGGTTTAATGAATTGAATGTCATTTGATATGAATAGATTAGCCTGCTTTTAGAAATTAAACTAAGTAGAGGACATTACCCTGCCGAAGTGGTTATGCACATACAAAGAGTGAACTGGGTGATATTATTTATTCTTTCTCCACATATTTTGAAAATATTTCTATACATACTATCATTGGAAATTCTCCCTTAGAGTGATTATTTCAGCATCTTTTCCAATTCACCAAAAAATCCAAAAAGCACCCAAAATACAAAAAGAAGAAGAAATGAGCATTGTGTATATATGGAAAAGAAAGAAAGAAAAAAAGGGGGAAAAGGGAAAGAAAACAAAACAAAAAGGAGAAGAAAAAAGGAAAAGAAAAAAATATGTATATACACAACTCTGGCCTTGAAAATATCTTTTACTTACTTTCAATTTTATTTTCTGGACCTACAGTACTTGGGAAAAAGCCGTGTTCTATGTATTTGATGCCATTACGCTGATAGATAAGCTTGGCAGGAGAAAATCCAATGATGAGTGACAGATCTATTACATATATGTGCATGAATACCAAGGCTATGTAATCTCTAATACTTAGGGATATGACTTTGAGTATGACAACATCTATGAGTTGAAAAATGAACATGAAGTTCATGAAACCACGTCGTTCTATTATTATATGCATGAATTGTGTGATATCTATTGTACTTCAAGTAGAAGCAATCAATTGAAAAGTGTGTTGGCTATGAATATGTATATCGTTTTCTATGCCTTAGACGATGTTTAGTGTTTAAATGATTTTGTATTTCATGAAATTCACGTTGTTCTTAGTTTTTTTTATATCAAGTGTGCCAGATATGAAATGATATTGAAATAAAAATGATAGTGTGTTTATATTCCTTGTTGGTGCATCTTGGTAGGTGAATTCAAGTTCTGAGAGAATGATCTAGCAATTTCCTTTCTTCGCTTTCTTTTCGATGATTTAGTGTTCTTTAATTTTATTTGCCAAGTTCGCTTTTTTTACTTATCTTCCTCGAGGACGAGTAAGAGGTAAGCTTGGGGGATTTTGATATGCTCATATTTTACACTTTATTTCTGCATATTTTCATGCCATATCGATTGCCCATATTACGAATTCGAAGCTTAAACAACGATTTCTCAATGAATTTCACTAATTTCTATGTTTCGTTGGATTTTCAGGAAATATGGAGCAATCGGGAGCAAATTAAACCTAGGAGCATATGCACGTGTGCCGAAGCATCAGCGACGATGATATTGAGGAGCTCACGGTGCTTGAAGATGAGAAGAAGGGAACGAAGAGAAGAGAAAGAGGAAGGGAGTAAGAAAGAAGGGGAGAAGCTGCAAAATCAGCTCACTCGACCGAGTGGATCAGACCACTCGACCGAGTGAGACTGATACCGACCAAGCCCAAGCCCTGAAGCATGTCAAAGATACTCGGCAGAGTGAAACTCTCACTCGACCGAGTGAAAAGCCCACTCGACCGAGTGGAGAACGGAAAGCTGGAACTAGAACTCTTATTTTGAAGATTCCTGCAAGAGCACCCACTCTACTGAGTGAGACGACCACTCGACCGAGTGAACCGACCACTCGGCCAAGTGGCCAGAAGATACAGATCGCCACATTTCGAAGATTTTCTGTAGAAAGTTCCACTCGACTGAGTGAAACTTCCACTCGGCCAAGTGCGCCGTCAGCCCAGAATTGAAAACTAGTGATTGTCTAGGGTTGAGGTTATTTTGGTCAGTTTTTTCTTAGGATTTTGAGTTAGTATAAATATGAAGTTTTATGCGCCGTAAAAGAGAGAGAGACAAGATGGCTAGAGATCATAGAGAAGACTCGTCTTTTATTTGCTATTGTTTTTGATTGGAGATCTACTTCTTAATTATCTTGTTGGATTGAAGCCTTGTGATTCATTGGTTTGTCTAAACTCTTGTTCTGTTTAGTTTTTATGATATTTCTTGTTTAGTTCTCTTTTCCATGATGATTTCTATTGTCTTCATAAATTATTCTTTGATCATGAATATTTGTGATAGTCTCTTTGTTCTAGGGCAAATGGATGAACCCTATGGATTTAAAGCTTGATATGTGAAATCTATTGAAAACCATGTTGCTAAACTTATTTTATGGTTGATTTACTACAAATAACTAGGGATTTTTACTAGATCTTAAGAGCTCGAGCGAGGATCTTGATCTTTAGGAAGCCCTAGATATTTGATTTAGGTCTATAATCTGGATATCCTAGATTTGGTGCATGAGAGCGACCAAAGCTAGCATCTTTATTATATTTCTATAATTATATTCGTTTGTATGGCGGTAAAAAGAATACTAACTATCATAATCTAGATTCAAACTCACGCTATACGAGAGTGAACTTGAGCGAGAATTAAATTATATTGTCGATCTTAATGCTAATAATTCAAACTAGGCTTGTGCAAGAGCGATGTTCTAGCTTGAGTTATTATATACTTGTGTAGCGCGAGAGCATGCACCGGTTCACAACATAATAGCGACAATTTCACCCTAAATCAAGAGTTAGTAATTATGAGTTCACATTCACATTGATACTCGAAGATCTACAGTGGAGATTCCATAGTCCTAGGCATTCTTATTAATTGAATTTACAACCGATATTTCTACACGTTTGTGACATACATATTCCTTCACCATTGTTCCATCTGTGCCACGTAACCAAGATAATACCAACAGTCCTCCCCGTGATTCGATACTCGCTTACCACTTAACCATACGCTTTCGGTAAAACTACATTGTTTTCCGAGTACATCCAGACACGATCACTTCTCTACTAGCTTCCACCCTCAAACAGATGACCAGACAATGTTGATGATGATAATCACACTCCAGGGGGGAATAGGGTGTAGGCACACATTAAAAAATTTAAGCACAGATAAGCAATCTCAAAGCACAGAGTAATGCAATCAATAATATTTCAACGGAGTGTCTCTCCGCCTGGGCTCCCTGCCTCTGCTCCGTCCCCAACTCATTGAGGATTTCATCCTTTTTATAACCAAAAATATAAAAACAACCCGATCACACTTCCATGTAGTGATCACACTGTACAAGATACCGTTCGAAAAATTAAGTACAAAGATAGCTCCTGAGTGAAGCTATTCAAAAATACAAAATTAACACCAAAATAAAAATAGAAATAACATGGTATAGATCGTCCCTCAACAAATGTCTAGGCATACACCATGCTTGATTCTGACGCGTGAAGATAAATTTATCGCCTTTTTATATCCACGTTTGCAAATCTTCCTTCTTCATCTTCGTGCACTTGAAGCTTGGATGGATGGTGATTGAAGGCTGGCTAGCAAGGATGTAGATCTTTGGAATTCTTTGGCAAGATGCTTCAATGCTTTCTTCAAGGGATGGCTCTCTCTTATATAGAGGATGTGAAATTCTCTTCAATTAGAACACTTGATCTTCAAATCTTCCTTCAAATTTTCAATCCAATCTTCATTAATTTAATAGATCTCTATTATTTGGAAACTCTCCTTTGAATTGGTCTTCAAATTGATTGGAAACTCTCCATAATTGATTCAAGTCAAACCTGGTCGTTTGACTGGTGAAACTAGTCAATTCTTCATTAAATATGGATTCTGCAATTTGGCATGGACGTGTCACTTGAGCTCTATCCTCCTTATGAAATTCACAAATATGGCACAGACATGTGAAGTTTCTGCAGGGCCATGTCAGCTGATGAATTCTCCCTTCATGGAATTCGCACTTTGAACACGGTCGTGTGCAAGTCTGCACGGCCGTGTTGGACCTTTCTCAGATTTTGCCCAATATATGCCAATGTGACATGGTCGTGTGCAAGTCTGCATGGCCGTGCACGGCCATGTCAGCTGAAAGTTAATTCATTCCAAACTTTTTAGGTGTGGCACGACTGTGTAAAGTCTTACATGGTCGTGTCAGCTGATCTTCAATAATACACAAGTTTGGCACGACCGTGTGGCTGTCGCCCTTCATTGATTCTTCTTTTTTTTATACGCACGGCCGTGCCAACTGACGCGCACTGCCGTGCAACCCCGGTTTTGCACATTTGATTCCCATTTAACTTCCATTTGACCTTAAACTCACTTGATAGACATATTAGGCATGTATGACTTGTTTGACATACTCAAAATAAAGTTTTGGCTTCAGTTAATGGGCTAACTTAGGCCAACAATCTCCCCCTTCTTGATAACGACAAACAAGTATATAAAAATTGAGATTAAAAATAACGAGCAAGTCATTTATTGCACATGGACATGAATCATCATAAAATGCTCCCTTATTTATGTGCTCTCATTAAAAATGTAACTTGCTCCCTCTCAAACTATGCATCTTAATGTCTATCAAGTGTATCGCTCACCCTTGATCAATGCATCGTGTATTTTTTACTTCTATCTATTTTTCTACTCTTCCCCTTTTGTCATCAATCGAAAAGATCACCAATATCATTGAAGTAGTAAAGAATAAGACATGAAACATTGCAAGCATATCAAAGAAACACGAAATTGACGACGATGATCATACGAATGCGTCCTCCCCACAAACTCAAATCACGAACAATGGCATGAGGATTGAAAGAATACGTCTGTTACATGAAAATAATAAGGAAAACTCATCATATAAAATACGTTGACAATTGGAGAATGCTTAGAGACTAAGAATTCAACTCGTAGAATTGTCCTAAACAAATTGTAAACTTTCATCTCTTATGGAATAATCATTAAGCAAAGTGTAGGGAGACACCCAACATAGGATACCATTGTGTTAAATTTTAGGTCCTTTGGAGTTGCGGTGTGCTAAGTGTTAATTCATCTATCATATTTCACACACATTGCTCAACAAACCCCCGAAATCCGGTTACATGCCGTCGGTATCAAAAGAAAATTGGCATATATGTAAGTATTTTGCTTAGGTTTTCTCTTGCCAATGCTCCTTTTTTCAAATAGATTTTCTTTCTTTATTTCACATGTCTTTCTTTCTTGTTATGTTGGTGTCTGAGAATAGTGATGCATGAAGGCATCGACATATTCGACTCCTACTACTCAATTTGTCCAAAGAGAATTATGTGCACAATAAGTATAGGGACAATCTAGGTTTCAATTACTTTAGAGTCTAAACACAATCTAACTATCTCCATAAATTATATGACTCAATCAACTAATTAAATTTAAGGAATTTGGCATGCTAACGCTAGATTATTCATGATTCAAGCATCTAAATTTTACATAAATAATACGCAACATCATCAAAATCATTTTTAATGTTTCTCGGATGTCTGGCATGGTTCATATCAAATACTCAACAAAGATTCAATAATATTAATTATAGACATGCATGCACATACAATGTATGAGCTAACATGTAATGACATGAAGTAGTGATCAATGTGTAGAGGCTATACATAATGTTTAAGCATGTGTATGTGCACGGATAAGCGTGCTAGTGCTCAATCAGTGACATAATCCCCAACTCCCTTCGACTAGAACAATTTTTTTTATCTAAGGGTATGTTTAATATGTCCGCTACTTGTTTTTCGGTATCAACATAGTCTAAAAAGATATCCTTCTTATCAACATGTTCTCGAAGAAAGAGATGACGAATATCGATATGCTTAGTCTTAGAGTGTAGAACGTGATATTTTAATAGATCTATAGCACTTTTGTTATCATACCAAATGGTTGTTGGTTGTAAAGTAAGATCGTAATCTCTGAGGGTTTGTCTCATCTATAGAATTTGAGCACACCAAGAATCTGTTGAAACATATTCGTCTTCAGTTTTATTTAACGCTATGGAATTTTGCTTCTTGGAGAATCAAGAAACTAGAGACATACATAGTAGTTGACAAGTGCCCGTAGTACTCTTATGATCAGTCTGCTTCCTGCAAAATCTGCATCACAATATCCAACAAGCTCAAAAGATGTGGAACAAGGGTACCATAGACTAAAATCTAAAGTTCCTTGAACATACTGAATAATTCGTTTTACTAAGGAAAGATGTGACTCTTTAGGACATGATTAAAAACTGAGCACATAAACACACACTAAACATTATATCGGGCCTACTAGATGTCAAATATAGTTGAATACCTATCTTACCTTGGTACATGTGTTCTTCTACTTTCTTTCCCTTTTCGTCCCTATCCACTTTCGCCATCGTTGACATTGGAGTAGATCATTTCTTCCCATTATCAAGGCCAATTTTCTTCACCGGTTCCCTTGTATATTTCTCTTGATTTATGAAGATTCTGTCCCCACATTGTTTGATTTGCAATCCCAGCATGAACATGAGTTCATCCATTAAGCTCATCTCAAATTCTCTGGACAAACACTTAGCAAATTCATTGCAAAGTGAAATGTTAGTAGCACCAAAAACTATATCATCAACATAAATTTGCACTATAAGTGGATCTTTATTTTGATGTTTAACAAATAGTGTCTTGAATTTTTAGCCCAAACGGCCGTGTCGAGTCACGACAAGGTTGTGTCATCTCGTATGACTCCAACCACGTCGACTTAGACACTGGACTCATTTCTTATATATGATACAGCTGTGTCACCTTGGGAAACGGTCGTGTCGACCCTCTAGCTGTTGAACTACGTCAACTTAGACGCGAATCGAGCTCATTTGTTATCAAAGAACAACACGATCATTTTAAGGCACCACATGACCGTGTGGATTTATATTCACACGACCGTGTGGATTAGTCAAACGGTCGTATGACTGCTCTGTGAATTCTGAGTCTTTAGTTCCATACGACCGCGTGGTTAGGGCACCTTGTCGTGTGCCCTCCTTGCCAACCCTAAGCCACTTCACACCACACCACCGTGTGGGCTATACCACACGGCCGTGTGGGTTGTTTTGTGTTGTATGCTTTAAATATGTCTGTAATAGCACGGTGTCGTGTACAGCGGGTGTCGAAAACAAGGAGGCAATGGTTTGAAATCTAAGATTAGCATCGGGTTTTAAGTAGCCATAGGAGTATGTGAAGTGAGTGTAACAAGCAATCAACCAGGGGAAAATTCAATGGGAGAAATAGCTAGGGCTAGTGTATCACCGCTATTGCAAAGATTTAGTCAATGGATATAACTTATCAATGCAAGGATTGTAGTCACCGATGAGGACTAAGCCTCAATCCTCGTCCCCTCAATGCCTAACCGTGAAGGAGGAGACTCGAAAGATAGAGTGGATCCCTATTGTAGCTCCGATGGTTAGTCGCGAGCAACGATATTGGTAATTCAAGTGAGTGTGCTCGATTGGTCATCGGTGCCAGGCACTAGATAGTCAATTCTCTGTTAAGGACATCAAATCCAACCCCAAGGGGTAGTTGCCGATTAGGATTACATAGCATCCTAACAGAGTGGATTGAATTAAGCTCAACATCAAACCCTATAACATGACTACAATCGAAATTAGGTCGATATCTGGGGCAATCCATTGCAATCAATCCTCACAATAGGGCTATACATGGCCCTAGCATAATGAACTACTCATTAATCATAGCTAAGATTAACGAAATCAGTGCAATAGGGTTCATAGCTAAACAAGTATGAAATGAGAAAAATAGAAATTACAACTAATGCAATCAAACACACCGCAATAGAGAAGCAAAGAGGATTAACTAATCTAGATTAAAGACAAGAGTTCTTACAATGAGAGTGTCCAAGATTACAACAAGAAAACCCAAGAAAATCGCCCGAAATGCACTAGAAAGAGTTCGGCATCCAAAAGATAGCATAATGAGTTTGTTACACGTATTCCTTAAATAGAAAACGTTGTGCATGACCGTGCTGATAAGTGGCAAAGCCATGCCAAGGCCTAAGACTTAGGGTTGATGTGCATTGTCATCAGCTTGCATAGCCATGTCGTTTATCGGCACAGCCGTGTCATCCAACTTGCTGCTTCCTGCCACCTCAATCGTGCACAGTTGTGCAAGCCGTCTGTGCGTCTTCTGAGCTTTCTAAAATAATGCGCACGGCCATGCAGCACGACCATGTCGACCTTCTACACAATTTCATTGGCAACAGGTGCACTGACATGACTGTGCAAGTGCATGCACGGCCGTGCTAACCCTTCTTCTCTCCCTTTTAGCCTCCAAAGCTTGGATAAGTCCTCGCCGATCCTCGGTCTTGCTCCATCGGCCTCAATGTCGCCTAAAATGCATCGTTTTGAGCTCGATCATCTGCAACACAAGAGAAAAACACCCAAAGCATAAGAGTGGCAAAAGGAAAACAAAAGGTGGTGAAAATAAAGGTTGTTTAACTGTCATAAGAACCACATAGTCGCAGGACGACCCTGTCAAGGTTGTTTGACTCTCAGAAGAACCACACGATCGCAGAATGACCGTGTCTTGAAATTTTTCCCCATATGGCAGTGTCGAGCCACGGCACGTTTGTGTCGTCTCATGCGACTCCAACCCCCATCGACTTAGATGTTGGACTCGTTTCTCATATACGACACGGCCGTGTCGCCTTAGGAAACGGTCATGTTGACCCTCAAGCTGTTGAACTACGTTGACTTAGACATAAATCGAGCTCATTTGTTATCAAAGAACAATACAATCGTTTTAAGGCACCACACGACCGTGTGGATTTATATTCACACGACCGTGTGGATTAGTCAAACGGTCATGTGACCGCTATATGAATTCTTAGTTTTAAGTGCCACATGTGGTTAATGCACACGGCCGTGTGCCCTCCTTACCAACCCTTAGCCACTTCACACCACACGGCCATGTGGGCTATATACCACACGACCGTGTGAGTTGTTTTGTGTTGCATGCTTTAAATATGTTTGTAATCACATGGTGTCGTGTACAGCGGGTGTCGAACACGAGGAGGCAAGGGTTTAGAATTTAAGATTGGTGTCGAGTTTTATATAGCCGTAGGAGTGTGTGAAGTGAGTGTAATAAGTGATCAACCAAGGGAAAATTTAATGGGAGAAAGAGCTAGGGCTAGAGTAGCACTGCTATTGTAAAGATTTAGGCAATGGATCTAACTTCTCAACGCAATGTTTGTTGTCACCGATGAGGACTAAGCCTCAATCCTCGTTCCATCAACGTCTAACCATGAAGGAGGAGACTCAGAAGATAGGTTGGATCCCTATTGTATAGTCGCGAGCTACGATATTGGTAATTTTAGTAAGTGTGCCCGATTGTTCGTTGGCGTCAGGCACTAGATAGTCAATCCTATATTAAGGGCGTCAAATCCAAACCCCAAGGGTTAGTTGTCGATTAGGATTACATAGCATCCTAACGGAGTGGATTGAATTAAGCTCAACATCCAAATCTATAACGGGACTACAATCGACATTGGGTCGATATCTGGGGCGATCCATTGCCATCAATCCTCACAATAGGGCTCTGCATGGCCCTAGTCTAATGAACTACTCACTAATCATAGCTAAAATTAACGAAATCAATGCAATAGGGTTCATAGCTAAACAAGTATGAAATGAGCAAAATAGAAATTACAACTAATGCAATCAAACAAAATGCAATAGGGAAACAAAGAGGATTAACTAATCTAGATTAAAGACGAGAGTTCTTACAATGAGAGTGGCCAAGATTACAGCAAGAACACCCAAGAAAATTGCCCAAAACGCAATAGAAAAAGTTCTGAATCCAAAAGATAGTATTGTGAGTTCGTTACAAGCATTCCTTAAATAGAAAACATTGTGCACGGTCGTGAAGATGAGTAGCATGGCCGTGCCAAGGCCTAAGGCCTAGGGTTGATGTTTGCCGTCATCAGCTCGCACGGCCATGTCGCTAATTGGCACGGCCGAGTTATCCAACTTGATGCTTCCTGCCGCCTCAATCTCGCACGGCCCTGCTATAAGGACCATGGCTATGAGGAAAACACTAGAAGGAGTGTTAAATAGTGTTTTTAATAATTAGCTAAGAAATTACGCTTAATTAAAATCCTAATCCAACAAATATGTGGAAATAAATGAAACACCAAATTAGCAATGCAAACACTAGGATGTTTCAAGGGTTCGGATTACCCAAGTCAAACCCGACTTGTTCCAGGTAATCCTACGTCCCTTCCACCTGGGATACCACCCGAATACTCAAGTTAAAACCCTAACTTGAGGTTTTCTTTCAACCCACTTGTAGCAACCCTACAAGTGTAACCGATATATAATTGATGTCCTTTAATCCCACAACTTGGGATCAAGCAAACCAATCTCACTACCGAGAGCAAAATCAAATTACGAGAGTTATAAAATTTGAAAACAAACACTTACAAATCACATTTTTCTTGAAGTAGAACTTGAAGTAGCAACATGATGTGAGTGTTGAACTCTTCCAAGAAGAGACTGAAGCCATTTCTCTTGTGACCACCAAATGCCTAGAGGAGATGAACTTTGATTCTAGGTTGGAGAGCAAGAGAGAATGAGAGTTGAATTCTAGGGCTTTGAGAAAATGAGAGCTTGAGAGCTAAGAGATCAATGCTTGAATGGCTAAGATTTGAGCAAGAGACTAAGAGGCTTCCAATGGAACAGTAGAAGCTCTCTTTATAGGTTCTCTAAAACCCTTAAACAAAATATCCAAAACCGCCTTTGAAATCCGTGTGGAAATTTCCAACGGATTTATCTTACAGCCAGGACAGGTGACTGGTGAAGAACAGACAGTCGCCTGTTGCACTGTGTAAGCGGGTAGGTGAGAATTCAAATGGTAACTTACCACGTAGGACAGTCAACTGATGAAGGTTAGACATGCGTCTGAAAACCAACAGGTGACTTAGAAACCTTCTACATGCATCTGTGTGACAAAGTGCGTAAGTCGACAGAGTGTAAGAATTATAGGTAAGCTTAAACATGCGACTGATGTGGTATCCACAGGCGCATGTGCCATAGGCGGGCGACTGGAAAACCAACTTCAGTCGTCTGTGTGCACATGTGCGTAACTTGCCAAAATGAAAGTTCCAGGCAAGTGATGGACATGCGACTGATGTGATATCCACAAGCGCTTGTGCCATGGGCAAGCGACTAGGATCCAACATCAGTCGACTGTGTGCACAAGTGCATAAGTTGACAGATCATGGGGTCTTTGGGCATGAGGAGATAGACGACTGACTAACAAGTCACATGCACCTGAAACTAGATAGGTGCATATACTTTGTACATGACGTGTGTTTATATTTTGTATATTCACGCACGTCTTCTTTGTAATTTCCCGACATTTTTCATTGTTTCGAATCCATTCCCTTGCGTTTTTTAGTTCCTTTTCACTTTCCTTGTGTTTGTTTACTTTTGCAGGATATTGCTAGCACATGGGACATATAAGGCCAATATCATGAGTCCCCGGAGCAACGGGAGGTGTCGCACGAGATCCTGAGAGCCAATCGTCAAGATAAATCATGTATCAGCTCTCAACCGATCGGGTGGACAGATTCACCCGATCGGTTCATGCGGCCGTATCAGACCCGAGGAAGAAGCAACTACACCAGATCGGTTCAGTGATCGGGTGGATGTGACACAGACGCTGTTTTGAGAGCCAAAGTTCACCCGATCGGTTGACTTGTCAACCGATCGGGTCACCTATAGTAGCTGCTTCTCCATGCTCGAGAATTCAAAGACTCACCCGATCGGTTCAGCAGTCGGGTGAGGTTTATCAAAGCCGAAGACCAATTTTCCCGATCGTGAGGTTTATCAAAGCCGAAGATCAAGTTGCCCGATCGTCTCACCTGCTCGGTTGAAGTTTCAACCGATCGGGTGGACGTTTATTTTGTCTTTTAGTGGAAATATTCCCTGGCATCTTGCCAAAATGTA
Source organism: Scilla litardierei (assembly GCA_030789695.1). Lineage (NCBI taxonomy): Eukaryota > Viridiplantae > Streptophyta > Magnoliopsida > Asparagales > Asparagaceae > Scilla > Scilla litardierei. Next base: position 63,779,154 of record CM061141.1, on the reverse strand, counting down.
TATATAGAGCTAGGTTTTTCTAGAAACGTAATCCCCATTTTCTTAAGCTATTTTTAGGGATTTTGGCTGCTCTGAATTTATTTTGTAAGTTTCTTGATCGTTCTTATATTTTAATATTGTGTTTATACTTCTATTTGCTATAGTAATCTATTGCTTGATTTCCATTTTAATGGCTATAATCTGTTTTATTGCATCTCATGCCATGATTAGTGAGTAGTTCTTAAATCTGGGACATTGGTGAAAGCTGCATCGTGGGTTCTCCCTAGAAAGTCCATCGGATCAGGGATTCGATAGGATATATTGATTTAGATGGTTACGCGGTGGCGTTTTATTGTCATTGGCAGGAGAAAGACCACCTTTGACCGTCGGACCAAGGGGAAATAAAATGGGATTTTGATTCTCTAGCCACAGCTCACTCCCCTAGCGTAGATGTTGATTCCTCGCGCGTGGGAACGGCTTGGAAGAAATGTCGGGAGCAATCGTTGCGAGCTTAGTTCTCCCAGAGTCGGGCGGTGTTGGACATGGGATGCCCACCGTCCGAACCCCGGTAGACCTAGCGTATCATCCTGGGCATCAATCGAAATATCGGGCTCATGGGATGCTAGGTACCACTATTAGAGGCAACGTCTCACCGCTAAACCCTAGAATCTGATCACATTCCTATCCTTTGGTCGTAATAGTGAGAACTCATAATAGGGCGGAAGCCAAAGTCCTAGGTTGCCTTTTTATCTCTTACACCTTTTTCATTAGTTTACCATCGTGACATCCAACAAGCGATTAAGCTAGCTCACCCACCGGGTGATCCGGATCCCTAATGCTCACAAGCACAACACACGCCTCCCTGTGATCGACCCCCAAGCCACACTTCGACACCGTGCGCTTGTGGTTTACAAATTCTAATCATAGTATCCACGTCCTGATTTGAGTGCCAAACGAACGGGCGGTCAAGCTTTATGGCGCCGTTGCCAGGGAGGCAACGTGCTTGATACATCTAGGAACCTGTTATCCCTGAGACTAGCCCACATCCTTACCGGGGAATTTTCACCCTCGCCACCATTACTATCATTTCTATATTCTTTTGTGCCACTGATATTTTTCTCCAAGTATGTATCTTTGTTGATCAGGTATTATGGATTATACTATATGGACTACAGATTTTGATCAGAGTGCTCAGATGGGAGAATACTATTTTGATCAGAGTGCTCAGATGGGAGAATACTATTTTGATCAGAGTGCTCAGATGGGACAATACTATTTTGATCAGAGTGCTCAGATGGGACAATACTATTTTGATCAGAACGCTCAGACGGGAGATCACCTTCTTGATGAGATGCTTGCACATCAAGTTGAAATGCAAGCCAAGATTGAAAGGGGTGATTTTCAATTGGAATCGATGAAAAGATACCTTGAAATCAATGCGCTCATGCTTAAGGTTGCAATGATTTCCAAAGATATTAGTTCTGCTTCTTCATCTTATGGGCAAGAATCATCGCCAGTCATATTACCAGAGCCAGAATGTGCCATCGTCGATCCCTCATCCTACGATACAGCTATTGCATATGAAGAGTGGATGGACAAAGAGGCAGTGGAGGAGGCAGAAATTGAGTCATATTCGCCGCCAGAGGAGGACACATTTCAGAACTTATTGAAGGGCCTCTTGGAGTCAGTGAGGTTCACCGGTTCAGTTAGCATTACAGCAGGCGATGCATTTGAGCTACGATTTGCAGATTTTTTTATGAACCATGTTTCGGCTGCAGGAACAATTGAGGAAGATGTCCAGTCAGTCTTGAGGGGGATAGACTACATTTTTGGATTGCTTGCGGGCATTCTCCTCCATATGATACATCCCCACAAGTTGACACACATGAGCAATTAGCATCACCACACCAGAGAGAGCCTACATTGATAGTTGATGAGGAGGCAAAAGAGCACCATGTGGAGCCAGAGCATGCTTTTGAGAAGGCCTTACACACGGAGCCATAGCTTATCGACGAGGAGGTTGTGCATCGAGACGAGGACACAGCCATTCATGAGGATCCCGAGCACTACCCTCCTCCATTAGAGCTTTCGCAGCCACCTCATCCTTCCACTGACACCGAGGACTATCCCACAGAGCTTACTGCTTCCACCCAGGGAGATATTTCTACCTAGGGAGATATTTAATTTGATTCAGATATTTTTGACACGTCGTACCTTTTGCAGCACACGTACGATTATGTATCGGAGGTATTCTTGGACGTGTCATATCTAGAAGAACCTATCGAGGAAGTCCACACCTATGATCCAGATTTACCTGAGCAGCTGAGAGAGGACACCACAGAGATAGCTATCTCAGCACAAGATGATGTTGAATCATTTCAAGGGAAGTATCGTCCACCGCTATTTATTTCATATATTTCTATAGACGATCCTCTTTGGAATACTTTTATTATAAGGGCGAAATTTTTGCAGCAAACTGATGCATCCTATTCTCTGCAGGGTACAGGTGGAGTCCTTGTGGGAATGCTGGAGGATGCATTGCTAGAGTTCGTAGGTGTTCGTGGATACACGCGCCTGGCGGAGCCACGGAAGGAGCAGTTGGAGCAGTTGCATGTACTGGCAAAGGTACTGGATCCGCCTTTTGCTATAGGTGATATCAATCCAATAGTGTAGAAATAGCATAAAATTTTATGCTTTCAATAAACACGAATCCTCTCGACAGCGAGAGATCCATCTTTTTGTTTGTTTTTCATGATTTTTCCGTTTCTTTGTCTGTGCCACTCTCTTCCGAGGAGGATGAGGAGCCTCCCGCTCCTGCACCTTGATTTCTCTTTTTCTGATTTTTCCCTAGCCAATTTTTTCTGCATCACCTTGATCATATCTTTTCCAGGCTTTATTGAGATCAGCATGGGGTAAATCAATATTTTGTTATTGTCATCGTGTCACTTGTTTGCCGTGTGTTTGTTTTGTGCGTTCGTGTGTATATCTTTCGTATAGTTTGTTTCGGTATTTATTTTCTTTATTTTTCTGTGTCTCTTTTTGTGTGTTTTTCATGTTTTTCCCATTTCTCTGTCGATGCGTACTTCCCTCCCATCTTTCATTGCCCTCCCGCCTCTACTCCTATGCATTGAGGGTAATGCAATGTTCAGCTTGGGAGAGTCGCACTATGTGCGTCAGTCGTGTATTTTTCACCGTTTTTGAGTTGTTTTCGTCGCGTTTTTCTTTTCTTTCCTTCCTTTTATTCTCCCTCTCCTAGAGATGACCCCGCATGATGAAACTGCCACTCAACCACACATACACTTAGCTAAGCTACAACACCTATCTTCACTAACCCTAGGAAGCCAAGTTCTATTGCATTTTATGCTCCGTGGGTTCACTTTGCTTTTTGTGTTAAGTAGTGTGCTGTGACTAGCTAGTTGGTGTGCTTCTACATTGTGATTTTGTTTTATATGCATGTCCTTGGATGACCCCTAGACTATCATGCTTCAATTTCAAATATGTGGTATATTCCCTCCACTGTCTGATTCTTTATGCATGAATCATCTATATATTTATGCTTTAATTCGCATGTGTCTGGACTCTACCAATAGGACTAGGATAACCTATGTTGCTTATGCTCTGATCTGTGAAAAATTTCCTTTTACCAAGTGTTTAGAATTCGAATTCTTTTTTGTTTTACTTGGTGCAAATCCCCTCGTCGTGTACTTTACTTCCACTTGGGAGAGTACACGATTTTACCACTAACATGCGCATCGTTCTCCCGCTTTTGGAGAATTCGCATTATCCCACTTCTTTTATAAAAAGAAGAGAGAGAGAAGAAGAAGAAGAAAAGAAGGGAGAAAAGAAAGAATATGTATAGCAAAAATCCAAAAAATATACAAATATCCCAAACCCAAAAAATTCATGTTGTGAATATTACTCCTACCGCCGTGAATAAAGGGAAGGAGAGAATTTGCATCAAGTGCACTCCTCCACACCTACTCAACCCGTTTCGTTTTCGAACACACTTGGCATAGGAGATTTCTAGCGATCATTTAGGCAATCGTGCGGAAATTTCCTAGTTTCTAGCAGTAGAGTCCCTGACATATGATATGTTTCTATTCTTACTCTATTTTCATGCATTCTCAAACTATTATTCACCGCTAACTCGAATTGATTCGATATTTGGGTCATTCCACGGATATGTGTATATGGAGCTTGATTGCACGACCTAGATAGTTACACCGTTGGCTAGCTCACAACCACACTCACTTGCGCTTCACCGCGTGGACCCACGACACTAGTAGGGACTCATATTCCTGGGCTTAGTACTATGCTTCTCGCATGCTTGCTTAGTGTGTCGTGTTAGTTTCCATTGGCTCTGACAAGTAATCTAGGATTCCCTTTTCTTTTTCTGTTTCTTTCTTTCTATTTTCCCTCCAAGCTCCTATTCTCACTTGTCTTCCTCGAGGACGAGGAAGGGTTCAGCTTGGGAGATTTTTACGTGCGTTTATATTTTATATATTCACGCATGTCTTCTCCGTAATTGCCCGTCGTTTTTTGTTGTTTCGAATCCATTCCCTTGTGTTTTTTAGTTTTTTTTTCACTTTCGTTGTGTTTGTTAACTTTTGCAGGATATTGCTAGCGCAGGGGACGTACAAGGCCAATATCAAGAGTCCCCGGAGCAACGGGAGGTGCCGCACGAGATCCTGAGAGCCAATCGTCAAGATAAATCATGTACCAGCTCAGACAGATTCACCCGATCGGTTCATGCAGCCATATCAGACCCGATGAAGAAGCAACTCCTCCCGATCGGTTCAGTGATCGGGTGGATGTGACACAGACGCTGTTTTTAGAGCCAAAGTTCACCCGATCGGTTGACTTGTCAACCGATCGGGTCACCTGTAGCAGCTACTGCCCCATGCTCGAGAATTCAAAGACTCACCTGATCGGTTTAGCGATCGGGTGAGGTTTATCAGAGCCGCAGACCAAGTTTCCCGATCGTAGCACCCGATCGGTTGAAGTTTCAACCGATCGGGTGGACGTTTATTTTTGTCTTTTAGTGGGAATATTCCCTGGCATCTTGCCAAAATGTGTATATATATAGAGCTAGGTTTTCCCAGAAACGTAATCCCCATTTTCTTAAGCTGTTTTAGGGATTTTGGCTGCTCTGAATTTATTTCTATTTGTAAGTTTCTTGATTGTTCTTATGTTTTAATATTGTGTTTATACTTCTATTTGCTACCGTAATCTATTGCTTGATTTCCATTTTGATAGCTATAATCTGTTTTATTGCATCTCATGCCATGATTAGTGAGTAGTTCTTAAATCTGGGACATTGGTAGAAGCCCCTCCGTGGGTTCTCCCTAGAAAGGACATAGATCAGGGATTCGATAGGATATAGGGATTTAGATGGTTGCGCGGGGCGTTTTATTGTTATTGGTGGGAGAAAGACCGCCTTTAACCGTCGGGCCAAGGAGAAATAAAACAGGAGTTTGATTCTCTAGCCACAGCTCACCCCCCTAGCGTAGACGTTGATTCCTCGTGCGTGGAAACGGCTTGAAAGAAATGTCAGGAGCAATCGTTGCAAGCTTAGCGCTCCCGGAGTCGGGCAGTGTTGGACATGTGAATGCCCACCATCCGAACCCGGGTAGACCTAGCGTATCATCCTGGGCATCGACCGGAATATCGGGCCCATGGGACGCTAGGTACCACTATTAAAGGTAACGTCTCACTGCTAAACCCTACAATCCGATCACATTCCTATCCTTTGGTCGTAATAGTGAAAACTCATGATAGGGCGGAAGTCAAAGTCCTATGTTGCCTTTTTATCTCTTACACCCTTTTCATTAGTTTACCATCGTGACATCCAACAACCGATTAAGCTAGCTTACCCACCGGGTGATTCGGATCCCTAATGCTTACAAGCACAACACACACTTCCCTGTGATCGACCCCCAAGCCATAATTCGACACCGTGTGCTTGCGGTTTACAAATTCTAATCCTAGTATCCCAGTCCCGATTTGAGTGCCAAATGGACGGGCGATCAGTACAGCAGTCACCTGTTGAAGTTCAATACAAAAAAGCCCAAAAACCTATATCAAAAGATGTGCATTACAGACAACTGCAAAACAATTCTCAGGTGCATGAATGGAGACATGTGCCTGCATTTTGTTCTTCAGTCGCCTGTTGATAATCCAGAATGTACAGTAAAGGGAATGAAGAGTTGGAGTCCTTCTAATGACATTCTAGGCTAGATAAAGTGAAGTGTGTGAGCACCAAGTTAGTTCTACTACAAGGCTACATTCTAATCAAGAGAAATGAAACCATAGAAAGATTTACATGAATTTTCTTCTCTTCTTTCTCTTGAATGGCCTTGTAGTCTTTGAAGCTCCTTTCTTCAACTTGATCACCCAATCTTCAATCCATTGAGCTTTGATTGATCTTGATTGTCATCCATTGCTATTTGATCTTCATGATTAGCTTAGGCAATGGATTAACTACATGAAGGGGATTAGTCACAAGTATTTATGTTTGTTCATCATTAAAACCAAGTAAGGAGAAGTCCAATACTCAACACGTGCGAGCCGTCTATGCGTCTTCTGAGCTTTTTGAAATAATGTGCATAGTCGTGCAACACAGCCTTGCCGACCTTCTGTGGAATTTTCTTGGTAGCAGGTGCACTGACACAACCGTGCAAGTGCACACACGGCCGTGCCAACCCTTCTTCTCTCCCTTTTAGCCTCTAAAGCATGGCTAAGTCCTCGCTGCTCCTCGCTCTTGCTCCATCGGCCTCATTGCTGCCTAATATGCATCGTTTGAACTCGATCATCTGCAACACAAGAGAAAAACACCCAAAGCATAAAGTGGCAAAAGGAAAACAAAAGGCGGTGAAAATAAAGGCGATGGTGCAAAATAAACCAAGAAAAACATGGAAGAAGGGTGGAAAATATAGGTGGAAAATATGTCCAACATTTTGCTAGAGTTTTCAGTACTTCTCAACACTGCTGTGTGGAGAGACCACACGACCGTGTGGCCATATTTTCTCAGTTGTGCAGTATAATGATTTATTGGTTTGCCATTGTTTATATTCCACAAACGCCATGTTATGAGGGTAATTCATGTATTATGTTAATTCAGTATATATGTTCAGAACCCATTTGAATTTATGAAAGAAAAATTGCATGGTATTGCTCAAATTGCAAGCATGTTATTTTATGCAAGTTTCCATATGAAATTGAAAATGAAACATAAGCAAATGGCAATATGACATGGATATAATGAGATATCATTATGATATGATGAGATATGAAATTTAAAGGGGTAAAGGGACCGCCAAAATGGATGTATCATTAAATGATTAAATTAAGAGTGAGATGAGAATTAAGTGTCTAAGATTCTCATTCCATTCAAAGATGGGTGAGATTTTAGATATGGGTTTGGGGGGATACGTGTAAAAAGCTGGCTTTAAGGACTGGACACTTACGTTGATTTCTCACCCATGCTCCCGGCAGCCGGCAGGGGGAGTAGACAAAGTTAGAGAGGCAGGTGGTATACTCGTGATGCACCATGATGTTAATGATGGTTTGCTCCGTTTCCACACAAAAACCGAGAATTCTCACTCTCGACAGGAGTTACGAAAGGCCCCGCCAGTGTTCGTGTCACTGTTTGAGGTACCACTTTTCACCCACCATGTGTAAGTCCAGCTCCTTAAGTGTCCTACTATTTACACGGATTCCCAAATATACAACTGATAACTTAATGTAATTGTTTTAATTCATAAAACATGATATCTCATGTTGATTATGATTCACAGTTTTACTTTCAGTTCTTGTCTGACATGATGTGTTCCTGATGATGAGTCTGTAAAACCCCTTTTTTGTGTAGACAACCCCCTTTAAATAGGTAGTCCGGTTCTAAAACTGAATCCTACCTAGTGTAGTTTGGAATCCTACTGGGTCACGCATTGACGTGTCCCATTTACATTTTTCAGCTTCCAAGGTAGAGATTCCAGATTAGACTCGTACACAACAATCTACTCCACCTCCTCGGGTACAGAAGGAGACTTCAGATGGTGACTTCATCCACCTAGACTTCCCTGGGATAGATTAGGGAGTGTGTTGTTCGGGTGTGGACACTTTTTGGGTTTCTTTGAGGGTTGGGGTTTTCTTTTGACTTACTCCCCCTTTTGTACTTTTGCACCCTTGTACAGTTGGAGATATGATGTATCTTTGTATAATATAATGTTCAGTTCAGTGTTTCTTTTCAGTACATATGGATTTACATTTTGTTGGAACTCTGTGTTTTACTTCTGTACTATTCCAGTGTATCATGGTGGCCTGCATGTATAGTATTATTTAAATCATAATTAATGCCTAGTTGTATTTAGACTTAGGGGCTCGAAGCCCAGTGTCTGAATACTACAGCGGCCTAATCTGCTACGTGTCTTCTGTATTTGGAAGAGCGGGGCGTGACAGCTGTGTCACATGATCTTTAATAATACGCAAGTTTGGTACAACTGTATCATCTCTGACATATCCGTGTGGATATGGCCCTTCATTGATTCTTCATTTTCTGATACGCACGATCGTGCAATCCCTGTTTTGCACATTTCATCGTCGTTTGACATGAAACTCACTAGATATACATATTTGTCCCGTAAGACTTGTTTGACATCATTAAAATAATGTTTTGACTTCAGTCAGTGGGCTAACTTAGGCCAATAGATGAAAGTTCTACTGGAGGTATACTTGAGACACTACGTGAGTGCCAACCAGCCAGATTGTGCGAAACTGCTGGACGTGGCCCAATTTTCATACAACCTACAGAGGAGTGAGTCGATCGAGAATAGTCTGTTCGAGATCGTGACGGGACAAAAATTACTCAAATGCCATTGCTATAGGCTACCAGGGGAATAGTCCAGCAGCCACAAATTTGCTAAGGGATGGCAAGAGCAGAATGAGTTTAAAGGATGAAGAAATGGGTTGATAAGATGAGGAGACTATTGGAAAATGTATGCCATCAAGGCCAATTATTTCTAATTGGAACACCTTGCTGAAAATGATAATATGTTATTTGGTACCGTTTATCTGAGTATGTTTTATAAATATTTTTCTGCATTAAATACTTAAATAAATTCATGAGACTTAATGCGAGGTCAAACATATATTGAGATGAGGATCATGATCATGAAGAAGTGTTTTTGACTGGTTGTAGCATAATTTTAAACTATTCGTAGTCGTAGATGCATTGAGAAAGGACATCATTGCATCAGATAGACTATTGTGTTCTCTGTCTTCACCAATAGTTAGTGGTGATGATATCATGATCGTTAGATTTGGCAAAATAGAAGATGAGACATATGTTCTTATTAGATAATGATTTTACTGAATGACTCAATGAGAGCTGCTACATGGGATGCACATACCGAACTGACAATGGTAGCTCTCAGTGATGATATGCAAGCTGATCCTTTGACTTGAGGTCATTGTACGATCCTATGCATAAATGATGTCACTATGATCTCTGACCAAGCTTCGAGGCAAGGCCTATCAAAAGGTTCTAGGTTGTGTCGCACTTGAAGTGTACAAGGGGAGTAGTGTCAAGATACGATTCGTCTCTTTCGTTGTGGGGAGTTAGTATTGCAGAGTAGTACGCTCCTTAGTGAAAATCCTTGGCGAGGTGTGTTGGATATGATCCAACATGGACAAGCTAAGACTGAATGATACTGATTAGATCGCAAAGCTATTAGGGGCTGACAGTTAACCTTACCTTAAGCTTCGCAGTAACATAGTGATGACAAATGGATTAAAACTACATAATTCATCACTGGCATAGCATGGGGTAGTAGTCCCGATAATACCCATGTCAATAAGCAGACCACGTATTGATGATGCAAAATCAGGGAAGGCAACTTCTGCACATGGACACTGTCGTCAGGGGGCTATGAGTCACACATGTTGTAATACCCTTTATTTACGTGTACGAGTATTACATACGTATTCTTGAACGTATTTATACGAGTATTATTGTTGTGTATTTTTCAAGAAATTTCCCTAATCTTTAAAATGATAAATTATTTTTAAATAATTTCCAAACAACATTTGAATTATGATGGGTGAAGTATTTGGTTAAAATACATGGTATGCCATAAAGTGTTTGGGATTATTTTTGTATTCCTACTTTTTGGAAACATTTGGCTCTTAAGGAGGGTATTATGGTTAAAAATAAAATAAATGAAAAAATACAAAGAAAATAGAAAAGAACAAAAAGAAAAACAACCCTCTCTCTTATCATCTCCCCTCGCGCAAGCTCTAGCCATGGCCAAATCACCTTCTCTCCTTCCACCACCAAGCCACCACCTTTTCCCCCTCTTCTACCACCAGGTCGAACCACCACCATTCCTCACAACTCCATTGCTCCACCACCTCCTCCACCAAATTACAACCCCTAATTTCCCCACCATTGGAGAAGTTTGAGAAATTGGAAGTTCTTCAAGGAGAAGAAGGGCCAAAGACTCTAGAATGGAGGACTTAACAAGGTAGGATGTCTAACCACATTAGCTAGGGTTTAATCTTAAGATTTGCATAGAGCTTGAGGCATGATTTTCGTAGAATTTAACAGCAGCGCGATCAACACGGTCATGTTTTCTCCGACGTGGTCGTTTCTATCGATTGTAATATTAGGAATTGACGGGTGTAGCAGCGACCCGATCGTGTCGAAGTAGACACAATTGCGTCAGCTGAGTTGCATGAATTGCCCCTGTTTGACATGGTCGCATTGACGTAGAAGCAGCCGTGTCATTTTGGGTGTCGTGACCTTCACCACAGATCGAAACGGTCATTTTAAACGGTCATGTAGATCACCCTATGACATTTTGATGCGGTCACGTCGTTTATGAAACGACTACGTCAAATGAAGATTTATGATGTGCTGTAATACTCCACACGATCGTGTGGCTTGAGCAAACGACCGTGTGGCTGCACTTTTTTATACTACTGAGTATTACTCCACACGATCGTGTGGAGGCCCCAAATGACTGTGTGGTTATATCTCTCTGAACCCCCAAATGGTGTACTCCACACGGTCGTGTGGATTTTTCCAAATGACCATGTGGGTTGGTCATCAGCTTGTGATTCATGTTCTAAATTTTATTCAGATGTTGTAAATTACATGTTAATTTTTGTGCTTCATGTCTATGCTACATATGCCATTGACTATGCCAGGAGTTGTTCAAAGTTCATGTTATTTATATACGCCATGTCCTTGTACACCCTTGTTAACTCCCCTTAAGATGCTTCTTTATGCATGTGATAATCTGATGTGATATAAATACAAATGTCGAGATGAATGTGGCATGTGATGCATGTGATGGCATATGAAAGAGATAAGAAGTGTGACATGTGATATATGAGATATGACAGATGAAATCTAGGACACGGATGGTACTACACACATGGAGAAAAGTGCCACGGTAGAAGTTGGGAGAATACGCCGGGGCCACCTCTTGAATCCATAGTAGTGCCACAGATGAAGATGTGTGTTAATGGTTATGTCCTAGGCCAAATATTTAGACCTGTATGTTACGTCATTTTTCATTTATAAAATGTTTCTCTTAATGTTATTGTTATATTGCTTGCATGTTTCATTATAATATTGTTTGAATAGCCGTTTTATGTTATTCTAAGCATCCTTGGTCATTCATCGTTAAAGGTATAAGGATGAATTAAGACTAGTATGAGTTTGGTTGATAATTATGAGATAATTATATGTATGGTGATACGGATCAAACTTAAAGGTACTTAAGGTACTGGATAGACTCGCTATGAGATCATTACATGGATTAGTGTCATAAATGATCTCATTATAGTTGTGTCATAGAATCCTTAGACCTGATATCATCACAGTTTCTTACATGAGAAACATCATGTTTTGACATAACCAAATGTTATCTTTAATCAGATATCATAAAGGTTATGATTGAACATGATGAGAATTATGCAGAGGAAAGTGAACGAACAAGATGGAATTTGTCCCACTCTTATGAGAGAGATATCTAATGAGCCCCTTGATAAGTAGGACTGAGAAATGCATGGCCGTGCTCAAATGAATGTCATTTCATTTTATCAGTCTACTTAGTAATCGAGAAATAAATGCTTGAACAATATAAGTATGACACTGTACATGACTTATGTTCAAATCAGATATCGTGTGACAAAAGGATTATGACATATTCTATTAGTTAGGTTAATATTGGACTAACGATATTCATATTAATTGGGTAGTCATAATGTCTTGCTAGAGATCAATTATGACTTGTGGGCTTTTAATGGGATTCGGCCCACTGCCAATTTGATATTAGCCTATTGGGTCGCATACAAAGTGCGTAATGGATGGGATATGGTTTTAAACAAGATTTTGAATCTGATTTGAAATTCAAAATAATGATATATCTTAACTGTCAGATATTATATCTTGATAAGATATTATCCTTAAGATATCTCTGCGTAACTGAAAGACGTTAAAGTGTTAACGAATAAGATATTATCTCTATGATATCTTTGCATAACTGAAACACATTAAAGGGTTAACATGGGACTTTATATATGATATAGAGGATTTTTAGTTGGTCATGCATTCAATCTATCTCTCTTGTTTATTGAGAGAAGAGAAAATCGAAAGAGAAACCCTAGGTGCAGAGAAAGGAGCTAGCACCCTTACAATGCCCATTCGTAATGTTCACTGTGGATGCTGGTAGAGGATAGTCATTCGTTGAGTAGCACCTACAGTCCGATACATTTGAATCGTCAACAAAGGTTAGTAATCTCATCGAATCAATTTGAAACACATAGATCTTGGTATGTTTCTATTTTTTCCGCTGCGTATAAACTTGTTACGCATGATTGCAATCCTAACAGTGGTATCAGAGTAACTTGCAGATTCAATTGATTTGAATATTCCATGTTTATATGTATGTGATGTCTATAAACTTGTTGGCATGATTTATAACATATACTTATGTTGATGCATGAACATCATTACATGTTGTTAATTATAAAGAACAATCTTCTTAATCGGTTTGTATGAGATATGAATATACTTGACGTTCACTAATATACATGACATGTATATGGCCACGAAATTAATTACTGTTATTAACATGCGTTATGATTAATCTAGTGTTAATATGATTAACGAGTTAGTTGTTGCTTATTGGTAATATGATTAAAATGTTAGTTGATGATTACAGTTAATGTGATTAAACTAACGCTAATATAATCAGTAGATTCTATTTAATATGATTAATATAATTAAACTAACACTATCATTGTTTAATATGATTAAACTAATGCTAATCACTGTTTAATATGATTTATATGATTAAACTAATGCTGATAATTGTTTAATATGATTAAACTAACACTGATCACTATTTACTATGATTAAAATGATTAAACTAACGGTGACCATTGTTTAATATGATTAAACTAACGCTGATCATTGTTTAATATGATTAAATTAATGTTGATCATTGTTTAATATGATTAAAATGATTAAACTAACGCTGATTAATATGACTGTGTAATATGATTAAACTAACGCTAATATGATCAGCAGATTCTGAGTAATGACTGATTAATATGATTAAACTAACAATGATATGATCAGCAGATTTATCATTCAGAAATACTGATCGGGGTTTTAAAGGTAGAAAATCATTAATGAGATTACTGATAACTCAAAGCCGTGTTCGTTACGCCATATATGTCGTGGAAGTTATTAGACAAAAATTTTGATACATCAATTGAAATTAAATTTCAAGACATGATATATGATACCTGATTTATTTTGATGTATGTATGATGTTTTTGCATGCTATGACATGTTTCATATATTATGTTTATCAGGTTTGTATGAGATTCGATGTATGATGATATATGTGTATGAGATGCCATGTATGGAACGATGCATAATATATAAATATAAATAGACACCATAATTTAATATTAAAATTCCCTCACCATAATTTTATGTCTTATGCCACCCATAATTTGAATACTTGTCAAGACTATGATCACAAAACTGTGGGTTCCGCTAAAGCGAAGTGCATTAGGTTATCATAGTAAGGCAGGATGGGTTGTAGTGCTACCCATATATTTAAAAATAGTTAGATTTAATTAGGCTATCAAAATAGTTTTAAGACTAGGTGCATTAGATGTGATTATAACAAGCTAAGACATATGATGTCAAAATCCCATAAAGAATCTAAGAGTTATATGAGATATAATTGGTAAAGTGTTACCTACCTAAATAACTTGATTTTAAGCGGCATGCCAAAGCTGACATAAAGTCAGGTAAAATATGGAGCTTAGCCCACTAAAGTATTACAGTTATTGTAATTAATATTAAGGGTTATTAATTTTGTAGGAGTTTTATTAAACATATTTAAATGAAGTTGGTACTAATGTTTAATTTTGCATATTTTTCGATCAATGGCATCACATAACACTTTTGCACTTTCACTGTGATCTGTCCTTGAGAAGGACATGCTAAAAGAATATGAAACCAACTTCCTTGACTGGTCCAGAAACTTGAGAATTGTTCTCAAGCAATAAAGGAAGCTGGATGTCCTGGATGATCCTCTCCTGGAAGACCCACTTATTGATGCTTCAAAGGCTGCAAAGGATAAGTATAAGAAACTTCTTGATGATTATGTTGATGTTGGTTGTCTTATGTTACTCACTATGTTCCTAGAACTTCAAAAGGATCTAGAACACATGGAGGCTTATAAGCTGAGTGTTCATCTCAAGGATACTTTCCAACAACATGCAAGGCAAGAAAGGTATGAGACTATCAAAGCTCTGCATGCTTGCAAAATGACTGAAGGTGCATCAGTACGTGGTCATGTTTTGAAGATGAAAGGCTACATTGATCATCTTGAAAGGCTTGGATTTCCCCTCAGTTTAGAGCTGGCTACGGATTTTATCCTTAATTCATTGTCTCATGGTTTTGACCAGTTTGTCATGTAATACAATATGAATGACATGGAGAAATCCCTTACTGAGCTGCATTCGATGCTCAAAACTGCTGAGTAAAGTATTAAGAAAAAGCCTAGTCATATACTTATGATTAACAAAGCGAAAGGAATGAAACATAAGGGAAAGGCTAAAGCAAAAAATATCAAGTAAGCCTAAAGGAAAGGTTAAGGCAAAAGTTGCTGGTAAGCCTGCAAAAGTTCCAAAGGAGGGAGTTTGTTTCCATTGAAAAGAACCTGGTCATTAGAAGAGGAATTGTAAGCTCTATTTGGAAAATCTAAAGAAGAAGAAGAGTAGTGAGACTACATCTTCAGGTATTTATGTTATGAAAATTAATTTATCTATATCTACTTCCTAGGTATTAGATACTGGATGTGGATCTCACATTTGTACAAATGTGTAGGGGGTTGAATAGGAGTAGACAACTGAAAAGGGGCGAAGTAGACTTACGAGTAGGAAATGGAGCAAGAGTTACTGCTTTAGCTGTAGGATCCGATGAATTGACTTTACTAAATGGGCTTTTATTAGTTTTGAATAATTGCTATCATATTCCTACTTTGAGTAGGAATATTATTTCAGTTTCTTGTCTGGATGATGAACAATTTTATTTTATTAATACGAATAAGATATGCTACATTTATTATGATGATATGCTTTATTGTATTGCTGATTCATATGATGGCCTTTACATCCAAAATCTAAACAACTCCAACAATGTGGATATATATAACTTAACTGCTAAGAAATCCAAACCCAATGATATGAATCCCACATATTTATGGCATTGTCGTCTTGGCCATATAAATAAAAAATGCATATCTAAGTTCCATCAAGATGGATTTTTGGAGTTATTTGATTTTGAATCATTTGAAAATTGCGAATCTTGTTTATTAGGCAAAATGACAAAGAATCCTTTCAGTAGATATAGTGAAAGTGACAATGATTTATTGGTCCTGATACATACTGATGTAGGTGGTCTATTAAGCATCCATGCTAGGAGAGGATTTCAGTACTTCTTTACATTTACTGATGATTTCGGTAGATAGGGCTATAGCTGTCTAATGAAACATAAACATGAATCATTGAAATGTTCAGAACTTTTCAAAATGAAGTACAAAATCAACTTGGTAAAACTATCAAGGCACTTCGATCTAATCGGGGTGGTGAATACTTGAGCCAAGAGTTTGATGATCATCTCAAGGGTTGTGGAATTGTTTCACAATTAACTCCACCTGGAACACCACAGTGAAATGGTGTATTTGAAAGGAGAAATTGAACCGTATTAGATATTGTTTGATCCATGACGAGTCAAACAGATCTTCCATTATCCTTCTGGGGTCATGCCTTAGAAACAGTTGCGTTCACTTTGAACCGAGTTCCATCTAAAGCCGTTGAGAAGACACCATATGAGCTATGGACTGGAAGAACACCTAGTTTGTCTTTTATAAAAATTTGGGGTTGTAAGGCTTATGTGAAAAAACAAGTTTCAGATAAATTAGCCCCAAAATCTGATAAATTCCTTTTTATGGGATATCCAAAAGAAACTAAAGGATATTGCTTTTATAATCCATCAGAGAACAAAGTGTTTGTTGCTCGAAATGGTGCCTTTCTAGAAAAGGAATTTACTTCAAAAAGAACCCGTGGGGGCAAAGTACACCTCGAAGAGTTTCGAGAACAATAAAATAGCATAAAACCAACGATGGAAGCTCAACAAGTTCCACAAACAGTTGTAGTATGAGCTACATAAGCACCACGAAGATCTGATATGCCATGACACGAGCCCGAAAGGTATGGATCTCATAACCGATACTCGTGAAGTAATGCTCATAGATCAAATGAGCCTACTACCTTTCAAGAAGCTACGTCAAGTCCAGAATCTGAGAAATGGCTAGGAGCCATGAAATTCGAAATGCAATGTATGATAATCAAGTTTGGACTTTGATTGATCCACCTGAAGGAGTTAAAACCATTGGGTGCAAGTGGGGTTTTAAGGAGAAAACTGATATGGATGGCAAAGTGCATACCTTTAAAGCAAGACTTATTACAAAAGGCTTCAAGCAAACTCATGGTATAGACTATGATGAAACCTTTTCGCCAGTCACAATGCTTAAATCAATAAAGATTCTAATTGCCCTTTGCTAAGTACTATGATTACGAGGTATGGCAAATGGATGTCAAAATAGTGTTTCTTAACAGAAACTTACTCGAGGATGTGTACATGACACAACCTGAGGATTTTGTTCATTCAAAGAGTTCTACAAAGGCTTGAAAGGTTTAAAGATCCATTTATGAATTAAAGCAAGCTTCTCGGAGCTGAAATCTTCGTTTTGATGAAACAGTCAAAGAGTTTGGATTCATACAAAATGAAGATGAACCTTGTTTATACAAGAAGGTTAGTGGGAGCGCAGTAGTATTTCTGGTGTTTTATGTTGATGACATATTACTTATTGGAAATGACATCCCTATGATGCAAACAACCAAGACTTGGTTAGGAAGTTCTTTCTCAATGAAAGATTTAGGCGAGGCTGCATATATCCTTGGGATTAAGATCTATATGGATAGATCTAAAAGGATAATTGGTCTGAGTCAAAGTACATATATAGACAAAGTGTTGAATAGGTTTAGTATGCAAGAATCTAAAAGAGGATTCTTACCCATGTCTCATAGAATTTCTCTTAGCAAGACTCAATGTCCCGTGACATCCGATGAGCGAGATCTCATGCCTAAGATTCCTTATGCTTTGGCTATAGGATCTATCATGTATGCCATAATATATACTCGAACAGATGTAGCATATGCTTTGAGCATGACGAGCAGATACCAGTCAGATCCCAGTGAAAGTCACTGAACAACGGTTAAGGATATCCTTAAGTATTTGAGAAGAACTAAGGATGCATTCGTGGTGTATGAAGGATTGGAAGATGAGCTAGTAGTAAATGGTTACACAGATGCAAGCTTCTAATCTGATAAAGATGAATTTAAATCGTAGTCTGGATTTGTGTTTATGTTAAATGGATGTGTTGTAAGCTGGAAAAGTTCTAAGCAAATTACTATTGCAGCTTCTACAATAGAAGTTGAGTATATTGCAGCATCAGATGCAGCTAGGGAATCAGTATGGATCAGGAAGTTCATTACTGAACTAGGAGTAGTTCCTAGTATCGCGAATCCCGTGATTCTTTATTGTGATAATAATGGTGCACTGCACAGGCAAAAGAGCCCAGATGTCATCAAAGATCCAACCATATACTCAAGCGTTATCATCTCATTCGAGATTATTAAGAGTAAAGACGTAGAAATATGCAGAGTACCAACAGATGATAACATTGTTGATCCACTTACCAAAGCTTTCTCACAAGACAAACATGATAAACATATGAGGTTTATGTGTATTAGATACTTGTATGATTAGGCCTAGTGCTAGTGGGAGATTATTAGTAGTTATGCTCTATGTCAAATATTTGGACCTTTATGTTATGTCATTTTTCATTTATATATAAATTATTTCTCTTAATGTTATTGTTATATTACTTGCATGTTTTATTATAATAATGTTTGAGTAGCTTTTTTATGTTATTCTAAGCATCCCTAGTCATTCATCGTTAAAGGTATAATGATGAATTAAAACTAGTATGAGTTTGGTTGATAATTATGAGATAATTATATGAATGGTTATACAAATCAAACTTTTAGGTAATTATTGGAGAACAAGGTACTGGATATACTCGCTATGAGATCATTACATGGATTATTGTCATAAATGATCTCATAATAGGTATGTCATAGAATACTTAGACCTGATATCATAACAATTTCCTTCATAAGGAACATCACGTTTTGGCGTAACAAAACGTTAACTTTAATCAGATAATCATAAAGGTTATGATTGAACATGACGAGCATTATGCAGAGGAAAGTGAACGAAGAAGATGGAATTTGTCCCACTCTTATGAGAGAGATATCTAATGGGCCCCTCGATAAGTAGGACTGAGAAATGCATGGTCGTGATCAAATGAATGTCATTTAATTTTATCAGACCATTTAGTAATCGAGAAGTTAAATGTTGGAACAATATAAATATGACACTGTCCATACTAAATTCAAATTAGATATCGTGTGACAAAAGTATTATGACATGTTCTATTAATTAGGTTATTATCAGCCTAATGATATTCATATTAATTGGGTAGTCATAATGTCTTGCTAGAGCCCAATTATGACTTGTGGACTTTTAATGGGATTAGGCCCACTGCTACTTTGATATGAGCGTATTGGATCGCACACAAAGAGCGTAATGGATGGGATATGGTTTTAAACGAGATTTTGAATCTGATTTGGAATTCGAAATAAGGATATATCTTAACTGTCAGATATTGCAGCTTGATAAGATATTATCCCTAAGATATCTCTGCGTAACTAAAACGCGTTAAAGAGCTAACGAATTAGATATTATTCATGAGATATCTTTGCAAAACTAAAACGCGTTAAAGGGTTAATGTGTGACTCTATATATGATATAGAGGGTAGTTGGTTACACATTCAATCTATCCCTCCCATTTTTTGATAAAAGTAAAAAAACATAAGAGAAACCCTAGTTGCGGAGAAAGGAGCTCGCACCCTTGCAATTCATGTTCGTGACGTTCGCGTATGGATACTAGCAGAGGGTGGTCATTTGTTGAGCAACACCTACAGTTCTATACATTCAAATCGTCAACAAAGGTTAGTAATCTCATCGAATTAATTTAAAATGCATGGATCTTGGTAGGTTTCTTTTTTTTCCTTGTGTATAAACTTGTTATGCGTGATAGAATTCCTAACTATCTGCACGTTATAGTCACGTTGGCATAGATGGGTTCCCTTAGGTGTTGCATATGCATTCATAAGCATTTCACATGCATCATGTGCATATGTGTGGGTTGTCTGCTTTTACTCTATGCATATTAGCTTTGCGATTCTTACCATTCAAGACTTACATGTGATGTTTCTTTCCTTTAAGCATATCAATTTTGTAGTCCCTCTTTTCAGTAACTGTCTAAATACTTGTCCCTTTATGAATTAATTATTGACATGTTTACCGTATGTGAGCAAACCTTAGTTAGGTAGAACAGTTCTGAGATTGACCTTACCTATTGTAGTTAGATTATCCTATTGGGTCACGCGTTGACGTGTCGCATTTACTTTTTCCAGGATTAGAAGCAGTGCAGACAGAGCAAGACTTGGCTCAGGAGTTTACCCCGAGTTCGAGGTAGAGGTGACACCCACAGAGGGCGACTTTGTATAGTTAATTTCTGAGGCGTAGTCTAGGGAGTGTGTTGTACAGTGTGTGGACACTTTTGTCTTTTGTGGGGAGTTATTTTTTTTCCCTTTTGTACCCCTGTGCAGTGTTGTATATGTAAGGTACTTCTTAATGTAATGTAAATGATAGTTTTGTATATCTGTGCTCTGTGTTCATGTCTGTGTGTTGGAGCATGCGTGTACTTCCCAGCACGTGCGCAGTGGCCTGCTGGTTTCTGATTATACTTCTTTTCTCTCTTCTTTCTCTTTCGTCTGCTTACCACTGCTCCGAGAGTACCTGGGACGGATTCATACTTCCCGTGTACCCTGGGGAGCAGGGCATTACACCTGTATTATGGTCAGGCTGTAGTGTCTCATTAAGGCTTAGATCCTTGTCCAGGTAATAAGAGATAAAAGGTCGATGCATATGATGCATGTGAACTAAAATGGTCGCGAACTGTTTGTGAGGGTATTTTGGTCACATAAGATGTGACGCAAAAATTGAGCCTTTCCAAAGAGCATAGAAAACCCAAAACGAGGTCCAGGCATGCCCAGACCCAGGTGCATTAGCCCGAGCATGAACTCGAACTAGGTCCAACCCGAAGGTAGCCGCTCAGCCCCTTTTGGGGCGTGGTTTTGGGTCACCTTTGACATCAAATTTCGAGAGTCAAACGATCTCAGAATTAGGTGATGTCATTTACCATGTGTTCTCCATATGAAGCTCTTCGAAATGATATATCATTTGGCTTCTAAGGTTTACTAGAGAGGGATAAACAATTGCTCAAAGTTAAGCCCTTAAAGGGGAAAACTTGAGTCAAAAGGGATTCCCATTTTAGTACCACATCGGATGTGTTACTGATATGACAGCTCTGCTCACCTTATAAATAGGGTCCACCCTCTTCAGCAAAACTTACAACAAGTCTTGATCAAGAGAGCTCATCATACTTAAGTGAGCAAACCGAGATCTAAAGGCGACCAAATTTTAGTTCTTCTTTTTCCACTTTATTCATTCTTTCAGGCTTTGTTCCAAAGCTTGGCACAGAGGTTCCAGCTAAAATGAAATCTTTTAGGACGCTTCTTGACGAGGCATCGCATCACTTCGGGACATCGTCCTAAGGAATTGTTTTTGCGATTGCAAAAACAAGCCATAGGCTAGACAATAGGAAAATGCCTTATGGAAGCCAACCCGTCGGTTGTATTAGAGCGTGGTTTACATTGATCTAATTTTTCCAGCTATTATAATACATGCTGGAACGTTGTGTTGTATTGTTGTGCATGTTAAGCTCTCTAGGTTTTATTTTAATTATGTAATTTGTTGGTGCCTAGGTGCACTCATTTCATGTAATTAATTTTTTTAAGGATTTGCCTCTTTATCTAATTTATTATTCTTTCAAATGGAATGCCCTTTTGCAATGCATAGTAAATTTAGGAGACAGAGCTACCCAAAGTTGTTAATGGCAGGAGATCCATGGAGATGAGATGAGCCAAAGAGGTGCTTTGCAAGGTGTTGCTAGGTGGTGGCCGTATTGCTTGATCCATGGAGTTGCCTTAGTTAATTAGGGTGTTACTAGAGGGCTTACATGAATCTATGTTGATTGTAAGTTATTTTCATGCAATGGATGAATTGCAATCTGATTTTGGTTTTCACAGCATGACATATAATTTTATATTGCAAAAGGTCATATCGTCCTCTGCCATAGGTATCTAAATTATGGTGATGACATGGTCCCATGGCCTTTTGCAATAATTATATGTGTTTTTGAGTTTTCAAAAAAATTTTGAAAATTACCATCCTTTCTGTGATATAATAACTGTGTGGGAAGCTGATGATGTGATTTAGATTTTTAAAATATTAGTTTTACGAATCACCTAGTTAATTAGGATTAACTAATTTGATGGACCCATAAACATATCAATGAAGCATAACTTTGATAATCGGCGTTCGTAAGGTATCCTCGAGCCGGTGTCTAGGATCGCTTGGTGGGCTCAGGCTGGATCACCCTAGTATGGCTTGCCTTAGCTAGGGATAAGTGATCCTACCTGGCCAAACCTGACTGGCCATGTTCACTTCGATTAACTTTGAATTCCAATTATCAATAATGCAGACATTGATTATATTCTAGTTAATTACGTAAAAAATTCTTTTCAGGATTAGCCGTACCCCTCCTTGGTTTTGGAATTTGGTAACCAAGGATTCCTGTTATAGTTATTAGGCACACCCAAGATATAACATGGTTATCTTTTGGAAACCAAAGATACATAAAGAAATTTCATACACTGAAAGTAACTCATGACCTTACTCGGAAATCTATGTCCTGCACAGCAAATTCAATATCTGCGTAGGCTGGAGTCTTCTCGGACTCCTGATCAGCACCTAACGGTGCAACGAAAACGAAGATCATCTAGATTAGAGTAAATTTATAATAATTCTAGAATTTGGTATTTAAACAGTGTAAATGAACATGGATAAAATAAAGCATGAACATACATATAAGTGACATTAAGATGAACTAAAGACAATCATGCAAATCAGATTTCAGTTTAAATCTATGTTATCAATATTCTAATTCAAGTGATTGTAGCAGTTATGCCAATCCTAGGTTGTGACTCATATTGAAGAGTGCGATATACTACTGGAGGCCACCTTGTACCACGAACAATCTCATTCGGGCTAAGTCTAAACCATAAACAGGAAAGGAAACAAAATCCATTTGACATAACTAGTCTGGGTCGTGAAAGACCCGGTCAAAACAAAAACGGGAATGTGAAAGTATGGCTCCAAATTATTATTGTACTTCTAATATAAGTTACCCCAAAACCCAATGAGTCTCTTATGTTAAGTGTTGTTTAAGATATACAGTTTTCAGTGTCAAGTGGTGTTGTTCAAGAGATGTTTCTAATGTAGATTGGTCATGTTGTTTTCATTGTTTTCATGTCATAAAGTTGTAACAGTAATTGGCTAATCGTGCAACAGTTATGATACTTTCAATCTCTTTATTGTGGGTGATTACTCTAGCATGCATCATAAGAATACTGAAAGGAGAACAAAGTCTCTTAACAAGTCTAGGTGGTCATATCATAATAAGTTAATATGGTTGGTGTGAAATGTATATCAAATACCATCCAAGTTCATGATTTCAACAGTTTAAGGGTCATCATATCAACATGTCTATTCCCAAATATATGCCACATGTAAAGAGATATCAATGTCCAACAATTCCATTAAGCCAACAATAAGTCATGCACGGGAAAAATTAGAACAATTATAGTTTACTTCAAGACCATATTACAACCATAGCACAAACCAACCATATATCCTAATTTGATGTCAAAAAATTGCAATTGATAGAGCTTCAAATGCATTGCTTGTGAGAGATTGTTGCCAGCAGAGAGCTACAATTGTGTTCTCATTAGACAAATGAATATTGTTCGGAGAGGAACCCGGTATTTCTATGATTGTTTTTTTCTTGATACATCGAAAAGCATTTTAAAGCGTGTGCTAGGCCTGGATCACTCACCTCCCATGAGGGAGGAGAGAGGGAGGGGAGAGAGTGTGCCAACCAAGCAATTGCTCGGTGCTATGATTGTTTTAAACATGGGAATCCACACCGAGAAATTCCAGCATGCCTAACTCAGCCTTATTTAAGTCAAAAAATACCTTTTCTGTTATAACTTAGAGAAAAAAGAGTAACCATGGCCATGAGCCATGGTTCTATATTTATTCATCGCATATGGAATGTGAAAGAGCATGAACACCAAAGGTCCCCATTACTCCAATAAGTGGACAATAATGGAGGGATAAAGTGGTGTGGAGGCCAAAAGCCTCCCTCACTCACAACACTCCCCCTTATCCATCCATTACTTTGGTCTTAGCGTATAAAGCTAAGGGGTGGATACTTCTGGATCCTGAGTAATCGTGTTTGCCTCATTAAAACCTTAGCTATGGAAAACCCTGTAGAAAAAACCAACATCTTAAGGTAAAAGAGTGCAACACACAAGTTACTCCCCCTCATCCGTACAAGCTTCAGGCGTGTAGGTCTTTCAGCTATCGCATACTGATTCCTTTTACAAGTTTTACAAAAATACATCTTGGTAAAGATTTAGTAAAACGATCAACTATTTTGTTGCAGGACTGGATCTGTTGAATCTTGACGTCCTCGTTCTTCTGTAGATCGTGCGTCCAGAAGAATTTGGGAGAAATGTGTTTCGTTCTGTCGCCTTTGAGTTAGCCCTTTTTGAGTTGTGCTATGCATGCAGTGTTGTCTTCAAACAAGACAGTGGGCTCAAGATCACCAGTCTTCAGGCCAGTTGCATCTAGGATATGTTGGACGATGAAGCGAAGCCAAAAACACTCTTTGCTTGCTTCATGGATCGCAATGAGTTCAGCGTGGTTGGATGATGTTGATGTGGTTGTTTGCTTTACCAATCTCCATGAGATAGCAGTCTCTCCATAGGTAAACAAAAAACCAGTTTGTGATTTTGCTGTGTGAGGATCAGATTGGTAACCTGCATCAGCATAACCAAGCAACTGGGAGGAGGAACCTCTCTGGTAGTATAGTCCCAGATCTATAGAACCCTGGAGGTAGCGTAGAAGATGCTTTACTCCGTTCCAGTGGCGCTTTGTAGGCGCAGCACTATGTCTGGCAAGTAGATTAACTGCAAACGCTATATCGGGATGCGTGCAGTTTGCTAGATATAGAAGTACACCAATGGCATTGAGATAGGGTACTTCAGGACCCAGTAACTCCTCCTCTTCCAGCGGCCGGAAGGGGTCCTTATGAATATCCAGTGATCTCACGACCATAGGAGTACTTAAAGGATGACATTGTTCCATTCTAAACTTTTTTAAATGTTTTCTTGTATAATTTGATTGGTGTAACAGGATTCCACCTCGTAGGTGTTCAATCTGTAAGCCAAGACAATACCTTATTTTGCCTAGGTCTTTCATTTCGAAGGTATGCTTTAGGCTTTCAGATATCTCATTGATCGCTGCTGGAGATCCTATGAGATTTAAGTCATCAACATATACCGCAAAGATGACAAATCATGTTCCCGTTCTTTTGATAAAGATACACGGGCAGACTTCATTGTTTTTGAATCCTTGATGTGCAAGGAAAACGCTTAGTCTGTTATACCACATCTTTCTTGATTGCTTTAGACCATATAATGATCTTTGAAGCCTTACCAAGAAGACGTCCCGAGGTCTCTCTTTCATCTCTGGGGGTAAATTAAACACATCGAACTCTTATATAGATTTCTTTATATATATCGCCATATAGATATGCAGTCACAACATCCATGAGCTGCATTTCTAGGCTTTCCAGAGATATAGGCTAAGCAGAATCGGAAAGTGATCGCATCCATGACCGGGGAATATGTATCTTCATAATCACTTCCCGGTCTTTAGGAAAATCCATGTGCTACAAGGCGTGCCTTGTAGCGTACGATCACATTTTCTTCATTTCTTTTTTTGATGAAGACCCACTTATATCCCACAGGTTTAACACCTACAAGTGTTTGGACTACTGGTCCAAAGACTTTACGTTTCAAGAGTGAGTCCAGCTCTACTCTTATTGCATCGTCCCACTTTGACCAATCATCTCTGCGTTTACATTCCGCTAGAGATCGTGGTTCGACGTCATCGTCGTATTCAGCGATGTGAACGGCAATAGCGAAAGCAAAATCGTCGTCGACGACTGTGCTATTTCTGTTTAGTACCTCTCCAGTACGAACGTAATTTAATGATGTTTCTCCTATTGTTTCCTCTGCAATGGAAATAAGGAGAGGAGAGGTCGCGGGTCTAAGCTCAGCATTCTGTGGAGGGATCATCTTGTTATCACCAAGAATCTTCCTCTTTTTAAGAACTTTATCTTTTGAACCTGTCGGGCGTCCTCTTTTCAATTGAGGTACAACCAATTCTGCTGCCGGTGAATTGCACCCATCTTTGGGAATGTCAAGCCTAGCTGGTGTGTTAACAACAGGGACATGTGAACGATATTGTCAAGCCTCCCTCACTTACAACATTTTCATTTTTTTTTAAAAAAAAATCATCATTCATGTAAACTAACAGTCAAATACATATCAATGCTTGTCATTGCACAATGATTGCAGCCTCAAAGAATCGAGTGCTCAACGACACATACAAGGGCAGCAACACCCAACATACCTAGGAGAAGAATACATTAAAAATTAGCTGCAAAAAAGACCTATAAGAATAAAACCTACTGCGCTAAATGATGTTACAGCTTACATATCTAAAAACAGGAGGAAAAAAGAAGAGGAGATAAAAACAGAGCTACATCCTTTGATCTGAAAGAAAAAGAAAAATACGGAAAAAAAAAGGCCCTCCAGCATTCTCCTTCCAATCTGTCGATCAAAAAAGTGCAGCCAAAACACTTCGAGGGGAACGAAGTCCATGTTGATGGCACTGTTGACGGACTCATTTGATTTGATGATGGAAGCAGGAGATGATGGAGGCAGGAATTCTGGTGCATGGTCTGCCCAACCTCAAAAGCACGCTAGCTCTTGATTAACTGTTCACAAACTCTGAGATTCCAGTGTGCAACTATTTCTTACGGTTCAACTAGTTTGAGCTGGCAGCAAGAATATGAAGCCTGAGTTTTCTCGGATGAGTGGAGGAGGTTCGACGTCAGAAATGTCAATCTGCTCCATTGATTTGGATATGTCATCAACCGAAAATGGTATACTGCAATAAAAAAGTTTTAGAATGTGGTTAAGATACTAATTTACAAAGAAATTTACAGGCAAATCAATGTATTATGTTGCACGAATTTGATAAAACAATAGAGTTTGCAACCTTGAATCATCATCCAACAAGAATGAATTGCTCACAGCATTGTTTGAATCTTCTGTCATCAATATCCTCATATTCGATATAACCTAATGACAAAGGCCACATCATGATCCATGATAGTGTGCTACACAAAATCCTAAGTATAAAATACCAAGCTTAGCCAAAAGAGTACTAAAACTCAGATCAATCATTTGAAGGCATATCACTCATCAACAGATGTTTCTTCCAAGGAAACAAAATCTTACATCCGAGGACAAACTGTGGGTGCCATACTTGTCATCCCAGTACATGGTACTTATGCGATAGAGCTGTTGTATGCTGAGCACCTGTGGACATGGTCACATGCCTGGTTATTTCAGAAGAGACATCATGGATAACAAGACATAGGGATACACTAAAAGTCTCCACTCACTGGGCAGAGGTCATGGCTTATTTCATCCAATGTCTTCTTCGGTTTTTGATGAATCACCTGAATAGGCGAACATATCAATGAGAATTTTTTAATTTGAAAAATTGCCTCGGTCAATGTATTAAAAAATTATAAGATATAATCTAGAATCAGCATAGTTATGAGTTATCCTGATGAACACCCTTTAGGCGGGCATTCAAGAGAATCTTGATTCTTAGACTGCTTTCCATGGATGATTAATGCATATTTTCTGTAAGATTGCATCTTACTCAACATCTTAACTCTTCATGAAATAACCTGTCACTAAGAGGATTCGCGGGGTGCAACAACAAGAACAAATCATGGTTGTTTCCTTTATGTCGCTTAAACTAACTAAACATATCAAGATGGGCAGATCTACTATATTTGGGACTACTACTTGAATCTCCTGGCGTGTCATCATTTACTCGACCAAGCAAATATATGCCCATATGTTTCTGTTGTGTAATCTTTAATAATGTTTTTAATACCAGTTACGTAACTTGAAATAACTTAGTACGTAACTCAACCCTTTTATTATGTAACACCCTTGTGTAAACCAAAAACAACGTAACTCTACTTTATTCGTTATAATGTATGTTATGCTACGTTAAACTGTGGCGTGATATAACTACATTACAGCTAAAAATGAAAAAAATAATATTTAAAGACATCAACCCACTTTTTAATGTAAACTTGTTTTTATGTGAACTTGGATGCGGGCTTCTTTTGTTTAACCAATATGTGAATCATGACAGTCAAGTTGACTTTTATTAGTTTGTAATTTGTATAAGATTTTAATTTGTTGGTTAAGTGTTTGCTTTACTTTGTTTATTATGCTTTCAATACTTATTACTTTTTATGTTGATGCTCCGTATATTTGGTAATAGTCATGCATCTTTGTTGCTATTAGCTAATGAATAGCAACATTGTATTGTATTTACCATTACCATAATTTTAATTATTTTCAGATTTTTAAATTTTTAATAATATTTATCCTATTTATTAAAACATATTAAATTATTTTCATATTTTAAATTAAATTAAAAGGATAAAAATCATATAACTTACACTATGTGTTGTGGTACCTTCAACATTGATCTTTAACAGGCCTCCTTCAAGCAAATATAAGATATTTGGAAAGGGTAAGAGGGCATGTTTTTATACGATCAATGTTGTAAATATCGGTCCGCAATCCGATATACCGCCGCTATATCGAAATTTTTACAAGGCCGATACAATATTCTCAGTAGCTTAGCGATTTCCATTTTGTGGGGGAATATCATTCGATATAGGACTGCGGCCCGCGATATCGGCCAATATTTCGGGTTGAAATATCAGCCGATATCGATCAAGTGTATTTTTGGTTAGGGGGCCAAAATATCGGTCGAGTGTATTTTCGGTTAGCGGGTCCGGGTGGGTCCACTGAATAGTGGATCAGACCCGACCCAAGCCCGACTAAATAAAAAAAGAGAGAGTCGTGGTTTTTGGTGAAAATCACAAAGAAAAACACCTTAGTCAATCTTTCGTGTGAAAATCCCTAACTCGCCATGCCATGCTCGTTCGCTGCTGGTTTGACGCATGTGAGCCGATATTTCTTTTGTAGTTTTTTATCATTGCTGGCAGATTTTAACATTTTCATCATTTTTTCCAATTTCTAGTTTTAGATTTTACTTTCTTTCTTTTTGCTCATGGTGATCACCATTCACGACTCACGGGCGTCACTCCTCTCACAGTGAGTATTCATCTCTTCAAAAAAATTTCATTTTTTTCATTTCTGCATTTTTTTCAATTATAGTTGGAAAATCCTTTAACAAACTGTAGTGTAGGCTGACCTTTACAGTTTTTTAAGAGGATTCATCCTTTTACAATTTAACAGTAGGTTGAACTATGTTAATTATGATTAGAAATTGTCATTTAAGAGGTGGAGTGATCTCTTTTGTTGTTGCAAGCCATAGTAAGCTATTGGAAAATCCATTAACATATTGTAAGCTGCTCTCGATTTTTTTCTGTTATCCAGTTGATATATGCTTTTTCAATTTTGTATTATCATATGCAATTCTCGCTGCAATTAAAAAATTTGTTGCTGCAAGCCTGTAAAAAAATTCGAAGACAACAAAGAATTAATTACTAAATTAATAAAATAATAAAGTATTATTGAAATGTGAAATACACATAGATGAGTTACAACTTACATGAGTATATAATATTTGAAAAATACATAATATAATGTAGTACTTCAATGTTTCATACATGGTGAATGTTGAATGTGGATATATGCACATATCTAAATGATAAATTTCCTTATTTATTTTATTTATTAATATTTTTCAATGTCTTTTTTCAATGATTCTTAAGGTATATGATTTATATTGTGTGAAGAAGTCTTCCTTCGGAGCTGTTAGCAAAATGACTCCCAAAGGCGATCCTTGTTGGGCATATGGAAAGTTTCTAGCAAAGGTCATATGTAATGTATAGGATTTATAGTGTGTGAAGATGTCTTCCTTCGGAGCTTCTAGCAAAAGTACTCACAAAGGCAATCCTTGCTGGGCATATGGAAAACAAGTGAATATCCATAATACAGCTATGATCCAATGCAATTATTGTAATCAAATAGTGAAGGTAGGAATTACCCGATTCAAGGAGCATCTTGTGTGCAAAAGAGAAAATGTAAGACCATATAGTAGTGTCCAGGTAATGTTAAGAACAAGGTGTTAGACATTCTTATGAAATTTGAGAAGAAAAAGGAGCGCAAGGCGACGGAATTTCAAGCTTTAATAGATAAAGTTAATATTGATGGCCAAGGAACATGCCTAAGAGAAATATAAGAGTAAGACCCATCAGAAGGCGTCATCACACTTGAGTGCTTTTCTACATTAAACAGATAGGGCCGATGGATAGGTGTGCCACTCAAACTCTAGCAGACTTGGATGTGGGTCTAGAAAAGACAAAGCAGACCACCATTGATTCGAAGGAAAGAAAGAAAAGAAGGGAGAACACAATCCGATGTATTGCGAGGTGATTTTTTTATGAGGGAATGTTTTTCAATGCTGCAACCCTTGAATCATTTCAGCAAATGTTGCAGGCTGTCGGTTAATTTGGAACATGCGTGGAAGCTCCCACTTTCTAGAGCTATGAGAGACGTGTCATGAGAAGGAGGTAGAGGAGACACATAAAAGACTGAAATATTTCAAAGAGAGTTGTAGCATTCATGGATGCTCCCTTATGACCGAAGCTTGGTCTGATCGAAAGTAACAGAGCATCATGAACATAGTGGTACAATGCCCAGCAATGATTGTTTTCTTGGACTCCGAGGATGTTTCAGCCAAGCGCCATAGTGGGTCATTTATTCATACTTTTGTTAACAAAGCAATAGGGAAGTTGGGAGAGGATAATGAGTTTCAGATAATTACTGATAATGCTTCTAATAATGTGGCAGTGACAAACATATTGGCTGTAAAGAGGCCAAGAATTTTTTGGACGAGTTGTGCCCCGCACACCATCAATTTGATGCTAGTGAACATTACCAAAATCAAGCCGATTAGGAGTGCCATTACAATGGGTAAAGATATCTCCATTTTAATCTACAATCATACCATCACTCAGAGCTTAATGAGATACTTTACAAGGAGACATAGTTAGCCTGGTGCTACAGGTTTGTCACTGCCTTCTTATCTTTAAATTCACTAAGAGATACTAAAAAAGAATTCAAGCAGATGTTCAGTTCTGAACAGTGGGAAGAATGTGAGCATTCTCGCAAGCCTGCAGGAAGAAAGGTGTTAAAATTTATTTACATTAATATAAGAATATTTGATCAATTTCTTAATGATAACTAAATTATTAATCCTTATTTTGTAGGTTCAAGAAATTGTTCTAACTAACAAGTTTTGGGATAATATTGATTTAGCTTTAAAAGTTTTCTTCTTTGGTAAAAGTTTTGCGGAGAGTGGATGGTGATAAAGTCCCATCGGTGGGATTTGTTTATGGTGATTTAGTGGAAACTAAGACTGCAATAGCATCGGCCATTGACCAAAAGGGGAAGATATAGTTTTCAATATGGCGGATAATCGATAAAAAATATGATGAGAAGCTCAAGTCTCCCTTGCATAAGACTGTGTATTACTTGAACTCTTTTTACTATTACCCGAATAAAGAAGCCATTGAAAATAGTAATATTTTTATGGTTTTGTGGAGTGCATGAATGAGAATGAGAATGATTCTGAAATTATTGGGAAGATTGGAGAGCAACTCTACTTGTATCAAAACCAAAAGGGGTTCATTTGAACGGGATTTTGTAAAGAATGCTGCAAAAAAAATCCAAAAATCAACCTATGTATAATTTTTATTACCGAAGAATGCATAATATTCTTTACCAATTGTTAAATAAACACATGTTATGTGATGATTTTTATATTTATTAATTTGACAGTCACGTGCTGGAGTTTCTCTGGGACCGATGCTCCAAAATTGAAGCATATGGCATTGAGAGTCCTGAATTTGACAACTAGCTCTTCTGATTGTGAAAAAAACAAAAGCACAGTTAAGATGATAAATATTATAATATTTTCATCCTAAAACTTTTAATTTATTGAAAAATAGTCATTTTAATTTAATTTATTTATCTTTTGTAGACTCATACAAAGATGAGAAACAGACTAAGTCATAACAAGTTAAGCGACCTAGTTTTCATCAAATTCAATGCCGAGCTTAAGGATAAGCATGAGAACAAAGATACGGATCCTTCGACCGCTTATACTGATAATGAAAAGATTTCCGATTGGTTGGTGTCCAAAAAAAGATAGTGCACAAGTTTTCGATAGCGATGAGTAGGTGTTTTCAGGTAAGTAATTGACTTGGAGAAAAGTTGCCAAAGCTATGGGAGCCACCCCTAAGAGAAAGAAGAGCTCAAGAATGATGACGTGTAGAAAAACAAAAAGAGGAGGAGCATTTTCATCATCTAAAGGATAGGAACCGTCCATGGAAGAAGATGAGTTTGAATCATCATCAAAAACATCATCGGGGGACGAGCTAGATGAGGGCAATGATGAAGTGTCGCATTCCGATCATGGAAATGATGATTGATGACATTGATATTTAAGTGACACATTGACATTATGAATCTATGATATTATGTTTATTGCGTTTACTATGTTGTTTGATTTCCACTTTTTATTAGAAAACAAGAATCGGTTTGAAATTGAGGCTTGTTTGCATAATATTTTATTTCTGATTTGGCCTAGAATATTAAATTATTATTTCATGTTCAGGTTCAGTGTTTATTAATTTTTAAAGCATGCCTATTGATTTTATTATCATATTTTGTAGGTATTTAACACGATTGGTTCGTGACTACTTAAAAAAATATTCCACTGGGTAGATGGCCGGTATTCACGTTTAATGAGATAAGTATACCCAAAATATACTTTTATTTGAGTTTCCATGGTTTATATCTTCTTAGGTACATTTATCCTTTTTAATGACATCATTTTTAACCTCCGATATGACACTCCGATACCTAGTCAATATCTCCAATATTCACGTGTAATGAGGGACGTATACACAAAAAATACTTTTATTTAAGTTTGTATAGTTTATATCTTCTTAGATACAAAAATGCTTGCATATGACATCATTTTTAAACCTCTAATATGACACTCTGATATTTAGTCAATATCCTCAATATATCCCCGATATCCGTAATCCGATATCAAATTTTCCAAGCCGATACGATACGCGACGATATCCGATATTTAGAACATTGTATACGATTGAAGGGTCTTTGAATTTGTTATATGTAAGAAGAGATAGTGTAGTGCTCAAATAAAAAAAATAAAGGACTGGACCCATAGACTTGGGAAAAGGAATGGATCAGTACATTATCCTCCATAATTCAGAATCTATAACCATCATCTCCCTAACAAGCATTCTGATGATATATGTTGACCAGTTCTCTAAGACTACTTTAGTATATGAAGTGGTAATATATACCAGGAATCCAATAGCTTGTCTGATATGCTTTAGCTCGTCCCAAGCCGAACCTGCATACTGCACATCCACAAAATTCAAAAACAGACATAAGCAATGTCCATGAAAGAGCAACAAAGATGCAGTTTATTTACAAGCAAGAATAACTGGTTGGACCACTCCGAAGGGGACCAAACCAGAAAACATCACAAAACAAAGGCTACTCACGATATATTTATCCCGAACACTTCTATCATTAAGGCATGAATCAATATTTGTATCCAACCCATATCAGATACTGGTGACTACTCCTTACTTGTCGAACACTTTGTTCCAAAATCAGAATATATTTTTAACTTTAAACCATCTTATGAAACCTAATGATTTCTCGGATGAGCATTAGTCTGATTAGATGCCATATCACAAACACTTCTACCATTAAGGCATGAATCAGTAGACTTATCACAAACAATTCTACTATAATGCATAAATCAACATTTGTCCCCAACCCGTATCAGACACTTGTGACTACTGCTTACCTTCTTGCAGAACACTTCAAAATCTTTTGTTTGTGTGTGTTTGTGTGTGTGTGTGGGGGGGGGGGGGGGGGGGGGGGAATCTCATGACATCTATTGCTTTCTTGGATGCATTAGTCAAATTTGATGCTTTATAGCTGTAGAACTCTCTAGTCTTGTGAAAATTGATTTAGTTTCGTAACTGCTCTAAAGTAGTTTTTAAGTATATAGTGTCCTTTTCCCCCTAATAGGACATACACAGTATAAAGAAACATTAAAAGCCTTATTATAATATCCCTAATCTATATATGCATTTAAATCTACTTGAAACAAGTTATATTCAAAATTTTAAGAAATATAACAAAAATCTATATCTAGTCAAACAATGTATCTAATTGTAATCCAATTGTCTAGCTCTCTTTTTAACTTCATCCAATCCATCAAATAAAATTTAAAGCTTCAAACAGTAGAGCATAAAAAATCAAAATAAGTATATTCATATTTAAACAAGTTAACTAATCTCAAACATTGAGGTCATTTTTCTAGTTACAGCGAACCATTGATCTTTACCTTGATGACATTTTAAGTTACATTACTAAAATATATGTTCCAATATTTTTTTAAATTGATTTAAATAAACAATTTAAGTCTGCAAGTTGAGCTAGTTTAGTCGGTACGAAGTAGAAAACATGACATGAAATAAGACAAATTCAGCATGGATGGGCCAGCATGATACACGAATGAATGGGTCAGCACATTACAGCATATGGGCCAACTTGGAATCCAATATATCGGGACATGTATCCACATATAGGCTTGGCCAAGCATGACATGACACAACCCACTTCCCACCATATGATGGGATCACAGATAAAGGAGGGATATAAGATTAGATGAATATCAAAACAAACTTGAAAAGGGCAATTGAAGCATAATAAGCTTGATTTATTCATGAGGATGGCAGAGAATGATTCATGTAGCCGACCCCAAAAAATAAAATCTATATTTTCATTGTTAGATCAGAATAATCATTCTTACTGGTCATGTTACATTATAATGTTCATGGAAAAATATAAGAACAATAATTTATGTTTAAACATGATAAATTTAGTATGCATTCAACATAACACTTAAGATATGTTGAACAATTCAATGGAAGATTAAGAAGATGAACATCCAGCATTCAAAGTATTCTCTTCTTTGCATGTCCGTGTGTGCATGTGTGAGCAAGGTAACTATTTATGATTAAGAAAATTACAGCAGATTTGCTCTTTCCTTTTTGTACAAGTAAAGTTCTAAACTTTGAGGATTTGTGCATATCTAAATCCATGTGTGCGTGTATCAATACTTATAGAAAGGTATTTAAACTCGGGAAATATGAAGGGATAGCGATGTCACAAAGGAATGTGGCTGCAAAAGATGGCTTGGTCACCATAGCGTAACGAGTAGAGTCCAAAAGCCAGCTGAATGGTGTGGTGTGAACAAAAATTGAATCTCAAACCTCTTGCACATTCATAGAGGGCTTTGCAACTGTGCATCTGGTAGGATTAGCAAGGGATTTGGGGAAGAAATCTATGGTTTTCATTGATAAAAGATGGATTACAAGATAGTTGGCCTCAATTCGAGAGCAGGACCACTCTCCAAAGCATTAATCTGATAGGAATGCTGCTCTCCAAACTAAATCTAGGGTTCTACTCATATTCTCCATCAATTATTCTACAAATTCAGCATGAAACGTAATTATCACAACCCTCCTTTATATAAATTACTGATTCTTAAAAAATTACAAATTTGTTATTGATGCCCAGAATTACAACTTTGCCACTAGTTCAGCCCTCCTTGCCTTTGCCGCTGATTTGCCGCCACTGCCCTAGCCTTCTGCTGCACACTTCCACTATGAGCCTATCATTACTCCGTCTACAAAGAACCAAATTGTCCTTAAGATGGTGTCATGAATCCATGGAGCACGCAACTCCAAATAAAGGTGTCCGTCCCCTCCTGGCTCTTCCTCCTCAATTGTTGTGCCTTCATCGTTTCTGACCATCAAAACATGGAGAGCATGATCCTGACAGCGATATCTCAGTCTGAACCTCTCATCACATCGAAAGCATAACCTATTAGTCCGCTTGTTTTGGATCTCCGCCTCTGTGAGGCGCTTGAACCTGCTATCGGTTTGGTATCGTTGATTTTCTCCTGGCTTGTCTGACCACCGCTAGCTGAAACTTTTGCACTTCCATATCGACACTAGTGCAAGAGGTTACCCTGCTCATTGTTCCTCTGGCAACCTGCTCTGCATTATTCATGTCCACCATTTAGGCCAGTTCCATCTTTTCCCAGGCCTCAATATACTGAGTTCAACTCTGATGTTCGCTTTAAGCGCCATCATGAAATTTTCCACTAACAACGCTGAAGTATCCCATTCACCCAACTCGAGAGCATCTTGAACCTCTCCCTGTAGTCTCTGACGGTGCCCTACTGTTTAAGGGCAAGGAGAGGCTCGTGTAGATCTCCTCTGAGTGTCTTGAAATCGGTCCAGCAAGTAGTCATTTAACCCCTCCCATGAACAAACAAGCTGTCTTTGCTCCCTCCACTAATACCATGCCGATATATTTCCTTCCAAGCATATACCTGATGCTATCAACTTCTCCTTTGTCAGACGGTTCACGACGATGTATCTCTCTACCAATAGACCCATCTACATGGGTCTTCCGCCTCAAAGACCGACATCTTCAGATTCCAGATCTTGTAGTCAACGTCCATGTGCCCTGGTTCTACTCCCAGACTAGCATGTCCTTAATGAAATTGTTGATGGGTGCTTTGTTGATTGGTTGTGGGGCCTCCAAATTCTCCATGCTGGACACTATATGCGATGTCGTCTCCACACCCCTCGTCAAACCACCACGGAGCTC
Source organism: Scilla litardierei (assembly GCA_030789695.1). Taxonomy (NCBI): domain Eukaryota; kingdom Viridiplantae; phylum Streptophyta; class Magnoliopsida; order Asparagales; family Asparagaceae; genus Scilla; species Scilla litardierei. Next base: position 63,742,260 of record CM061141.1, on the reverse strand, counting down.
TTCCATCCTTCTCGAAACCTCGACACCCTCCTGTGACGGCGACGAACTCCCAGAAAGGGTAATTGTCTCCCGTGGGTTGTCGCCGGCCCCTCGGGCCCCATCCACTGTCCCATTGGCCGCCTCTTAGTGGGCCTCATGTGGTCTAGCCATAGCCTAGCGGGCCTCCTTTGCTGTCGTCGGGTCACCCAATGTCTCCACCACACTTAAAGTCCTGGTACTGACTACGAACATCACTGAAGCCCCTCAAAAGTGCCGCTACTCGTCGGAAACTATCGTCGGTTCCCATTGGGCCCCTCTCCTGTGCACCAGGGACTGTGGACCCCCTTGAAGGTCGCGTGGGGCTTGTCGGACTCTGCCGGCCTACCCAAGGGCTCACCGAACCCTGAGGGCCCGCAAAATCCCTCCTCATATTCTTCTTCCTCGGGCGCTCCTCCCATTATTTTAGGGGAGAATTTTCACCACACTCATGTGATCCGCAGTTCAAATGCAGATCTTTCTCAAAGTTGATGACTTTCCACATCCCCTTGTTCAGATTTGCGTCATTATCTTCATTGTTCAGATCTGATGTTGAACCGCCCTTCAGATGGATTTCCTCCTCAAAAGTGATGATTTTCCAATGTCCGTGTCCAAAGACGTCGCTTTTTTCTTCGGATATATGCTGTTGACTTCATCTTCATTCAGATCTGACTTCGTCATCTCTTTCTCGGGTGGGGGGCGACCAATAATTCGTTTCAATAGGGCTTCCATCGACGAATCCATCCTTTCCTCCGTCAAATAGATCTTTTCCTCCATTTAAGCGAAGTTTTGCTCCAATGCTTTATGCATTCTTCCATAGATCTCTTGATCCCTTCGATTTCTCTTTCATGTTTCTCTTTCAAAATTTCCACATTTCTTATGGCCATCAAAATCTATGCTTTGATACTAATTTGTTAGGATTAGCAAGGGATTTGAGGAAGAAGTCTGAGTGTTTTATTAGTAAAAGAGATATTACAATATAATTGACCTCAATTCGAGAGAAGGACCACTCTACAAAGACTCAATTCGAGAGGAAGACTACTCTCCAAACTAAATCTAGGGTTTTACTTCTATTCTTTATCAATTTTTCTCCAAATTCAGCATAAAACCTAATTACCCCAGTCCCCTTTATATAAAATACTGATTTTCCAGAAATTATAGATTTGCTCCTGGTGCCCAGAATTACAATTTTGCTGTTGGTTCAACCCTGTTAGCCTTTGATGTTGATTTACCGTCGTTGCCCTAGCCTTTTGTCATCCCCCTTCTATTATGAGCCTATCAGTAGCATGCTTTAGGGTATTTGTTGAAAATTAAAGAGAAGAAAATTTGGGAAGAAAGGTTAGAGAGGATGCATCCTCTCATTTACCTATTATTATTATTATATATATATACTATAAAATAGGGATGTTATCAAGAGAAATTGGATAAGAGAAATTAGATAAGAGAATTTGGAAAAGAGAAATTGGATAAGTGATGAGATTTTGAGAGATAAGAGAAGAGGTGTGGAATTTTGTGATGAGATTTTGAGAGATAAGAGAAGACGTGGGGAATTTTGCACATACAACCCCGAGTTTTGCATTTTTACCCCTGGACCCTCCCCATACACACACCCACACTTTTTATTTTTCTCCCTTCTCGACCATTTTTTTCCAGTCCACGTGCACGTGTGCACGGGTTATTTGCTAGTGTGTGTGTGTGTGTATATATATATATATATATATATATATATATATATATATATATATATATATAGGAAGTGCGTACATGTTATAACCAAACCAAAATACTAAACATATAAGATCTAACACTGCCCTCCAAGCTGTATCATAAAAATCTATCACGCACAACGTGTTACATAAAGATGAGAAAACATTACGAGAAGTTGTCAAAGTAAACATATCTGCCAATAATTGTGATAGATGAATTAAGTGCAAATTAACTTCTACATGCTAGCATCATATACATAATGACTGTATCCTGATTATCATAGTACATAGGCATTGACCATCTTCCAAAAAGACTAGTTTCCACATCAAGTTTTACAACCACATCATCTCAAATGTATGGGCCACAACTCTTTAATCAGCGTTGGCATTAGAATGAAATCAGATTATGTTTTTTTTTTTACTTTTTTATGTAACAAACTGCCTCCTACATTGGTGCAATATCTAAAGATAGAATGTCTATCTCTTGTCCTTTCAAGATTGGAAGATTGGAGCCTTTCAAGACTAGAATCTAAAAAGGCTCCAATCTTCATATGCTCGTGGTTCTTGTACAACAAACCTCTACCAATACAGCATTTGATTCATGTTAATATCCTAAAATTTCAATGAACCTCTCTTCATTTATGCATAAACTGACGTATCAATCTCACATAAAAAGCAGTAGCTGGCACAGTAACGATGAAATAGGTAAATCTACTAACCATTATTGGAAAATTTTATTAATGAACTATTTAATCTTGTCCTACGAATCAGCATCAAAATCTATAAAAATACTCCTTAGCTAGCAACCAAGTAATGTAGTCTCCTGCAATAAATCCAAAGTAAATTTTCTTTAGAAAAGAACTACTCCATGGTTGATATAGGCATTTTCAAACTTAAAAAATCCTTCAAAAAATCCCATAAAATATATGGCCTTACGCATGTCTTCGGTCACAAGTTGTCTTTGAGATACTCAGCTTCTTATTACAATCAATATCATGTTCAATCAGAAGAATGTTATCGAAATCATGGTTTGAGGTCGTGGTTTCGGCCTCGGTTTTGATCTCTCGAAAATTTAGGTTTTGGTATCGGTTTCGTCCGTTTCGGTGGTTTTGGAGGTTAGTTTCATTTCGTCCGTATCGGTAGTTTTAAATACTTAAAACATATCAAATATTATCAAATCTAAAGCATCAAATATTTTTTACAAGTTACACATTTTGCTAAATAAGAAAAGATAAATGGCACGCCTAGAAAGAACGAATGACAAACTTGTAAATAAATTGGTCTGTGAGCCAAGCATAAAGGTCTGTTCAGATAGCAATTCTCCTAAAGTGCTGCTAGTCACATTATACATTTTGCAAAACATACTTCATTTATTTACAAGTTCGCCATTCTTTTTTCCTTTTCTCTTCCAGGCAGTGATGACTGCCCAAATTACGGCTCACGAGCTCATTAGACCGGCGGGCAGGCGACGAGCGGCCAGCGGCGAGCGACGAAAGAGCGCGGGAGTGCATGTATGTTCTATACCTCTTCTTCTTCTTCTTCTTCCTCTCTTTTTTCTTCTTCCTCTTCTTTTTCTTGTTTTTTTCTTCGGATTTTCTTTTGCTTGATCTTCCTCTTCTTTTCTTCTTTTTTTTCTTCGTATTGCCAATTTCGGCCAGAACGGCAACGTTCCGGTTGAAACTGGAACTTAACCCATGTTTCGTCTCGGTTAGCTCCGAAACCAAGGCGAAATGATCGAAACCCTAGGGTTTCGATCGATACCTAAAACCATGATCGATATACATAGATAAATCACAGGTTAAGAAAATCCATGACAAATAAAGATTAAGTGATCTGAATAACACCTATGAAACCCACCTTCAATAACTATGATGTTAAACTTGTCAATCTAGGGATCAAAACTTTGCTTCAGACGATAATTTATCTTCGTGAGCTAGTATACCACATTCTCCCTTTATGCAACAGACCAAGAAGTCGCTCCACATAAACCTTCACGTTAAGATCTCCATACAAAAAGATAATCTCCACACCTAACCAAAACATTGGCCATCGTTTATAGAGAAAAGGACATGAATGGAACTGAGTAAAGCAATAAAGGTTTCAAGTAATCAGCTATATATGTCTAGGTAAAACCGTTAGAACTTAACCCCTGTTTCGTCTCGGTTAGCTCCGAAACCAAGGCGAAACTATCGAAACCCTAGGATTTCGATCGATACCTAAAACCATGATCGATATACATAGATAAATCACAGGTTAAGAAAATCCATGACAAATAAAGATTAAGTGATCTGAATAACCTCTATGTAACCCAGCTTCAATAACTATGTTGTTAAACTTGTCAAGCTAGTGATCAAAACTTTGCTTCAGACGATAATTTATCTTCGTGAGCTAGTATACCACATTCTCCCTTTATGCAACATACCAAGAAGTCGCTCCACATAAACCTTCACGTTAAGATCTCCATACAAAAAGATAATCTCCACACCTAACCAAAACATTGGCCTTCGTTTATCGAGAAAAGGACATGAATGGAACTAAGTCAAGCAAAAAGTTTTCAAGTAATCAGCTATATATGTCTAGGTAAAACCTTTAGCAACCATACAAGCCTTGTGTCCATCCACTATCTCATCCAGATGGCACTTCACTATAAACACACAACAATAACTCATAGCATTCAACCCTGAAAAAGAAATAATTAAATCTTATGTCTTCTAGAAATGATAGTATCCATCTCATCAACATCATGATTCCAAGCTGGATGCATCAAGGCTTGATGAGATTTGGTTACAGGCACAAACAACAAAGGCAATGTAAATTGGCAACATGAAAATAAAACACAATTATAAGAAACAAAATAAGAAATAATATACAAAGTAGCATACCTTTTACTCTAGTGATGTTTAATAGGAAGTCACAATTCTACAATGCAATAACCTTGCCTAGGATGATGCGCATGATAAGGATTCTCAGCATAAACACTGGATCGGTGATGTATGACGTGGTAGGATCTAGATTTGGTGGAAAATTTTAGCGTTTCGGTGGATGATTTGGGGAAGAATGGGATAACGTAGGGTTCTTGGCTTCGCACCAAGGATTCCAAGACTTCGCACCAATGAAGGGGTAACCTTTCACATGTTTTTTGAGAAGATATCTCATTAGAATCTTTCTTTCATTGATTGAAAATAAAACAAGCTAGGGCCTCTATATAGACTTACAAGGTCTGACTTTTCCTATTATACCCAATGTGGAACTAAACTCGCCCAAAAAGATTAAAACTCTTAAACAAATAAAAGACACTTAAATATCTAAAACTCAAAATAAAAAATGAAATTCAAATTCAAATTCTAATTCTAATCATTATCATTCTTCCCGGCTTGAGAACTTCAATTCCTGTTGAAGGACGGCAAAACTAGCACAGCTGAGTAGAAATCAGTAGTTCTCAGCAATTGGAAAAGACGTCCACGAACTCTGAAATATATCAGTATAAAGAATTGCTGATTGGCTTCATAAAATTTCTCATAAACTTTCTCCCAACTCACAAAAGACAAACATTCCGCACTTATTTGTTGGTAACGGGAGAATCATCTGCAATAACAAATTCGACGTGCTCAATTTGAATCAGTGGTGCTTCTTTCGACAGGTCTGTCACATGCTCCACATGTGACTTTAGATTAGACTTTGACTCAGGTTGCAGTGTTGGTTAATGTTTGTCTCTGATTTAGAATGCAGCACTGGATCAAACTCTGGTTCAGACTCTGACTCTGATTCATGCTCGGGCTCTTACGGGGACTCCAATACTGGCACAGGCTTCAATTCGGGCTCAGACTCTGATTCGGGCTCAGGCTTAGGCTCAATCTTTGTCTCAATCCCATGTTCAGGCTCTGATTTAAGCTCATATTCAAGCTCACACTCTGCCTCAGTTGTTGGATCAATCTATATCATGGATTCTAGCTTGAGTGTACTCTTTTGTTTCCTTCGTATAGTGTTGTCTAGGCGTTCCAAACCGTCTATAATCTGACGAGTTTCGATCGTACCATCACGAATAGCGTTCATTAAGGAAGTGAGCTGCTTAAGATCTCTCGCCTATGGGGATGGATCATTCTCAATCTTTGGATTAGAAGTTTGTTGGGGTGCCTGTGAAATATATTGATGCTTAAAAAATACCAATATCGAAGAGCGAATATGAACAAAGCCCATTGATGATAAGGAACTTCAAGATCTGAACTGAACACCAAGATCGCGCTTCTCAATCATTTTGATATATGCATACTTATATTTTGATTCATTTGAAAAAATCAAAATGGGAAAGAAATATTCGAGACGATACTCTCAATTATCATATACATATCTATCATTGAAGCCGTAATAGGTTGGTACTTGTCCAAATGCCTCAAGATTAGCAAGATGTTATAAGAGAATAATCATCCTAGTAATCATTGTGGTATCCCATAAGTTATAGAAAATCCTCTTCTATGGATGGTATCTGCGCGTAGGTGGTTGACTCAGCTACCCACTGGCGCCAACGACACTGAATTTGGGCTTCAAACGAACCCAGAATCTTGAAAAGAGCTGGACTGTTCAGAAAATTCCAGAAAAATCCTAGTGAAAACCCCCGAAAATTAAAATGGCTCACTGTTGAGCGGTTGACCGGGTCAACCGGCTTGGCTAAGCCAGCTCGGGGGGTCAGCACACCGGCTCAGTCGGCTCAAGCCGGCTCCCAATAGGCTCGGGGTCGACTTGCCCGATCCGATAAACAGTGACGGCTCGACTCAAACATGGGTTCGGTTCGACTCGGGCATGGGTTCGGCTCGACCAAGCCGCTACTATAGCAGTGTCGGTGTGGGTGGCGCCAACTATGATTTCTCCAGCGATTAGTAGCGATTTGCCACAATTCTTGTTACCGCAGCTTCGCCTGAGGCACGTCCACATGTGGGGTCGGCTCCTTCGAATGGCACCAGAGATCACGCCGACGAGGGGCAAAAGTTTGAAACAATGGTTGGTCTCCAACGAACGGGATGGGCGGTTCACAATTGGGTTTGTTGTTGTCGCTTCACCCGAATGAGAGGAAGGCGATGGCCCCGACGCGCGCCAGATGCAATGCCAGCGAGAGGCGAAACTGGGAAGGACGGTGATTTTCGCACTAATGTTCGGCAACAACGGAGTTTCATGACTCGGGCGGGGTCGGCAAAAGCACGGGTTGAAACGCCGAGGGTTGTCAATAAGCTAGGATGGCGTGGTTTTCTGCAGTGGAAGAAACGACGGCGGGGAGATTCATGTTAATTTTTTTATGATTTTGAAATTTTGATTTTTTTGTTTTTTGTTCTTTTTTAATGAAGATTTCAATTCGAAATAGAGCGAACATAGGATATTTTGCTCTGATACCAAATTGATGTATGACATAGTGGGGTCTAGCGATTTGGTGAAGAATTTTAGGGTTTCTGTGGATGATTTGGAGAAGTATGGTATAACTTAGGGTTATTGGCTTCGCACCAAGGATTACATGGCTTCATACCAATGCGGGGTAACCTTTCACAGGTTTTTTGAGAAAATATCTCATTAGATTCTTTCCTTCATTGATTGAAAATAAAACAAGCTAGGGGCTTTATATAGGCTTACAAACTCTGACTTTTCCTATTATACCCGATGCAGTACTAAACTCACCCAAAAGACTAAAACTCTTAAAACAAATAAAATACTCTTAAATAACTAAATCTCAAAATAAAAAATGAAATTAAAATTAAAATTCTAGTCCCTATCAATCAGTAAGGGGTAAAATTGGCGCCACATGCCGTGGACCTATTGTATAGACCTAAAATGGTTTAAGGGCTATCAATACTTCTTATAATCTAGAAGAAAAATAAGCCCGTGTATTAGGTGAAGAAAAACATGGAGTTCCTTAAGTACTAGAAGAAAAATATGAAACGTACAATAGCTAAGACACAATACTTGTGATGTATAAGATCGAAGCAATGATATTCCTTACATGTTCTAGAATAATAAACAACAAAGAAACCTCTAATAGACTTTGGAAATAGCTTATCAAAACCAGGTCGAAAATTTTGAACAAAACATGTGCATCTGAAAATATAAGGATTAATAGAGAAAGTGGGGCTGTCGGAATAAAAACATGACAAATATATATCATCATGAAGCAAAGATGAAGGCGTGCTATTTATTAAATGACAAGTACAAAGCAAAGCATCAATCCAAAGAAAGTTAAAATGTGTATCAGCATGGTTTTAGCCCTATCTAAAAGATGTCGCTGTTTACGTTCTGCAACCCATATTACCCATTTTACCGGAAGGTGCAACAATAAAAGGTCTGAAGTAAAATAATATTATGAGCGCAAAATAAGAAACTTCATTCGGCATATATTCAAGTGCATTATCAATATACAAAATGCAGATAAAAATAGAAATTTGGGGTTTTATTTTATGAAACAACTTTTTAATAATAACAGGAACTTCTCTTCTATCCTCCAGTAGTCCACGCAAGTTTCATAGAAACTAAAACAATGATAACCAGAACACGAAGTAAAATGACAATAACCTAAGTCATCTGAATGCACTAGTTTAAAAGGAAATTGTCTCTCCTATTATTGGCAAGATTAATAGAGGAATCACAATGATGCTTTCCTAATTGGCAAGACTTGCACTCTAAAGTACACATAAAGGATTGAATGCACTAGTTTAAAAGGAAATTGTCTCTCCCATTATTGGCAAGATTAATAGAGGAAGCACAATGATGCTTTCTTAATTGGCAAGACTTGCACTCTAAAGTAAACATAAAGGATTCGATAAGCAATACTTGTCACAATTTTTGAGAATTTACCCATAAATTTTATCAATTTCTTCAATTAAAATTAAAACACAACTTAAGATCTTTATATAAGCTTACAGCTTAAAGAACATGATATAATTTGCAAGTGGATTTGGGGATAAAAATAGAGTTTTTATTGAGATAAAGAGAAATTACAAGATATATGACCTCGATTCGAGAGGAGGACCGCTCTCCTAGCCTTTGCTTCGATAGAAAGGCTTAACTCTCTCACTAATGTAGGCTTCTACACTGTTCATTTCTCCACAAATTCAACCTAAACCCCATATCCATGGCCGCCACATACATATAATGGACTGATTTGTCCAGAATTACAGAATTGCACATGATGCCCAAAATTACAGTTCTGCCCCTAGTTCTGCCTCTTGCATTTGTCGCGCTTGCCCTCAGTTCATCCGTCGCCTCTGGTAATTTATGATCTCTTCATTACTCCTTCCAAAAGTATCACATTGTCATCAAGATGAAAGTCTGAAAACTACTGTTGAATGGCCCTAAAAGGCTCCCATGTAGCATCATAGTCAGAAAGGCCCCTCTATTGGATTAACACCTCTCGGGTCCATGCATTTCCTCGGCGGACCCCTTTAGCTCTGACGGCTCCAAAATCACCTACATGTCCTCAGTTAAAGTCAATGATAGCGATGAAGGTGGGGGTTCCCCTATAGCCTAGTGAAGCTGACACATGGAAAACTGAATATATAGTGGATGTCGATGATAACTTCAATCGGTAGGCAATATGACTAACCCTCGCATCGATCTCATAAGGCCTAAAATACCAAGATGCCAACTTCTCATTTCTTCGATGAGCCAAAAGATATCTGACGGTACGATCATAGCTTCAAGTAAACTCGGTTGCCAACTGCAAACTGTACCTCTCCTATGCACATCGGCCTGTATTTTCATAATTTGATAGGCCCTCGTCGAATGACGCTTCAACCCCTCAAGCACATTTTCCCTCTCCTCCAGGTACAACTTAACCTGAGATACTGGTGTAGAGCTATAGTCGTAGATGTGGAAGATCATGCATATATAGAATTATGAAAGGTGTGGCGTGAGCTGCGGTATGATAAGGTGTCGTACCAGTATTCAACCCATACCAATCACTTCACACATTGCTTCAGATCCTCTGAAACAAAACAACATAGGTAGATCTCCATGCTTATGGTTGACGACCTTAGTCTGGCCGTCCGGTTAGGAATGATAAGATGTGATCTGCTTCAGAATAGTCCCATGCATCCTGAATAGCTCCCTCCAGAAGTGGTTTAGAAAAACTTGATCCTAATCTGATATGGTGGTTTCCGGAATCCCGTGCAATTGCACCACCTCCCGTATGAATGCCGCTACAACTGGCACCGCAGTGTAAGGATGTCGAAGGGCCACAAAATATGCATACTTGCTGAGGGGTTTCACCACAACAAGGATGATTGAGTACTATCTGACATAGGCAACCCTTCGATGAAATCCATTGTGCCTTCCTCTCAGACCCAATCCAGCAAGGACAGATGATGTAGCAGCCCATAGAAGCCATCGTCATATACTTATGAAGCTGGCAAATGTCACGCTTAGCCACCATCTCTGCGACGTTATCCTCCATTTCCTCTCAAAATAACTCCATGGACAAGCACTGATATGGCTTGAGAGCTCTAGAATGTCCCCCAACTGCACTCTCATAGAACTCATGTAATATGCTCGGGATATATGTAGATGTCATAGGCAAGACAGGTCGTCCCTGGTACAACAACCAAAGCCCATCCACTGGATACTCCATTGATCCATGTAGCAATGCAAATCGAATCTTTGCTAGCTCTCCATCTAACATAATCTCTCGCAGCTAGGGCTCCCAATCAAGAACCATCGGTAAAGACAAGACTACCAATTGTGAATCATCCCCTTGTCAAGACAAAGCATTTGTAACTTTATTCTCCAGCCCTTGTCGGTATTAAATCTCGGGATCATACCCCCCAAAGGCTTAGATAGCCACCGTTGATGCTCTTCAATAACCATAAGCTGCTCCAACATATATTTAAGGTTTCTCTGATCTGTTAGCACAATGAAGCGTCGACCCAAAAAAGTAAGGTCTCCATTTCTGCACTGCCAGCACAATAACTATGAACTCGTGCTTATAAATGAACTTGAGCTGAGCCCTCACTGCACATGGCTAAAGTAAGCCGATGGCCGCTGATCCTGCATCAACATGGCACCTAACTCATACCCAAAAGCATATATCTCTACAACAAAATGTCGGTTGAATTCAGGCAGAGCTTGCAGTAAAATACTAGTCATGGCCCGCTTAAGGGCCTCAAAAGCTCATATCGCCTCTTCGTCCACTGGAAGTTGCCCTTCTTTAGTTGTTCCATCAATGGATAGGCAATGGTGCTATACCCCTTAACGAATTGCATGTAGTATCCTGGTATCCCCAAAAATCCTCGCAACTCCTACAAAGTGGTCAGGCTAGCCAGTCAATCAATCTTCGACCGATCAGCTGACACCCTTTCTACTGAAACCACATGCCCCCACATACTCCACTCTCAACTATGCAAACAATCACTTCTTCTTGTTGGTGTATAACTGGTGATTCTGCAACTCCTGTAGCACTACTTCAAGTGCTCCACATGTGTCTCCATAAAACGACTGTATACTAAGATATCGTTAAAAAGACTAGCATGGATCTTTGCTAGTATGACGAAATACCTTATTCATGAGGATCTGGAAAGTAGCTGAAGCGTTGGTCAACCCAAAAGACATGACAAAGAACTCATAATGCTTCTCATGAGTCCTAAAAGCAGTCTTGGCCACATCATCTACTCGTATCCTGATCTGGTGGTAACCTGACTTCAAATTAATTTTTAAGAAGACAGTCGCTCCAAGTAGCTCATCTAGCAACTCATCAATAAGAGGAATGGGAAACTTGTCTAGAACCATCTTATTCAGGATGCAATAGTCAATGCAGAACCTTTAACTACCATGTGTGTTCTTCACTAACAGGATCGGGCTCAAGAATGGACTCACAGTAGGATGAATAGCTCCTGACTGAAGCATCTCCCAACCCATCCACTTGATCTAGTCCTTATGCACGATATGGCCTCACACTGATGGGTGAGACCCCGTCTCTCAAACCTATGGAATGCACATGGTCCCGCAGTGGAGAAAGACAACGAGGTGCCTAGAATACTCCCTCAAATATAACCAAAAGCTGCTAGACTACCGTGGGTACTCTCTGCTCCTCATTGGCATCCCCGGCTAAGACCCGAAGCTCCACCAAAAATCCACAGTCGTCTGTCTGTATTACCTTCGCTATGGTTTTCAACGAAACCAAGGTTCGATATAAGCTAGGCTCCCCCTGAAGTGTGACTGTCTTCCAACCATAATGGACCTTTATGTGCAATAACTTCCCATTGATCTTTGTCTTGCTTGAGGACCGCAGCCATCTCATCCCTAAGAACACATATGTGCTGCACAAATCCAATGATAAGAAATCCTTCTAGATCTGAATGCCCTGGAGTGGCAAAATAAACCCATGGTATACTCCTCGATTATGCTTCACATTTCCAATCCACATCATTAGCTAATCCACCACCTTATTAGAGATGAAATTTTAGGTAGCCCAACTATTAGTAAGCATCGTGACCTGCGGATCAGAAATCCTTTCCGTCAACTTCATGGTATGATTCGGCGTGAATCCAACCATGAAGTTTAATAAGACCTCCGTAATGTTCAAATACGGATGCTCATATTCCCATGTCCCTTCCTCTTCTACCTCCACAACCTCATCCTTCTTGCCATCTAGTATTAACACGTAGAGTGTGTGGTCACGACACCGATGCACGGGGATGAATTCTCATCACAACAAAAACACAGCCCCCTTTGCCCGATTATTCTACATCTCAGTCTTCATCATGCGCTTAACTAATCACATGGTCATGCCTCACTTATCTTATCTCTGCTGGACGGACCCCTCATGTCAGTGCCTTCTGCCCCTTAGTTGTGCCTAGTTGCGAGAAGTGGAGCCGCCCCAGGCCCCTTAGGCCCGCCGCTCTGCTACGTTTCTGTCTTCAATCATCTAAGCCAGCTACATAGTATCACTCAGCCCTCTAGTCTTTGTAAGCGGAGCTCGGCTTGAATGTCTGCATTGGGTCCCGTCATGAAATTCTCATTTAGCACCGCCTCAGAAATCCACTCACCCAGCCTGAGAGCATGTTGAACCTCTCACTATAGTCTCTGACGGTGCCCTCCTGCTTAAGTTAAGAAACTGCTCTTGTAGATCTCTACCTGAGTGTCGTGAAATCGGTCTAACAAGCACTCCTTGAATTCCTTACATGAACGCACGGGCTGCCTCTGCTCCCTTCACCGGAACCAGTCCAGAGCCTTTCCCTCCAAATAAAGACCAGCCACTATCAACTTCTCCTCTGTCGTCAATTGGTAAACCACGAAGTATCTCTTTGCATAGTAATCCCAAGCATAGGGGTCCTCCCCCTCAAAAATTGATATCTTCAACTTTCAGGCCCTACTATCAGTGTTGAAGACCCATTGTCCTGCTCTTTCTTTAGGCTGGCCATAGTGAAACCGCTAGTGGGCATTCTGTTGTGCACCAAGATGCCTCAAGAGGGCTCCTCCTATTATATCGGCATCCACCAAATCAACATTGAACCAATCAGGATCGTCGAGCCCTTATCATAGCCCTGATCGATGCCCTAGTAATCATAGTTTTAGGTTTCGGCCGAAACCGACCGGTTTCGGCCGTTTCGGATCGGTTTCGGAGGGGACCGGTCCGAAACCACACGTCAGTTCTCGGTTTCGGCCGTTTCGGCCGTATCGGCCGGGGTTTCGTCGGTATCGGCCGGGGTTTCGGCCGTATCGGTCGGGGTTTCGGCCGTATCGGCCGGGGTTTCGGCCGTATTGGCCAATACCGGCCGAAACTTGTCCGATACCGACTGAAACTTAAAAAAATGAAAACAAAAAGAAAGAGGAGGAGGAAACATCACCAAAATCCAAAAAAGAAGAAGAAACGAAGAGATGGACGTACCTCATGGCCACTAAAGGCTTTCCATTTAATTACAAGCTTGACATTCAGCCACTAAAGGTTTTCCATTTATTTACAAAGTTATCATTTTCAGCCACCAAACCCTTCCATTTATTCAAAAGCTTGCCATTCTCATTTATTTTCAATCCTGTTGATCAAAAAAATGTAATACATTTAGCATAATACTTTTAACAAAATGTGTAACTAGTAAAAAAGTATTTGTGCTAATATTTGATAATATTTGATAGTATTTAATAGAGTTTTAAGTATCTGAAATTACCGATACCGATGAAACGAAACCACCGTCCGAAACCACCGAAACGGACGATACCGATACCGAAACCTAAATTTTGGGAAGAGCGATACCGAGACCGAAACCGAGACCTAAAACCTTGCTAGTAATGAACAGGCCCCTAGGGTCGCCTCCTTCAGGAGGCTGTAAACGAGCCCCAATTGGTCTCCCACCGAAAAACTACGGGCTGTAGGGCCACTAAAAACTTGTTGGATCATTGTCAGGCCCCCAGCGGCCTACCTGGTGGTCATCGGCCTCCTAACGGCCTGCACAGGGGCCGGGGGCCCCTGACCAGGCTGCCATGGACGCTGCCCCCACTAGTTTTTCCCAAGGGTCGTGTGGCCCGTAATCTAGATCTGGTGGATTTCTCCTTCAAAATCGTCGATTTTCTCATTTTCATTCGACAAAAATCTTGACTTTCACCCTAAATCAAAATTATTGTCTGCGTCTTCATTCAGATCTAGCTTCATTATCTCTTTCTTAAGTGGCAGCGACTAATCATCATGGAAATTTGTTTCATTATGGCTCCATCGACGATTTCATCAAAAATTCTATTAACGATTGCACTCAAGATGAGATCATCTCTTCCATCGACGAGATCATTTCCTTCATCGTTTGATGTTGATCCTTGGAGATTTCCACTTCACTTCCCAATTTCTCTTCCAATGCATCAAATTTATTTGCCTCCATCAAGATTGAACTGCTCTAATACCAATTTGATAGGATTCGTAAGGAGATTTGGGGGATAAAATAGAGTTTTTATTGAGATAAAGACGAATTACAAGATAGATGGGCTTGATTCGAGAGGACCGCTCTCCTAACCTTTAATTCGAGAGTAAGGCTTAACTTTTCCGCTAATCTATGGTTCTACACTATTCTCTATTGATTTCTCTCACAAATTCAGCCTGAAACAATAACCATAGCTGACACATACATATAATGGACTGGTTTGTCCAGAATTACAAAGTTGCACCCCTAATGCCCAAAATTACAGTTTTGCTCCTGGTTCAGCTACTTGCTTTTGCCGCGTCCTGCCCTTGCTTCGGCAGCCGCCTCTAGTAGGTTATGATCTCATTAGAACATGCTACCCCAACCGACGAGGGACTAAAATGTTATTAAAAGTTGAAAAGGGCAAAGTAAAAAAGGACTCAAACTCCTACTAAAATGAATTAAAAACTCAAATAACAAATAAAAAAGACATAAATACTACTAGAAGATTAATCTAAAACTAATTTCTAATTCCTGTAATTCTTCCCCATTTGACAAATTCACCACATATTGAATATTGATATAACAAGCACAATCTCATAGAAATCAGCGGTCGCTTGTAATTAGAGAAGACATGCCATCAAACTTTAAAATGAAGTAATATATGAAATTACAGACAAGTAAAATATCGTACCGAAGTCACGAATGCAAAACATGCTGGCTATAGGAGGCTATAGAGGATCGATAATGATGAGGGCATGCAAAATATGCTGGCTGGTAGGTGATAAAGGATTTGTGATAATGAAGTCGATATGCTTAATTAGCTCAAGTGTGACCTTCAAGCTATATTCTGGTATAATATCCTTATGTAACTTAGGTTCTAGTTCAGACTAGGTTACATGCTCAGACTCAGGCTTAAGCTGGACTCGATCACAGTCTCAATCTCAATCATAAGAATTGATACAGACTTAAGCTTTGGTTCAGAGTCTGCCTAAAACTCTAACACATGCTCAATCTGGAATTCTAGCTTAAGCGTTGCTTACAGGATTTGCTCTTGTGCTTTTCTAAAATCCCTAAAATCTTAAAGAAATTCATCAAATATTCAATCGATGGTAGTCCTTAAAGTTGACAGTTGTGGAGCTAATTGATGCTTGGGAAGATTAGATATCAAAGCTGCACCTTCAACCAAGTCTAACAGTAACACGACTTTCTTATCCACCAAAAGAGAGATTCTCCTGTTAATTTGTATTTGATACACCAGAAATTATTCTCATTAGTTAGATCATAGCATTAGAAAAAGAAATCTTCACAGAAGAACTACTCTTCATAACAGGCTCCATGTAATCCCTTGAAATGGATAATGTGCAATACCTTCGAAGTTCAGTTTTCATTAATTTACAGGCATACAAATGAGGACATGTGCAGTAAAATTCCAACAAAATATGTTGAACATAGCTAAAAATACCTTCAAGATATGTAATGCCTCGAATTAGCTTGTAACTGGTTCAAACTAATCAGAAATTTGCCTTGAAACATATTTAGAATCACCAAAATAGCAAACCATGCGTGAAAATCACCAAAAAAAGCCTTAAATCTTCAGAAATAGGGCCATACTATAGCATGGCTTAAGCGACTGGGTCAAAGGCTCAAACAGAGTCGTTCACTGGTCAATAGCTTCTCGACTCGAGCCAGCTCAGGCCTGCTCAGTTGACTTGGATACGAGCTGATTAACAGTGTCAACTTGGCGTAGTTGCATCAGCTCAAGTTCGAGCTAATGAACAATATCAGCTTGAGTCAGTTTAACATTAGCTCGACTTGGCTGTCAGCTCAGTTCGTTAAAATGGCTTGCTGGAATCACTATTATAGTGCATCAGCTCGAACTATACTGATCAAATTACGGTAGGTTTTCTAATCGTTCTTTGCTGGAGTTGTCTGCATATGTATCGGCATTCGACGATGACAGGGATGTGAAGGTTGACGAGATCATCGATCAGAGTGACTGTGGCATTGTCGATTAACGTATAATGGCAATGAATTCAGTAACAACGGTAACGATGGCTTCTGGCGACATTGATGGTGACAGTGAACATCTGACGATGGTACGGGCTGTGATGGCTTCAGAAGCTGATGGTAACGATGGTGAGCTTGGTGTCTGACGATGATGGAGACGGCAACAGTTGCAAGGGAGGGAGAGGTGGAGGTTGGTCTAGGGTAAAGATTTAGGGAACGGGGTCTAGAAGGTAGGAGAAGCATAGTATTTTTTACAGATTTTGCTTATCTCTTTTTTGACTGAAAATAACTAATTTTTTAATACTAAACCCTAAATTGATGATGATGATGATATAAAAATGGAAAACGTCAGGGATTTAAGAAATTGGGAAATATGTATGGATTTGATAGTTTTTGGACCTCCCAACCATCAGATTTGATAATCACCAACTAACAGATCTTACATGAAGATTTTTCCGACCTCGTGCCTAGGCAATCAAGTACACTCGCACTCTCAGTGCAAAAGATTTGAAAAACATTAGCAATAGTATATAGAAAATTTTAATCAATTTTTCAATTAAATAAACACAACTTAAAGCTTTTATATAAGCTTACAGCTTAAAGAACCTACTACCACAACCGATGGGGGACTAAGAAATTACTAAAAGTAAAAAATAATCAAAAGTAAAAAGGACTCAAACTCCTATTAAATGAACTAAAAACTCAAATAACAAATTTAAAACAAGACACAAATACTACTAGAAGACTAATCTGAATCTGATTGCCAATTGGTTCCTATCCTCTATATTGTAGCCTCCGAAAACGTTAAACAAGTTTCTCCGAGGTTTCTACAATGAATACTAATAGTTCAACAACTTGGAAATGGTACGAGTAACAAAGTTGATCATGCATTTATCAAAGTAATAAAGAAAATGTGACAACCCCAAAACAGATCAATGGAAAAGATAAAGGGATGTCTAACTATCATGCTTGCCTCTGTAACATTATATTTGAGACATATCATGCAAAAATATGATAAATTATTTGCCACAAATAAGTACAAAAGATGAGATATAGAAAATAAATTCACCTGCCGACTTTCCGTAAATAAAGACATTACACTGGACGAGGAAAATCTTGGAATAATCAATAATTTATTACATTCAGAACATAATAAAAAGTCAAATCATGGCAGCAAAGAAGATAGAAATTACCTCGTCTGTTGCCTTATAGCACCAATGTTCAAGTTCAGCTAATCCTGCTTTAACGTATTCACCGTTACTGAAGGAGCAGCACTCCCTCCTTAATAGAAGGCTGCAGCCATAAGGAAGCAAACTATAACTAGCTGAACATTCATGAAGAAATATATACAAAATATATATAAATTGATTTAAAAGGCTAAATGTAATACCTGTTAAATAGCTGAACATTGATGAAGGAAAATATCTGTGTGAACACTTTTCGGACTAAAAAGGGAGGTACCTGAAACAACAGTATGACTTGCGTTTATTAAAAAAATCAACATGCTCTTAGGAAGTGAAAGAATTAATTATCCAACGAAATCAACTTCTTTCTCTTAGATAAGTTTTAGATTAACTAGGTTGGATCAAGCAAACTTAGTTGCAATTAATAGCTGTAAAGATGAATAATTACATTATGCTATTACAGCAAAGGTAGTTCACCATCGCAGAAAGCATAAAATATAAATGGGAAATACTCAATATCAAGAGAACGTGAACTGACATGGTTTGCTTTTAATGTGTTTAAGAAATTTCCAAGACTCTTAACAATCCCTTGCCAATGAGCAATAAGTGCAGCCTGAGCTGCAGCATTTGCTAAGGAACGGTGAGATCCTTTCACTAAACTCGCTCTTGATGTTCTTGGGGCCTACAATGTTCGCATACAAAGTTAAAAAGATGCACACATGAAGCCCAAAAAATTACATGTTACAAGCATACACATGAAGATAATTAAAGAGTAAAGTTACCTGAATGCATAATCCAAGCAAGGGAGAAATTTCTTTCTTTAAATTATCACGAATCATTCCATATATTTTTTCTACGTATGCAGTCAGTTGTTGTTTAAACAGTAGAGCAGGGTACTTGGCCTCGACTTGCCGCAATGAATCCACTCCACCAACTAAGTTGCCATTCAATAAGGAAAGGTTCACTCCTTGTGGAGTTCCCCTGAAACTCTAAAATGAAATAAGACAAGATAAATAAGTGACCATATAAATGATTTTTTAAATGCACATGATATATTTTTCATGAGTAAATATCAGATAAATAAAAGGAGAGTCATGTACTTGAGTCATCCTCCCAAAAAGAGTTGCTGATGATGACCTTCGGCGTTGTGGAGCCATGCCAGCAGCACCACTTGCTTTCAATGTACGTTGAAGAAGCAATAGCAAAGTGGAGGCATTGGAAAGCCAATAAGCTAAGACATCATTATTGTCTTGTGTCTTTAAGTAAAAAAAACAGAATATTAAGCAATAATTATCAGTCGACTTGCTGATCAGAATACAGGAACACAATAAAGGATCTCAGTCAAACCTCAATGGCATGACCAATTGTCTGAATAATACGATCAAAAACACTAGTACGTTCAACTTCAAATGATCTCCATTGGAGAAGGCATTTGTATATTATACACGCAGCAACGGGTCTGCTTCCCGTGAAGCCTAGGTGCTGTGCTATACACCTTATCAACAAGTCCTGGTTCTCCTAGTAGATACAACAAAAGGAATTAATTTGAGACAGTAAATATTATCATATAATGAAGTAGTATATATGAGCAAACTGAAAGTGAAAACATCTGAGTTCACCTGTTGCTTCTCATTGAGCGTTCTCTGTGGTTTATCCTCAACTTCAGATAGTTCCCTCAATGTAGACGAGGCATTATGCGAATCCTAGGACATATTTTGATGTGGTCAGCAAAAGGAATTACGATATTTGTTATGTCAAATAGTTTACTAAGTAGTACAATGTAAACTCCACTTACTGTAGTTGTTTTTGTGTCACCACTTAGAAGTTGGCCACTGTCTGAACGTCTCTGCAACCAACAGAAAAAACACACAACTAAGATGCCCACAGAGGTAAAATCATGATCAGCTAGCCAAACATGACTGATTATTTACATGCATAGACTTGGACCGTCCTGACAAAAATTTATTTGGAGTCATAGATACAGCCTGTTGGCGGAGAACTTGATTTTCCGACTCAAGATTTGCCAGCTTCTCCTCAAACCTAATTGCAAAAATATAATTAATAATTAATTCAATAAAAATTAAAGATCAAAACCATTTAATGACACGTCGCTGAATGACTCGTTATAATTTTTTTAAGTAGGCTGGTATTGCAATAAACAAAGATGGCATGAGCATTAGGGAAGACGCTCAAATAAAATTGTATTGATAGATAAGCACTACGCCAGAAGATCCATTCTAGAATGATTTATAAAATCATCTCATGCATGTCTATACCAGAAGATCCTCTTTTTCTGATGTATAGATGGTGATAGCCAGTAACTAAAGCTTGGGCCCAATGTCAAGGAAGATAGTGGTGTTGAGGGTTATCTCAGATATCACATTTCTTTATTGAATTTCTTGAATTTATTAAAATGACCATTACTCTCACTCTCTTTCTGACTAAAGCTTCCAAGTGATAAGAAAGATTGGACCTCCCACCTTCCGATAAGTAGCAGTACCCTATCAACTCATTTGAGAGCAAAATCATTGAAAAGAATTATGATTGGCTCCTGGTTTACTCGCGGCGCACCAAGAAGGGGAAGGCCGGCACATGACTTAAAGGGGCGTTTTCGCACTTCTCTATCTCCTTTTTCTATAAATTATTATTAATAATGGCAAACTTGTAATTAGATGGCAAGGGGGGTTAATAATAGGCTAGGGTTAGCCGCCTGCCACTTTTCATGCATGTTTTGATTATTTCATGTGGGAGAGATAGTTCTTCGTGTTCTTCGGGGAAGGTGCGGACGTCCCTTATCAATTGGCGTCTTGGGAGAGAATGGTACCTCTTATTTGTAGCCTATTTATCTAATAAAAATTCAGTTTTTATTCAATTACTATCAGTTTTCGTTGAGTTCTATCATTTTGGTATCAGAGCACGTCGATCCATGGCGGCGGCTACGAGATCCAAAGATCGGATCGATGCGGTTGAGGAGAAATTGATGGGAGAGATCGAGGGCATCAAGGACGAAGTCGCGAGCGTGAAGGAAATCCTAACTGAGCAAGGTGGGCAATTGAAGTAACATGACAAAGCCCTAGCAAAAATCATCTTCAAACTTGAGGAGATTTCGTCGCAATTGAAAGAATGCAATGCAAACCCTAAAACAGCGACAAAGGTGCCACCTTTGGACAAGGGAAAGCATGTAGCAATTGATACGGAGGACGAAAGGCTCACCGATCTTGATAGCAGTGACCCAGAAGCGGAAGAGGCAAGATGGGAGGCCGACGGGCCTAGTCGCCCCACCCAGAAGCACCGACAGAGGCTTGGGGGCCCGGGGGCTCTTCCCCATGACCCCGCGGGCCACCTGGGCCCTCGACGGGGCTCCGGCGCCTCCCCCATGGTTGCTCGGGGGCGGCAAACCACCACAGGCCCCGGCGGGCCCCACCGACCAGTGGCAGGGCAGTTGTGGCCCCGATGATGGCTGGCGGCCTTCGGTGACCCTTCCCCATGGCCGCCGAGGCCCCGGTGATTTCAGAGGACCCCCGTGGGGGTTTTGGCGCAGATCGTGGTGGAAAGGAGAATTTTAGGTGCTTTCAGCCCTATTCAGAGGACCCGATGTATGGTTACAATGATAGTTATGACCTGGGAGTGTTTTAGAAGTATGGTGATGATGGAGGGTTTCGGGACCCTCCCGACCCTCGGTATGGTGATGACATAGGGCGACCTCCACCCCGCAACCATGAGGGATGCCCTGGAGAGTTTGGAGAAGGTTACAGAGACTTTCAGGAGGAGCACGAAGGCGGGTTTAGAGGCGACGACATGGGAGGACATGGATGGCCGAGGAGGTGGCCTACGAGGGGGCACGGTTTCCATAAAGGAGGCCCATGTGGGGGCTATGAGCGGTACCATGAGAGGTGACAGCACTACCACCAGTCCAGGCACGGCGGAAGACGATGAGACCAAGGGACATTCTCTATGGACAGGCTGCAGAAGCTGAAGATGCATGTATTCGAAGGAGGTGATTCGGTGTCGTGGATTTACAGAGCAGATAGATTTTTTGGGGTCTCTCGCATGACGGAAGAGCAGAAGCTGGAGGCGGCTACTATATGTCTGGATGGGAAGGTCATCGCTTGGTACCAGTGGAAAGATGCGAGGCGTCCTTTTCGATCGCGGGAGGAGATCAGAGACCAGATGGTGGAGAGGTTCAGAGATCCCTATTTGGAGAATGTGGGGAGCTGCTGCTGTCACTCAGGCAGGATGGCACCGTGCGAGACTATCTAGAAAGGTTCGAGGCACTGTCAGGACAGGTGTGTGGGGTGCCTAACGAGATGATGGAGAGCACCTTCATGAAGGGGCTGAAGGCTACTATTCGAGCAGCGGTCCGCATGTAGAAGCCTCAGAGCCTGATGGAGGCCATGGAGTATGCTCAGATGGGCGGATGATTGCCATTTGGAGGAGAGAAAGGCGGGGGTGGTTGGAGTGGACCAGTTTTTCATAGCCAGACATCGAAAGATTGGCAGTAGATGGCCACTACTGGAGCGGACCCAGTAACCAAGGAGAAGAGTGGGGAGAAGAATAGTGCACCGCGGGCTGGGGGCAGTTCATGAGGATGACTGATGCAGAGATGAGGGAGAAGCGCCAGAATGGTCTATGCTTCAGGTGCAATGAGTGGTTCACACTATGCCACAATTACGCGGGCCGCAAGCTCTAGGTACTGCTACATGAGGATGAGGATGAGGACGATGAGGCTAATATGGAGGATGAGACCGCTGAGGAGTAGGCTGAGCACCATCAGCTAGATATGGCAGAGGTTTTCCTTAACTCCGTGTAGGGTTCACACTGAACCACACCATGAAGTTCACGGGGCATATCGGTGACCAAGTGGTGACGGTGCTTATTGACAGTGGAGCGACCTACAATTTCATTTCCAAGAGAGTAGTGGTCCAGCAGGAGCTTCAGCTGACAGACAGTGACAGCTTCAGTGTAATGATGTGGACGAGAAAGAAGGAGAGTAGCCATGGAGTATGTAGAGGACTGATGCTGACGCTACAGGAGGTGCAGGTGATAGCTGACTTCCTTCCACTAGACTTAGGGATACAGATGTCATCCTGGGCATGACTTGGTTGCAAATGCTGGGGAAGATGACTATGAACTGGAAGCTACTCAGGGTTGGGTTCCAGGAGGATGGGAGAGCAGTGGTCCTACAGGGAGACCCTAACCTATGCAGAGCATTGGTCTCGCTGAAGACCATAGTAAGGACCATCCAGGCAGAGATGGGTGGATTCCTGGTAGAGTTGTACGCGTTGGAAAGAGAGGGGGTGCTGATGCCAATAGTGAGCAGTCCATTCCAGGGAGGTGCAGCAGCTGTTGGAGCAGTTTGAGGATGTTTTCCAGGAGCCTCGGGGCCTTCCACCACCTGGAGATCACGAGCACGACATCGTTCTGCGAGAGGGTGTCTCCCATCAGTGTGAGGCCCTACCGCTACCCACAGTCACAGAAGGACGAGATTGAGAGGATGGTGGTGGAGATGGTACATGCTGGCGTTATCCAGCCCAGTGTGAGCCCTTTTTCCAGTCATGTATTGTTGGTGAAGAAGAAGGATGAGAGCCGGCGCTGCTGCGTGGACTACAGACAAGGAGACAGTGCCAGATAAGTTTCACATACCGGTGATTGACGAGCTCTTGGAAGAGTTGCACAGGGCAGCCATATTCACGAAGATCGGTCTTAAATCAGGCTACCACCAGATCAGGATGCGTGGGGAGGATGTGCCCAAGACTGCTTTCAGGATGCATGAGGGCCACTATGAGTTTTTAGTCATGCTCTTTGACTTGACTCACGCATCTGCTACCTTACAGACTCTTATGAACAAGGTATTCCGTCTATACCTTCGACGATTTGTACTAGTATTTTTTGATGATATCCTGGTGTACAATCGTTCCTTAGAGGAGCACTTGGACCACCTGCAGCTCGTTTTTTAGAAGTTGCAGTACCATCAGCTGTTTGCAGACAGGAAAAGTGCTTAATTGGACAGCCACATGTGGAGTACTTGGGGCAAATGGTGTCTTCAGAGGAGGTAGCAGCTGATAGAGCAAAAATTGCGGCGATGTTGGACTGGCCGCGTCTCACCACTCTCAGTGGGATGAGGGGGATTTTTGGGTCTGACTGGCCATTATCGAAGGTTCGTGCAAGGTTATGGTACGATCGCTTGGCCACTCATGGAGCAACTCAAGAAGGATCGGTTCTGTTGGAGGAGGTGACGAGTGCTTTTAAGGCCTTGAAGGTCATGACTACAGTACCAGTCCTGGCACTGCCAGACTTCTCCAGACCACTCATTGTGGAGGTGGACACTTCAGGACACTGATTGTGGGCAGTTTTGATGCAGGATTAGCGGCCCATAGTGTAATGCCCTACGTAGCTACTGCACAAGTACTAGAGGGGGAGTGAATAGCACTTTAAAATAATTAAGAAGATAATTCCTAATTATCTTGCAAACTCAACCAACAATGCGGAAATGTAAATATTGACAACAAAAGAAATGCAATCGCAAACAGACGATATAACGGGTTCGGAACCACCCAAGTCTCCCCGACTTGTTTCCGGTGATCCTACGTCCCAAACAACCGGATCCCCTCCGGCTACTTGAGTTAGAAACCTCTAACTCAAATTTGCACTATGAAATACTTGTAGAAAACCTCTACAAGATCAATCATGCACAAATGAAAATTTGACTCCCACAAACCGGGATCACACACAAACTCTCACAACCGAGAGTAAAACACTTGTAATATCAAAGTAAATGAAATACGAAATGCTTACCAACAAAATCATATGCCTTGAGTAAACTTACGATTTAGGGCAAGGAGGATTTTGGGGAAGATGAAGGCACCAAACCCTAGCTCCAAGATGTTGACCAGTAATGGAGGCCTAGGAAGATGTTGGTGACCTTGGATCAAGCTCTTGGCTTGAATGGCTCACAATCAATGTGAATCTCTCTTTGGAAATAAGAGTGAGAGAGAGATTCTTGAGAAATGAATGAGCTTAGAAATGAGAATTAATGCTTCTCTTTGATTCTCTAAACTTCAATAAATATCAGCCTTGAATGCTATGAAGGAGGATTCTTAACTAGTCGGTCTAAGAAGGATTCTTAACCGACTAGTTTCACAACTAGTCGGTCGGTGAACCTTCTTGGACCGACTAACTGTAAACAGTAAGTGAGCTTAAAATGAACAAGGCATTCTAGTCGGTTCAAAAAGGATTGCCGACCGACTAGATTGCCATCTAGTCGGTTGGTTCTTCTTCTTGAACTAACTAACATGCACAAGAAGCCGCAATAAGAAGCGTTAAGCTTCGGGAAAGATTCTATGGGCTTCTAATAAGATCCTAGATCTAAGATATGAGCGTTATGAAGATTAAAACGTAAGACCTACTCAAGGCTTAACAATCTACGAAGCGAAGCTAGAAGACTATAAATAAAACTTGACAAACCGTCTTCAATCGCTTCGATCCGAATCTCTTGACTTCAATAATGGTCCTTGAGCTTCAACGAAGCTTCAAGCACACGATCACGCGCTTTGAGAAGTCTCGAGACGTCGCTTTTGATGTTCATAGAAATTTGGCGACGATCTCTATAACTGCGCTCACAAAGAGTTAGTTTACGATATTTATGTTTGTTCATCATCAAAACCAAATCCGGGGAATCAATGCTCAACATTCTCCCCCTTTTTGGTATGACAAACCAACATAAATAATAATCAATAATAATGATTCAAATGAAATTTACTTACTCACCCTGCATTGATGACACGTTAATTCCATATTAAATAATAATCATAAGCATCAAGCAGACGAGGAAAGTATAAAATGTGAATCCAATTATTGAAATTTAGGATCTAAATCCATTTTTATATCTTAACTCCCCCTGAATCTAACATATCAAATTAGATTCTCGGAAAAATGCTTTAAATTATCATTTAGCACATCGTCATTATTAATTCTCTCCCCCTTTGGCATTAGCAAAAAGAGTGGGAGGAGATCAACGACAACAACAATGGCTACGAATAAAAGCATGAGAGTCGTAGAATACGACCACGGTCCAAATGACACCAAAGGAAAATACGAAGTAAATCAAAGCGTGACAACGAGACCATAGTCGAGAATCGAAAAATAAAATAATCAAAACTCAAATTAATTTCACGTATTGAGTTATGGAACATACTCTCCAATATCATCATTCTTGATGAATTAAGTGCATGGAAAACAATTCTATGTTTTCATAGAGATAATTTCTATTTAATCAAGAAAGTCGTCGAGCGACGAAGTCAACATCGGAGACAATAATATAATGTGCACAGAGAAGTAAATGGCAACACGATGTATATATATATAAGAACATGGATACATCAAAAATATACATCTGCCAACAATAATATAAACGATACTCAGATCGGGGCACATCATACAACATATCTCACAGCATACATCGAAGTATCACAAAACATGTATACATCAAAATACATCATAAAACATCCAAAAATACATCAAAAATCCATAACCAACTATCCTACCACACACTCTCACTACAAAACATATCATCCAAAGTGCACTAGGGAGAGTCCTCCAACGCAAGCTCAGGAGGTGGAGGCAGGGTCAGCAGCAGCAGGCTCTGCAGAAGGGGTGGTGGTCTCAGGAACGACAGGAGTGCCAACTGATGGGAGAGTCGCAACGAGAGTGATCTCGGGAGCACCAACAGACGAAGTGTCCACCGGAGGAATGGTGGCAGCAGGTGTGCTCTCGAGATCACCAGCAGAAGTAGCAGTAGCACGAGCAGACGTACCCTCTGGGGCACGAGCAGCAGATCCAACAAGCTCCTGGAGCTCATCCTCATCCATTTCCTCATCGTCAGAAACAGACGGAGGAACCTCAATGCCAAGGTGAGAACAGATGCGAGCAAGCATCACCTCAGAACGAGAAACTCGGTACTCCACACGTCTCAGAGAGACGGCAAACTCAGCGAGAGTAGGAGGAGGAGGAGCTGAAGCAGAAGCTGAAGGGGTCGTCTTCTGAACATGACGAAGCGCCGCAAGAGACTTCTTGACGGCCGTCGCATTCAGAAGAGGACCAAGAGGACGCTCATCATCGGGAGGGAGAGGGACCTTGAAGTGACGGAAGACGAGTGTCAAAAGGCAAGGGTATGGTATGTGAGCAGATTTTGTGGACTTTCGGATACATTCGAAAGAGTCCATCTTATCAAGGATAATCCTAGCCCAATTGATCTCGCTCTCCATGAAGAGAGCGTAGATCAGCTTAAGGAATGGCTGGGATGGCAAGCTAGATGAGCCGTACTTCGGAAGGAGGCACGACTTCAGGATAAGATTTAAGACACATGCGTTTGGCTTGAAAGATTTTGAAGGGACGCCAATCATGGCGGGAGGGATCACATGGAACATTTCGGCGAGCATGGCCTGGTCTAGATCATGGATATCATCCACGGAGATATCAGCTGGAAGAAGGCCAGAAGAGGAGACACCTATCAAATCCCCTAAGATTTCTGCCGTGAGGACAATAGGTGTCCCCAAGACAGTCGTCTCAATGGAGTGGGTCTCGTCATACTGACCCCGAACACGATTCGCATAGAAAAGCTTGACAAGACGGGGGTACGGGTGAGGGTTCGCCTTGGGGTCATGGCGAAGATAATCAAGAAGACCGTTGTAGGAAAGAAGATCGGCGAGATAAGGGAAATCGGAGAACTGAACGAAGTGCTCCACTATCAGAGGACAGTGCTCAATACGGTTGTAAGCCGCGAGACACAACGGGTCATCGCGACACAACGATATATCGACACCACCCACTGGCATGGGAGCCTTCCCCTTAGACGGACGAGTGCTAGATCTAGGAGGAGTAGGAGCCCTAGCGGTAGGCTCAGACTCGGGGATATACTCGGTGTCGGAATCAGAAGCACCGGGAGGAGTGGGAGCATGAAATGAGCTGGGCTTGGGTTACGAAGATCGGGCTCTAGGCTTCGTGGTCGCCGTCCTCTTCTTCTTAAGAGGAGGCGAAGAAGACGATGGATGGGTCGATTTGGCTCGGCGTTTGGGTTGAGGGGGGTCCGTAGGAGGCGACTCGACGGTCATAGGAGACGGACTAGATGGACGGATAGGAATACGAGTCTTCGCCATAATCGAGACGAGACAACGCTCAAACGACGCACGAGATCGACAGAGATTGAAAACTAAAATCCTAACACAAACCCTAGGTCGACGGAAATGAATTTAGACCTAGAAGGAAACCCTAGGAGCTGAGAGAAGGAGATACATAGGTCAACTGAGGGAAGGAGAGAGATCCGCGACGGAGGAGATGGCCGGAAATGGCCGGAACACGTCGGATGAAGGAGATGGAGTCGATCGGTTTTCGGGGGTTAAGGGGTTTGAGAGGAGATAGGCACCGATTAGAATGAGATCTAATCGGTGCGGAGAGAATAAAAACGATCGGAATGCCAAAAGACGCAACAGCCCCTGTGCATTTAATCGGTCACAGTTCATGCGCTGACCGACTAGATTGCAATCTAGTCGGTCGGCCAATGAACATGAACCGACTAAGTGCAAACAGTAACTGAAGCCAAAATTAGGGCTTGAGTTAGTCGGTCTAAGTTCATTCACTGACCGACTAGAACTGAATCTAGTCGGTCGGCCAATGAACTTGGACCGACTAAGAGAGTCCAAAAATTTGAAATTTAGAAATTTTGAGTTCTCTCCTAATCGCACTTGGACGATACATCGAAATACTCTCATACATCATTATACTACCTCATTAAACATCGAAAATCTTAAATTTGATGTTCATGAATAAATCGAGAATAAATTCCGAAAATTTAACCAAAAATCCAGAAAATCTCAACTAATCTAGCATGAGCATATATAAACAAAATTTAATATCATGCAAGATTATTGAAAATATGAATCCTAAAGCTCGGATTCACCCATAATCCCCAATTCTCGACGTAACCGCACAAAGGAGTCTTCATTGAGTGGTTTCGTGAAAATATCGGCGATTTGCTAGTAGGCCCGATATTATGTTTGTCGTATGTGTATGTGCTCATTATCAGTCTCAACTAGGGGTGGCAATTTTCGGCCCGGCACGATAGCCCGGCACGGGCCCGGCACGATAAGACCGGGCCTGGGCCAACAATTTTGGCCCGAAATCCTTATCGGACCGGGCCGGCCCGGCCCGGTTCATTTTCGGACCGGACCCGGGCCAAGCTTTTCAGCCCATGGGCGGCACGGCACGGCACGAAAAGCATTGATCGTCCCACTTCAATTTGACCACACACTGATCTAAAGCGGATTTCAGTAATGTGCATTCATTTAAGGCGTTGAGTCCAATGTCATGAATCTTATCAGATCAAGGTCCAAATATCATAAATTAAAACAACTTCCTGCCAGCGCCAACTTTGATGTCTTCGGATCTTGGGGGTCGATCTCAGTTTCCTAGAAGAGACAAAGAACCACCAAACATGTTACTTCATCTTGCCAAATAAATGAAAACAATGTAGGACACATCACATTATGCAACCCACTTAATCTCCTTCTTTCGTGCTCCATTTCAATGCATCTTTAAGCATATCTGACAAGTTTGTGTTTAAAACTATGATAAAATATTTTCACAATACATAATTCATTCAACCCTATCGGACCGTGCCGGGCGGCCCGAATTTTTATCGGACCGTGCCCGGGCCTCTCCGGAATGGCCCGAAGTCTTATCGGGCCGGGCCGGCCCAGTCCTTTAAGAAAACCGGACCGGGCCGGCACGGCCCGATAAGACCGGGCCGGCCCGAATTGCCACCCCTAGTCTCAACCTAAGGAATCTCACTTAGTAGCAGTTTTGATGCAGGATTAGCGGCCCATAGTGTAATGCCCTACGTAGCTACTGCACAAGTAGAGGGGGGTGAATAGTACTTTAAAATAATTAAGAAGATAATTCCTAATTATCTTGCAAACTCAACCAACAATGCGAAAATGTAAATATTGACAACAAAGAAATGCAATCGCAAACAGACGATATAACAGGTTCGGATCCACCCAAGTCTCCCTGACTTGTTCCCGGTGATCCTACGTCCCAAACACCCGGATCCCCTCCGGCTACTTGAGTTAGAAACCTCTAACTCAAATTTGCATTATGAAATACTTGTAAAAAACCTCTACAAGATCAAATCATACACAAATGAAAATGTGACTCCCACAAACCGGGATCACACACAAACTCTCACAACCGAGAGTAAAACACTTGTAATATCAAAGTAAATGAAATACGAAATGCTTACCAACAAAATCATATGTCTTGAGTAAACTTACGATTTAGGGCAAGGAGGATTTTGGGGAAGATGAAGGCACCAAACCCTAGCTCCAAGATGTTGACCAGCAATGGAGGCCTAGGAAGATGTTGGTGACCTTGGATCAAGCTCTTGGCTTGAATGGCTCACAATCAATGTGAATCTCTCTTTGGAAATAAGAGTGAGAGAGAGATTCTTGAGAAATGAATGAGCTTAGAAATGAGAATTAATGCTTCTCTTTGATTCTCTAAACTTCAATAAATATCAGCCTTGAATGCTATGAAAGCAGCCCTTCAAGTATATATAGGATAGAGGAAAGAGAGAGCAAAATTCGTGGCATTAAATGCTCCAACGGCTCTATTCTGAAGCAGACTAGTCGGTCAAAGAAGGATCACTGACCGACTAGTTTCTCAACTAGTCGGTCAGAGATTCAACATAAACCGACTAACTGGAGAACAGCCAAAAGGTGAAGTTCAGCAGATAGAGAAATAGTCGGTCTAAGAAGACTTGCCAACCGACTAGTTTCACAACTAGTCGGTCGGTGAGTGTTCTTTGACCGACTAAGAGTCAAAATAGTATATGCTGAAATCAAGTTGAACTAGTCGGTCTGAGAACAAATTCCAACCGACTAGTTTCTCAACTAGTCGGTCGACAAACGTTCTTAGACCGACTAAAAATAAACAGTACCTCAGGATGAAAAACTGAAAGCTCAACTAGTCGGTCTAAGAAGGATTCTTAACCGACTAATTTCACAACTAGTCGGTCGGTGAACCTTCTTGGACCGACTAACTGTAAACAGTAAGTGAGCTTAAAATGAACAAGGCATTCTAGTCGGTTCAAAAAGGATTGCCGACCGACTAGATTGCCATCTAGTCGGTTGGTTCTTCTTCTTGAACTAACTAACATGCACAAGAAGCCGCGATAAGAAGCGTTAAGCTTCGGGAAAGATTCTATGGGCTTCTAATAAGATCCTAGCTCTAAGATATGAGCGTTATGAAGATTAAAACGTAAGACCTACTCAAGACTTAACAATCTACGAAACGAAGCTAGAAGACTATAAATAAAACTTGACGAACCGTCTTCAATCGCTTCGATCCGAATCTCTTGACTTCAATAATGGTCCTTGAGCTTCAACGAAGCTTCAAGCACACGATCAAGCGCTTTGAGAAGTCTCGAGACGTCGCTTTTGATGTTCATAGAAATTTGGCGACGATCTCCATAACTGCGCTCACAAAGAGTTAGTTCACGATATTTATGTTTGTTCATCATCAAAACCAAATCCAGGGAATCAATACTCAACACATAGCATATTACAGTCAGGTGTTGACAACTAAAGCCATATTGCGATCGGTCTACGAAAGGGAGCTGATGGCCATAGTCTTATCCTTCATAAATGGAGGCCATACTTGTTGGGGAGGAGTTTCTTGGTACGCACGGGATCTGAGGAGTCTCAAATACCTTTTAGAGTAGCGCATGGTGGCAGAGGAGCATCAGACGTGGCTGCGGAAACTTATGGGATACAGGTTTGAGATCGAGTATCGCTCGGGATTGGAGAACATAACAGCTGACGCACTATCACGATGGGATGAGGATCTACAGTTGGCTGGCTTGTCAGTTTCGGTGCTACAGAATTGGGATCCACTGCAGGAGGAGGAGGTTGAACAAGACCAAAAGTTAGTGGGCATACGACCGGCACTTTTTCAGGGGTCATCAGAACATCCAGGTTATGCTATACAGGATGAACAACTACTATATTGGAGACGCTTGGTACTACCGAGAACTTCTACACACATTCCAGCCATACTCCAGGAGTTTCATAGCAGTACAGTGGAAGGACATTCTAGGGTCCTCAAGACCTACCAGAGACTGACAAGGGAGGTCTACTGGAAGGGGACGAAGAAGGATGTCTCGAGGATGGTTGCGGAGTGTGACGTTTGCCAGCGTCACAAATACCAGGTGATGGTTCCTGTGGGTTTGCTTCAGCCGTTATCCTTGCCAGAGTGGATCTGAGAAGATCTCTCCATAGATTTTATTGATGGGTTGCCTAAGTCTGGAGGGTACACTGTCATATTTGTTGCGGTAGACCGCCTCTACAAGTATGCACACTTTATACCACTTAGGCATCCATACAGCGCAGTGTCAGTGGCGGAGGTGTTCCTGAGTGAGGTTGTTCGCTTGCATGGGCCGCCAAATTATATTGTCTCTGATAGGGACAAGGTCTTCTTAAGCAGATTCTGGCAGGAGCTTTTCAGGTTGCATGGTACAATGTTGAGACGGAGCACAGCCTACCACCCCCAGACGGACAGCCAGACTGAGTTCGTTAACATGAGTATTGAGACGTACCAAAGGTGTTTTATTTTAAACAGCCACAAGGAACGGGCCCGTTGGCTAGCATGGTCGGAGTATTGGTACAACACATCATATCACACAGCAACCCAGCTGACACCCTTCAGGATTTTATATGGTCGTGACCCTCCACATTTATTATATTATGAGCAGGAGACGTGTAATGACCCATATTTTTATAAATAAGTTTTTTTAAATTTCTTTTCAACATTTCCCCAAAGCTCATTTTGTTCACATTAAATCCTCATACTTGTATATTCCTACTACTCTTCTTTGGATGAAAGCCTGGCCCAAATTACAATTACATCTTTCCTTCCTTTATTCATTACTTTTAGTTGGCTATCCCTCAAGCCCAACGAAATAATCTCACCCCCCTTTTAATTACAACCCAAACCCACTTATTTATCCCCATTTACGATGAATCAAACCCAAAACCGAGGCGTGAACCGCCCCTTCCCGAGCCCACCTGAGAGGTCACGGGGCCTCTTTCCATTCGACTCTCTCGTGCGGAAGAAACGCTCGCTCGCCATCTCGCCTCGCGCGTGCGAACGAACGGAGCTACCACCCCTTTTTCCTTCTCGCGCGCCTCAAATCGAGCTCGCCCTCTCTCCTCTCTTCGAATCGAATGGCCCTCTCTCTCTCTCTCTCTCAAATCGAGCCGCCCCTTTCGAAACCCTAACCGCCTCCTCTTGCGAAAACGAGATCCGATCCGATCTTCTCCGTGAATTTCGAAATTTGGGATTGATTCGAATTGATTCACGCATTTTTCCTTTTCTATAAATATTTGATGGTTTTTAGGGTTTTCAATACGAAATCCTTTTTCTCCCCTCTCTAAATTTCTGTTCTCAATTTGGGTTTGCCGATTCTCTGCGAGTTGAGATTTTGGGGCTTTGTGATCCTTCGAATCCTGCTGAGGTAGATTGCTTCTATACTAAGTTTTGCAGTTTGTTTCCCTTTCTATTTTTTGCTGAAAATCATAGTCGTTTGTTGGCTTAATTCGGGATGTGATGATTCATATTCTTTTAATGATACTTTTCGTATGAAAGCTCGGCATTGTCGTACTCTACATCCTTTATTCTTCTCGTTGGTTTCTTTTCTTTGGTCGGCCGCCAGGAGGTGGTCCATGTTGCCATCATATGTGCTCGTGGAAAGTCTCTGCTGTTGTTTCGGTGTTGACCATGTTGTTGGTTTCGGATTTCTGTTGATTCCTTAAGATCATGCCATTGGGGCTGCCACCGGGTTCCAAGTTTTGTAGAATACTTTATATGGGCCATGGGCCCTGCTGTACTTTATTCACTGAATTTATTCTTTGGTGGTTAGCTTACAAGCCTTTTGTTCCTTTTGATGGAAGTTCAAAATCTGGTTCTCTGATATTATTTACATGTGGTTTTGCCTACGATTTCAGTGCCTTGCTATTTGGGACTAAGGGCTTGTTGACCTGTACATATTTCAAATTGTGGCAATCTCTCCTTTGGCTGGTAGACCATGTGCCATATGAATCTGATCCGATCGATCTTTTAAAACAATATTTTGTTTATAAATCTAAAACCTTTTGTTTTTCATTATAAGAAATTATTTCAGAACTCTTTATTAGCTTTAATTTATTTGTTATGCAATTATTTCATCTTTAGAGCATGAACACTTACCAAGAACTCGCACAATACTCGACATAGACAACTCATGACATCAACCCAACAAATTAGAATGACTTTGCACTTAGCTCATCGTTTAGGGGATGTGAATGTGATTACGGACAAAGTATTCGTTTTACCACTCTCCTGATGAAACTAGGGCATATTAACAATTTTCCTCCTTTTTAGGAACGAGGGTTTTTAATGCAATCTTCCTCTTTCATCCGAAATGAGGGTTTCAATATTCAATTGTCTGCTATCTACACTAATAGCGGGTTACAGAACGAGTTAATGCATATCACTCCCTTGGACATGAGTCACGGCCTAGAATGAGTAAGTTAGATCTTAACTAACAATTAAAAGTCATTCATTGCCAGTTCAATAGATCATTTCTCTTGTTCAGCGATATTGTACTTGTACTGCTTTCGTTATTTATGAACTGTTAATTTGGTTTAGTTGTAATCTACTTTTTAATCCTGTTGTTTATCTTCTCCTCAGGTTTAGTAGGAGATTTATAGTTTTGATCGTGCATCAAATTTCTAAGAATAATCGTACAGGTATGACTTTAATTTCGGTATTATTTTCTGCTTAATCCTATTCTGTTTTCACATGTAACCAACAGGATCTGCATAATAGATGTAATTTGTGATGGCCCGCGAAACCAGGTCGTTACAAGACGACACCAGTATCAGATGTGGAGCAGTACTTAGCTGAGAGTGATCGGATTTTGGAGGAGCTAAAGCTTCATCTGTCTAGAGCTCAGCAGATCATGAAGAAGATGGCTAACATTCATCGCAGAAACGTGCAGTCTGAGGTGGGCGACAGGTGTACTTAAAGCTGAGACCCTACAGGCAGAGATCCTTGGCCCACAGGAGGAATGAGAGGATAGCTTCTTGATATTTTGGGCCTTACGAAGTAGAGGCCAGGGTGGGACCAATTGCTTATAGGTTGAGGTTGCCCCCATGATCGGTTATTCATCTGGTATTCCATGAGTCCTAGCTTCGCCAGGCGATTGGAGACCATACACCGTCCCCTTCACTCCCAGAGACGTTGACAGATGATATGGAGGTGATCATGAAGCCTGAGGAGCTAAAGGGTGTACGAAGAGGGAGCACGGGAGAGCGAGTAGTATTGTAACAGTGGAAGGACTTACCGGAGCATGAGAGCACGTGGGAGTCACTGGACATCATGTCACAGCAATGGAACAGCAATTTCCTGACTTCTACCTTGAGGACAAGATGGCTCTTTTGGGGGAAATAGTGATGGGCTCCTGGTTTACTTACGGCGCACCAAGAAGTGGAAGGCCGACACATGACTTAAAGGGGCGTTTTCGCAATTCCATATCTCTTTTTTTATTAATTATTATTAATAATGGCAAACTTGTAATTAGATGGCAAGGGGATTAATAATAGGCTAGGGTTAGCCGCCGGCCACTATTCATGCATGTTTCGATTATTTCGTGAGGGAGAGATAGTTCTTTGTGTTCTTCGAGGAAGGTGCGGACATCCCTTATCACTTGGCGTCTTGGAAAAGAAGGTTACCTTTTATTTGTAGCCTATTTATCTAATAAAAATTCAGTTTTTATTCAATTACTAACAGTTTTCGTCGAGTTCTATGAAATTATAACTAAGACTTGTATCTGAAAGCTTAAATAACATCAAAACAAAAAGAATCAATACTAGCTTTCGAATAAGAAAACTTCAATGCCTAATCTATGACCATGTGATGGCCTGAATTTTCATTGGATGTTTTTTTCTACAATTATTAATTACTTTTCCTTCTTCTTTTCTGTTTCATTTCTTTCTTTCTCCTCCTTTTTCTATCTCCAGCCCAGCTCATGGCCCGCTTTCCCTTTTTTATCTTTCATTTCTCCCCCCGAAGCCCACAGCCCACGCCCGAGCCCGCCCACTCTCCCTTTAAACCCCGCTCTCTCTCTCTCACCCCCACAAACCCATTCCCCCACTCAGCCCTTAGCCCCACTCGGCAACTCTCTCTCTCTCTCTCTCTCTCTCTCTCTCTCTCTCTCTCTCTCTCTCTCTCTCTCTCTCTGCCCGACCTAATTTTGCTGCTCAGCGAAATTTTTGCCAAACTTCAATGCCTAATCTATGACCATGTGATGGCCTGAATTTTCATTGGATATTTTTTTCTACAATTATTAATTACTTTTCCTTCTTCTTTTCTGTTTCATTTCTTTCTTTCTCCTCCTTTTTCCATCTCCAGCCCAGCTCATGGCCCGCTTTCCCTTTTTTATCTTTCATTTCTCCCCCCGAAGGCCACAGCCCACGCCCGAGCCCGCCCACTCTCCCTTTAAACCCCGCTCTCTCTCACACACCCCCACAAACCCATTCCCCCACTCAGCCCTTAGCCCCACTCGGCATCTCTCTCTCTCTCTCTCTCTCTCTCTCTCTCTCTCTCTCTCTCTCTCTCTCTCTCTCTCTCTCTCTCTCTCTCTCTCTCTGCCCGACCTAATTTTGCTGCTCAGCGAAATTTTTGCCAAGCTACCACAGCTCCACGTCCCCACTCCCGAGTACCACATGCCTTTAATCCCATCTTCGACTCACTCGATCACTTTGACCCTTTCTCCCACTCTCTCCTCAACAGGAAATCGTCGATCTTTACTTCTTTAGCGAAATTCTCGCTGCACGTCATTGATCACCATGAAAGCTAAGGCTTCATCTCCTCTGAGTTTTCATTTAATCCTCTCCCCTTCTCTGAGTTTTCATGCAAAAAAATTCTTTTCTTCTTTCAAATTTTCCGATCTTTGAGTCTTATTTGAATTTGGGTTTCGGTTTTACTGGGGACTTGGTTCTTATTTTACACCCCATTTATTTGTCGGGCAACCGTAGCCACTCGACGGCACGGCAGCAAGGTTTCGACAATTTTTCTGACGGCTTCAATGATGGGTAAATTTGCCTTGATTCTGAATTTTGGTTTTAAATTTGCCTTGGTTTTAAATTTCGTTTCTTCTTCATATGCAATGATGTTAAGCTGAGTACGGATTCTGGGGCTTTCTTCGAGTTTTCTTTGGGTTCTCGAGGCTTAGCGACGACCCTTCGTTGTAGCTTGTGGCTGTGCCGCTACAGTAACTTGGGTTTTAGCCCATGTTTCTTGTTTTCCTTTAGGGTTTGCCCCCTCTTGTGGGCCCCCTGTGGTCTTGTTTCTCTGGATGGCTG
Organism: Scilla litardierei; assembly: GCA_030789695.1. Classification (NCBI taxonomy): domain Eukaryota; kingdom Viridiplantae; phylum Streptophyta; class Magnoliopsida; order Asparagales; family Asparagaceae; genus Scilla; species Scilla litardierei. The sequence continues at coordinate 63,705,037 of CM061141.1, read as the reverse complement.
GTTGGATTTTGTTATGTGTAGGGCTTTTGCCCATGTTTCTTCCTTGGGTCTGTGGGCTTGTTCTTGGGTGCCATGTTGGTTGCCCTTGATGATGTTGGGCTTCTACCCTTGGATGTTGGTTGAGCTTCTATCCTTGCATGGTTGTTAGGCCCGTACCCTTTGTGGTTGGTTTGACCTAGGCATGTGGACTGGGCCTTTGCCCTGCTTGTTGGACCCGTGGGCATTGCCCCTTGTGTTGGACATGGCTTTTTGCCCATTGTGCTAGACTGGGCTTTGCCCTTATTGTTGGCTTGGGCTTTTGCCCTTGTCGTTGGTTAATTGGGGTTCGGCCATATGTGGATGTTGGCTGTGGGCTTCTGTCCTTGCTTAATATTTCCTACGTGATTATTGCCCTATTTCTAGTGGACCTATGGGCTTGTCCTTGTTGGTGATTACTAGTGGGCTTGGTTGGACCTTGGGCTTCATTACTTGGATTTATTTTTAGCCCCTATGCAAAGCTAGTATTTTAACTGAAAATTTATTATTAATGATACATGTTGGGCTGGAAATATGAAAAAGCATGGTATAAATGGTTTTGACCCGTATTAATCGATGATTAAACTTCTCTGAGATCAAGAATCAACTGCCACTTCCCCTCATATTATTTCGAAATCTTTTGATGCATGCAAATAATTAGACTAGAAATTTAATGACATCAAATTAGAAGATATGGTTGGACGTGATATATTAAACATGATTTTGAAAGTAAACTGTTATTATTCTTGTGCATGATAAATTATTGGACTTGTTGGGTATTGATATCACCTTACAAGTGACATATTGATGGAATTGGGCATATTGTTATGATAACTCTTAAACTATTGGCATCACAAACTTGGATAAATTTAAATCACATAACACCACAACCATATTGACTAAATGTGATGTAACCCCTGGACTTGTTTAGAGACTTTGCCACATTTGCTCAATTCTTATGCTGCATGCTAGAATAATCATCCAAAATGGGAAGTATCACAAATGTTGCATGACTAAACAATTACTGACATGAAAAACTCTGAAAAAAACAGCATTAGAAACATCTCTTGAACAACACCACTTGACACTGAAAATTGTATACATTGAACAATACTTGACACTTTAAACTCACTATGGTTTTAGAGTAACTCATATTAGAGAGAGTGCGGGAGCTACTGGAGCTATGTTTCTGATTACATGAAATTACATTACCGCATCTGGTATCTGATCGGGTCTCATTCATGCATCCATTTGGACCCCTACGAGTATCATCGAATGAAATCTGAGTCCCTCATGTCTCTGTTTTGGACTCGGACGGGGTGTGCATCCATGTGGTAAAAGATGGACTCCTGATTGCTTATCGTACTTTACAATATGAGTGTCGGCCTAGGATTGGTATAACTGCTAGAATACTGATAACATAGACTTAAACTGAAATCCGATCATGCATGCCTGATTTTTCATTGTGTCACTTAAATAACTGCTCCTGCTTCATTTTCAGTCATGCTCATAAATAGTGTTTTAATTCCAAATTCTAAAATTATTGTAAATTTACTCTAATCTAGCGGCTCTTCGTTTTGTTGCGGTGTTAGGTGCTGATCAGGAGTTCGAGGAGACCCCAGTCTTTGAGAATTCTGAGTTTACTGCACATGATGCAGATTTCTAAGTTTGTGTGGTCATAAGCATATTTCTTTATATATTTTCTTGTGTATTTTGATAGCTTTGTATCCGTATGTACTGTACAAGACTCTTGTGCTCTCATGTAAAATTTTGTATGAGTATTTTGGCACATCTCTGCTCGTGGCTTAAATTGTTTTCACTGATTAACTACAGAACATGTAAATTGTTGCACAACAGTCACGTCTCCGGAAAGCGGGGCATGACAGACCATGACTAATAAAACTCAAGCAATTGATGTGCTGCTAAGTCGTAACTGAGAAGAGTGATGAACCACACTTAATAACCAAAGACGCATAGATTCCTAACAATTTTAGGAGCTAAAAGGACCGATGAGCATATTCTAATAACCAAGGTAGAGAATTAAGGTGCAATAACAGCAATAAGATGGTCTATTATCACTTCTCCACCTGCATATTTTCAATGCATGGTTATCACAATGCATAGTAAATGATAACCGTATTTTATTATTGAAGGTCGTGTTTGGCGTTTCTAGAAGTGTTTTCACTACTTTTAAAGCAAATAACTTTTTTTCTCCCAGAATTTGATGTTTGGTGACCACGTTACGGAAGCACTTTTCAAACAGCACAATTTCAAAAGCTATAGTATGAAGAAGCCAGATTTTCTGACTTGATCGCAAAAGCCAAAAACTGCATATATGATTTCTCCTCTTTTCTATCTCCCATGATCTCCAACACAAATTACTTAATAACTAAATTATCTTTATTTTCTTTATTAACTTTAACTAAACTTTTGGTCTAACGTATCTCTTGTCACCCAAACTAATTCCAACAAATTTATTTCAAATACTAACATTTTTATAAGCACTTAAACTTTTGAATTTACTAAACACCTTAACTATATAACAGTAGTTCTTAAAATGTGCTTTTGGATGATTCCTTTTCTAAAAGAACTTGTTTAAAAGTAGAAGCTACCCAAAACACACCCAAAGTGAATTTTGACAGCCCGCACAATTCCAATATGTGATAGATGTGCCACTTAATAAGCGCAGAACCAAATATATGCCCATATTTCATGTAGGTGTGTTGGCTTTAGCAGCCAGCTATTGCCGTCCAGCCCAGAAATGAGAAAACAATTTCGCATCAGTCAGCGTAAGGTTTTCAACTACTTCCTCAATGTCTAGAACATAAAATAAGAAACTAAAGAAACATATGACGTTCTTCCCTTTACGTTATAGTAACCAAGCTCAGTTGTGGAATCAAAATAAGAAGTCGAACGGTCAGAAAGAAGTCAAATAAAAACCTGTTCAAGGATTCCTGGAGATGCCGTATTTTACCATCTGCTTCTTCTAACATCTTTTGTTTTTCTTCACCTGTTTTTTGCACATCAGTATATCTTCCTTCAAAATTATCTGCCCTTTCTTTCTCTGACTGCAAGGAGGCCTACAAAGAAATCAACCATGACAATAATTGCAAAAAATTAGTGGCATAGCATGGTTCATGAAAGTAGCAGTGAGATAAAAGCCATTAGAATTACATAGTGGATATCAGAGTAAGCTAAAAGGGTTTTGGAATTTGCATTTAATACATCTATTATCAAATTCAAATTAAATTGCATATTGGCCCTCAATCAATTGTAATAAGAAACCAAGTAGAAACATACAGGCATTCCAATCTAATGGCAGCACAAAGCTAAACACAATATTAAATTGTAGCCTTTATGTCAATCACACATCCATTTCAAATGAAACATAAGCCAGTCATATTAAACTTCGTAAAAAATATTCCACTTCAACCATATAATCAATATGGCTTCCTCACATTTCATCAATTCGTAGTTACACCATCTTGCTATTAGCTTGACATGCACTCAAAGTGCTTACGGTAATTCACTGGAACCCTTGAATGAAACAAAGAAATGTAAATGCAATCAGCATCTTTACATGGTCCAGATTTTTAGGAAAGAAACCCCTTCAGTAACAGCAAGAAATAAGAAAAATTCGCTAAAAGAGCATAGGCAGGTATCTGGATGCACACAGGTACCTTCAACTGTTCCACTTCTGCCGTAAGGGAATCAATTTTTTCAGTATCTTGTACAATAACCTTCGTTTCCTGGATAACAGGAGGTGCTTCTTCAATAGCATGTTTTACGGCCTCTCGTTCCTTGACAAGCAATGCATTTGTCTCGTCCAGTTTATTTTGCATTGCTTGCAGTGAGTTCTGCAATTTTGTTATTTCTTGCTCTTTTGCATCTTCCAAATCAGTCTGTATAACCAAGAGCAATGAATATTATGACAGGAAGTGCTAATCTTCAACAGATACATTTGAAATTGTTAGATAGTAGCTCAAGACCACACAACACAACATAGACCTAGGAAACAAAGACACTGCTGCAGGTGCTGGTATGGGTACGGATAGCGGTACGGGACATGGTAAATTTGTAAAAGATAGAACGGGGACATGGCTATTATTATATATTATATCATATTTTATGTATTTATACACAAGACAAACAAAATATAAAATGTGATATCAAACAATATAACGCTTAAACACATAATTTATACAAGTTCATCACTTCATCTTATAATTACATTTTTCTAGTTGTCTTAAGCATACATAAAATCACAAGTATAACCCACGAAATTATATGTATGCCTACAAAAGTACAAGTATGCCCTCACAAAATACAAGTAGAGACGTAACAGGTCTGACACTGAAAAGTGACTGACGAGTGTTTTAGAAGTGTCCAAGAAGTGTCAGTATCTGATATAGGTTTCGACGTGTCTAGTAGGGGTATGGCTTCGTGATAGAAGTACCCTTGCTACATAGACATAGACTACATTGTAACTAGACAAATTAAATTGATCATTTTCTCTTCTCCTAAGCAACAGACACAACTGGAACTTGAACCAAAGAATTCCCACAATCAACCCCAAAGCTAGGCTTTGGGAGCAAATAAAAGCTAATCAGTGGCTTCAAATTTAAAGCTAGAACCTTCTAATAAAAATCTAAGCTACTGGACATGCACTAACAGGAAAAATTAGTACCCTTAATCGCTTCTCCAACTGCAAACGCCATGTGAGCTCTTCCACCGTCTTTTCAAGCTTATCCTTTGCTTCCTTCAGTGCACCTGTTTCTCGAGCTGCCTGAAAAAAATGAAATGAATGTGAACACTCAAAATGGCAATGGCATATAGGCAGATGTCAGCAACTTCTCAACTGCAAAACATGACAATTCCATAATAACGTCTGATCACTTATATATAAATATATGTGATGCAAATGATTGTTTGAAGCATGAATACTACCTGTCACTTAGTTAACAAAGAAAAACTAATCAAATCAAAACTTTTTTAAGTCTACCTCTGATTATGTGGACACTAATTCTGGGTAAATTAGATATAACATTCCATGCAACATGTAAATGTCCACTTCCATCATCAGATATCTCAGATTATGTGATCAACATGTTCCCATTTCTGTTTTTCAAGAGGCTGATTGGAAAGCTCGCACCTTATCTATATCTATGCTATTATAAAAAGAGCGAGTTAAGTTTTCGGTTCAGTCAATTTCCATTCCAAAAATACCGTTTTGGGTCAAATATGCTTATAATAAAGAATCTAACCCGTTTTAAACAAAAACAGACTCCAATTTAATTTAGTCTTTACACCCGAATGAGTTCAAAGTTTTAATAAACCAATGTTGTAAAGAGGATTAAGCGGCAATCTGAGCCTTCTAGGCTGCTTTACTCAAGATCAAAGTGCTTGTAAAAGGCGTTGGGCAGCTTTTGGCTTCAAAAAGTGCATAGAAGTTCCTGAAGTGGGCTAAACCCGGCCCACTTTGCTTAAGCAGGAAAAAAAAGCATGCCAAAAGACATGGGCCAAAAGCAGGTCACGAGAACTTCAAATTTAAGATTTTTTTTCAAATGGATTAACAAATTATTTATTCATGTCTTACTATTATAGTATTATACAACTGCTGAATATTTTTATTTAATTGACAAAAATTTCATGTGAAAGAAGCTTGGAAGGATGAAACTACTAAAGGTCGTCTTGTGCCTTCCTTGCAACATTTAAATTGTGTAGATGTTTTCTTTTACAGTTTAAAATTTTCATTGGACCTAAGTTTGGGAGAGCTTAGAGAAATGACTTGATGGCATTTTATTAAAATGATATGTTTTCTTTCCTTTCATAATTTCCAGTACATGTTGAACTATTGCCTAGTAACTAGTATTCACACGGGTTAATCAACAAAAAATGCATGTATATATGTGCAAAATTATCCTCTAATGTTTTTATTCTTTCCAAAAAAATTTCTGATTCATAGTAATTTTTCCTATATTTTGTGGTTTGATGCCACTATTTTCTATTTCTTTTTCTTTCTAAAAATGATTTGGTGCTTTTATCTACTTAATCCCAACTTAAGCCCTAAAAAGCAAAGCAGTGCATCCTCGCTTTGATCTGTTTTTCCGTCTTCACAATCTTGTTATTCATTTACTCCCATGTATCTATTTGAATTGGCCTTCCGACTTCCATTCATATATAGTCTCATTCAACATGATTCTAACACCAATCCAAATAAGAAGAGGAAGAAACAAAGAATAAATGAGGCTAACGTTATAGGACAATTTAATTAAAAAGAATTTTTACTGTTGACAATAGTGCTATATTGATTTTTTATGTTTGAAAGCTATAACCCTTTGTGCTAAATTTTCATTGTTGACAACAATGTTCTAATTATATTAAATTATAAAATATATTGAAAACTCTTAATTTATTATTAATTTAACTAAAAATTGGTAACTGATTAAAAGCATATTAAATTAGAACTTCTTATTTGTTTTACTATTAAAATTATTATATGACTATGATGTTTCACCTTTACATTGAATACTAGGATTACTTGATTAATTTAGACTCCATCGTCGGCTTCATTGGCTTCATCATCATTAAAAATCATGATCATTGATTTTATACCACGCACATTGCACATGCCTAAAGGTTAATTAGTACTTAGCAAGTAATTACAAAAGCTTCCCAAAATACAACTACTATATACGACTTATATAATGAGTAGTAGCTTCTATTAAATCTTTTCATTAGGTGTAAATAAGGATGCACGCATGTCCAATATGATATTTGAATCTAATTAAAGATCATCTGATGTCAAATCTTTTTCTCCATCACATCTGCAACTCTGCCCCTCTGCCCTGGTGTCTCTATGAGTAAAAAAACTCAAAAAATTTCCTTTTCTTTATCTTAGTCTTTCAATATGGTGACTGCTGAGCAAATTAACCAAAGCTTGGAATGCAACGATGAACGAATTTTCAATCATTGGGATTGGAATAAAAGAGATTAGGCAAATGTTACACATCCTTTTTCACATGAATAAATACCACCATCACATTTTGGCACTACATCATCATTCTCACCCTTGTCAATGTCACCAAAATTAAGCATCTATTGGATTCACAATTGTCATTGGCAACCTATTCTATCATGAAAAAGAAGTATATTAAGTTGATTTTAGTTGAAAATGATCCAAGATGTCATTGTTTGTGCCCAAAAATTATAGTCATCCTCCACCATTCATCCAACGACGCCTTCTTCTTCAAGCTTGATTTTGAAAAAGCCTTTACTCGTTTAGTTGGTCTTTTCTTCTTACCACCCTAAAAGCTCGGTGTTACGGTGATAGATGAATCTCAGAGTTTTGATTCCAACGCATCCAGTATTATTAACGACCATCTGATTCCCCGGCTCAGATGTTATCAATGTTTAGGACAAGGAGACCCACTATATTCCTACCTCTTTATTATTTCATGATCTTGCTAAGATCATCCACCGGTTAGCTAATCTAGGTTTTCTTGTAAAGGATGGGCAACTTTCATTTGACATAATGAAAGCCCTTCATTATACTATTAATACACTTTTGGCCTAGGAGATACCTCCTCCATCGTAACCTCAAACTTCTCTCCTTTCAGGCACCATTGGGTCTTAAAATTAACTCTTACAAATCCTTCATTTACAACCTTAGCCCTAACCCTCAAGTTGAATCTGTGCGGTAAGCATTCTTGGTTGTCAAATTGGCACATATCTCTTCTCCTACTTAGGTCTACATATGAAACCTACCGCTCTAAATGGGGCATATTGGCAACCTATCGTAGACATCGAATGTCGGCTTGCCTCGTAGATCAGTCATGCCCTCTCCTGAGGTGAGGGCTCACATTTTTTAACTACATTTTTTTACTCCATCCTTACGGCCATTCCATTGTTTTACATGTTAAATAACCATATACCGCAATGAGTAAACCAACATATTGATTGTATTCGTCGGTTCTTTTGGCATGAGTATAGAATTATTTTCGGAAGCATGTCTTGTCAGTTAGACCATGTGTTGTAGGGAAAAAAGGAGCAAGGAGGCCTTTGGTATCATACACTTGCCATCTTTCTCTTTTGGCCAAGATGCGGTGGAAGTTTATCAATAATGAAACTATCTATGGATTATTCTTGTCAAATTCAATTACTATATGAGAATGATCCTAGACTTTGACAATATCATCTTAAGATACGCCTCACGCTTTCTGTAAGGGATATGTAATAAGGGGTATGTAATAGGTTCAACAGTCCCAATCTATTTATTGTACATGTATAAAATAAAATTATGACATATTTTATTGTTTAGATTGCTCCAAATATCTTTTTAAATTTTTCATGATTTTTAATGAATTTTTCTGAATTTACTTCAATTTTAAATCAAACACATTAACCCGTTAAACAAATACATTGAATTAAAACCAAATGTAATTTCAAAAGTTTAATGTCAAATTTTAAAGCTAAACTTCAAAATATGAAATTAATTAAAATTGGAATAAAAACAAAATCCATCTTCAGAAGCAAATCAAATCCTAATCAATATAATAAAAACTAATACCAAACCATTTCCATAACCGTACCCCCAAACTCTATGTATACTTATATTATAAACATAAACTCTAAATCAATCTCAAACTTATCTTTCATTATCTCTGTGTGCATCCCGAGAAGCCCCCCAAGTTCTTACCCTCTCCTGTCAAAAAAAAGAAAGGAAGAGAGAACAAGGAAGACAGAATGAAGAACAGTAGAGAAAATACACCTTTCGCCCTCCCTTTTGCTTGAAGAAACTGACCTTCTTCCTCCCCACAGGGCGACAAGCCTGATCTTTCACTTAACGAAGCCTGCAGCCTTCTCCACATTCGAAACCACCCTACGACAAAGCCGCCACCACTCACCCTACGACAAAGCCACCGCCTTCCTCTAATCAAGTAAGGGACCTTTAAATTTTTTCAGAAATTTCCTGTTTAATTTGATTTTTATATGGGTTAATTGAATTTAGGAAGAAAAGTTAGATTAAATGTAATTTTAAAGAATTTTATTTCTACAGATTTGTGTTAGGCCATGTTTTATACTTTATTTCTCTTCATGTAACCTTTATATGATATTTAGTCAGAGATTGGGATTTTGATGAGAATGGAGGACTTGATTCTGGAGTTATTGTTACGTTGAGATCTTAATAATTAGAAATTAATTTGATAATACACAAGTAGATCTTGTAATTTGGTATTTAGATTGAATTACATACAATATTGTAAGTTGGCTATATTAATTGAAATTAAAAAAATTTGCTTATAAATTAAATAATGTATTATCCATGATTAACTGAACTGTAACTTGTTAATAATGTATTAATTTTTCTTGGAAAGTAGTAAATTTAACTTTAATGTAACCAAACAGTTCAACTCATTAGCATGATGGTTATTATAGCATGTTTACTATAGCATGATGATCGATACAGTAACAACTGTTGTTAACATGGTAACACAAATTTAGAGATATTATATGTTTCATTTGACTCTATATGAATGTTTGTTGTAGCATTGAACCATAACATATTACATAACGTATAGGGTATAATAAACTCACATCACAGAGGGTGCAGAATCGAGAATTGGCCTCCTACGACCATACTCAATCATGGGTGCAAGAAGATACTAATAAATACTATTGATTACGACTCAACGGTTATAGCCCAGATAATAAGCGTTAAAGAATGTTACGATCCACGGTTTGCACTTCGGACCCGAAATCATGTGTGGATGCTACGATCCGTAGATGTAGTCTGGCATTACACCGTGCAGGAAGATTATGGTCCATATCGATCGTTGTTTCGAACGAACAGAATACCTAAATAGCATATCGTACCCAGGCATGAGTTATTCGTTAGATTAGTACTAGAAATAACCAGTGCACTTTGTGCACGAGCATCCAAAAAACACCCACAAAATCAGGTCGTGGAACTCATGGGGGTGTTTCGATAGGTGCAAAACTGGGTTCAAATGTGAAGAGTGTGTGTGTTGTCTTGGGGTTTTTGGGATTTTTTGATTGGAAGTGTGTTTTTGGGTATTTTGGTTTTGGGTGTGTTTTGGGGAGTTGGTGTGGTGTTTGGTTCTTTCGGTTTTGGGTGTTTTGAAGGGGTGATGGAGCATGCCATGTGGCACCCCTCTTTGGATGCCATATGACACAGTGCATGAGTATCAAAGAAAAAACGCACACAGGATGCAGAACCCATACGCTGATGAAAAATAGAGAAGCGTGTGAGTGTATATGCGTATCGTCTGGGATAAGGGGAAAGTGGTGGTTAAAGTGCAAAAAACATGGAAGACAGTGAAAAAAAGAACGGCAACCCTATAAATATGGGGAATAGTGAGTTTTTTTGGGTTCAAGAAAGGTCTGGCAAACATGCAAATAATGGGTCCTGGGTGGCTTTTTTCTTTGGGGTGATGTGACATCTCATATGGCACTCCTCTTTGGATGTCGCATAGAACAAAGTCACATCAACATCCCTCAATTGTATACTAGATTATCTTAACATCATATATTAGAGATATTAGGTAGATATTGTTAGATATTGAGACACCCCAAGTGTAGTTTTGATGATAATTAAACAAATGAAGTGTACTAATCATGCTTATTGGGTGTGTGTGTGTATTAAAGTTTATTTTAAAAAATGAGTTTAAGGCAATGGAAGATAGAATTATATCAAGACAATTAGTGGTTGTATTGAGAGGTGTTGTAAAAGTCCTCTATTTTGAGAAAGACCTCCAAGCGCTACTTACGACTGGACTAGACCATGGGAGGGTGAACTAGCATATTTTTTGTGTGTTTGTGATTGCTAGTCTCTCACTTTTGCTATATATTTGCATACTTGGTTTAAATTTCAGTTGTGCTATCTATTGCAAATATTTGAGTTTGTTGATTAACATCCAAGTTAGATAACACTAGTTGGAATCGTAGATATTCATAGAGGAAATAATTTTAATTTGCAATTATTTTCAGATAACACTATTCATCTCTTTTTTGTGTTTGCTTGCCATTTACAAGATCCCTAACACGTGATATCAAAGCTCACGTTTATATAGATGACATCAACAATTGAGATGAGCTCTCACCCGAGATTTGATGGATCAAACTATTCATATTACAGAAGAAGCATGGTGGGATACATTAAGTCCCTTGACAACAATGCATGGTGTTTTGTAGAGGTTTCCTACCAAAAACCAACACCCGCGTCTCAATGGACAAGCCGAAAAGTGGACATGGCCATTATACACATTAAGGTAATGAATATTGTATTATGTAATATTGATGAGTTTGTGTTTGAGTATGTTTCAGAAACTACAACATATCAAATTTGGAGTCTACTTAAAGACAAGTGTGGAAAGGAATCAATTGATGAAGAGCCAATATTTGATGACTCGTGCTATATGATTCATATAAATGAACATGAGAGCGAGAGCGATTTAGACTCAGATGAGTCCAGTGATGTCTAGTGATGATGAAGAAGTGAATAAACACATGCATCATTGTCGCATGGGTAGCAAGGAAAACTATGACTCTGATTCTGATTTAGATGACAGTTAAATAGAGAAGGCTTTTAAATTGTTAAATAAAAATCATAAAAACCTTTATTTGATTTTTCCAAAATGGAAGAAGAATTATAAGAGTTTAGAAGATAATCATAATGTTTTGCTTAGTGATCATGACAAGCTTAAAATTGAATATGATGCTTTATTTCATGATTATGATTGTATGAAGAATGAGCATGCCATCTATGTTTCAAATTAGAATGGTAGAGTTGATTTGCTTAATTGTCTAAACACTTGGTATACACATTTCTTCATGATTTGCTAGATAGAATTTGTTATGATATGCTTGCAGATTTCATGAAGACATTCTCTTGGGATATGAATTTTTTATGACTTCAAAATTAATTAAGATATCAAGTTACCTTATTCATGTGTACATGATATGCTTCAACTCTTTTCTATGACTATACGATTCATGCATATACATTAGATATTGCCATACATTATTGTGTGACGTAATTTGGAGTATCATATTTTTGAACTTCATTTTGAATGTTGAATACGTTCTTCTAAAGGGGAATAAGATTTTAAACTCATTAAAAGAAAACATTGTGGATATATTTAGTCATCCCCTCTTGTCATCCTCAATGGATTTCGAGATTTGTGCTATACCATGAGTTTATGTTCATAGCCAGTTTAACAGTCATTTGGACGCTCACTTAAGATTGATTGTAATGAAATATTTCTTTTGTTGTTATGTGATGATTACTCATACGCATCTCTTATAGAGATATTTTTGTGGTACTTATACTTTTATCTTACGATTTATATCAATTTGCCTAATTGAGATATATATGAGATATTGAGTCATAAAAGTTCATGCTTAGATTTATCTCATGACACATTATATTCACACTTCACTTAGCTAATATATGCAATATTTTTGTGATGTGAGTGATCATTGATGACATGTGTCGACTCATGCTTATTCTCTTGTCATATGTGATGACAAATGAATTGTACTAATCATGATTATTGAGGGTGTAGGTATTAAAGTTTATATCAAAAGAATGAGTTCAAGGCAATGGACGATAGAATTATATTAAGACAAATGGAGCTTGCTCAAAGACATGAAGATATTAAAATTAAGAGCACATGGTCAAGATGGAAGTGTGGAGGAAGCTCGTTCAAGGCAACTCAAGAATTCAAGAGTCAACAACATGGAGATGAAAATCAAAGCTACATAAAAGCCAAAAAGAGTGATAATATTGATGTATTTTAGTTGATGTCTTTAGACTTATGGTAAGGCCTTGAGCTTGAGGCTCCACTCACATAGAAGCACTTTAAAAATGTTTTTACTTCAAAAAATTTTGAAAAAGTTTTAAAATGATTTTGATATAGTATCCCTTAGTTTTCTGATATAAATCTGTGTATCAGAAAATCAGTCGACTCATGGGAGTCGACTAGAGAGCTATTGATAGCTCTTGAGACTTTTAGGATTCTGTAGGAAATCGACTCTTGTTGTGCAGGAAGTCGACTTGCGGTCCAGAAGTCGACCAGTGAGTGTTCTGGAGTCGACTTCCAGTCCCCAATGGCTCAATTTGACTTGAACGTTGAATAGTCGTTGGAGATACGTTGGAGATTAAAATTAGAAGTCTGTTTTGTGTAGATTTTCCTTTTATAAATAGAGAGTTGGCTGAAATGTTTTGCAAGATTCATTGAACAATTTTAAAGCTATTTTCAAGTGATTTTGAGCTCTAAGCTCTCCAAATTTTTCTTGGCCAAAAGTGTTCTAAACTCTCAGCTTTTAAGCATGACTTATTTTTCTTGGCCAAATTGATTTCAATCTCACAAGAGCTTCATCTCTATTTTTTGAGATTGAATCAATTTTTTTATCTCCAAAGTGTTTTAATCTTTATTATGTTGAGATCTTTTGATCTCCAAATTGTTTTAATCTTGATTATTTTGAGATCATAAGATTTTCTTTAGCCACACACATACTCAAAAGATTCAATCTTAGTGGTTATATGAGCATTGTAACTCTTCAAAAGTGTAAGCTAAAATCCACACAAGGGTGTGATGGTAAAAGATTGATATTTGTTGTTATTGTTGGAAAAGACTCTTATGTGATGTCTTCACTTGGTGAGGATGTTGTACTTGAAAATCCTTGCTAAAGGTAAGGTGTTTGTATTAGCCCTCTAGTTGAGAGGGGTGGTAGAAGTCATCTATTTTGGGATATGCAATTGGTGGAACTCCAAGTATTGTTTGGGACTGGACTAGCCCACGGGAGGATGAACCAGTATATTTCTTGTGTGTTTGTGATTGCTATTGTCTCTCACTCTTGCTCTATATTTGCATACTTCGTTTATATTTCAATTGTGCTATCTATTGTAAATATTTGATTTTGTTAATTAAGATCAAAGTTAAGTAACACTGGTTGAAATCTTGAGCATTCATAGAGGGATTAATTTTAATTTACAATTATTTTCAAATAACACTATTCACCCACTTTCTAGTGTTTGCTTGCAATCTACAGAATCCCCAACAGATATTAGTTATATTCATGGATCATATCGCTCATTATTTACGGCTATTTTATGATCAGTGATGCACTTGATTAACCATCATGATTGCCATATTACTAAAAGACTTGTCATCTCCTATTGATTTATATTTTTTAAACTGCTAAAAAATTAAATGATTTTAAATGAAAGTTTTTTTAAAGAAATTTGTTAATTTATGTTTTTTAAAACTGCTAAATATTTAAATGATTTTTAAACGTTAAATTATTTATTTTTGGAAACATACCAAGTAATCATTGAAAACATTCTATTTTGTTGAATGTTTGTCTGGTCCGGAGAATGAGTATTTAGAGGCCGGCCTTTTTGTGTAAATTGATGACAAGATATATGTGTATCATAAAGATTAGTCTTAATTATTTTTATTTCCTTAATTAGTAATTACCAATAATGTACGGATCCTATTTTGTACTAGTCGTAGAGTCTTTATTTTTTATCGATGTTCCTTTTCTATTTGGTTGTAATATGTAACTCCATTTTAGGAGATGTTTTTCTTACTTTCAGACGGAAATGTAATAAATTTTAGTTTAAATTTTTATGTTTACTTATTAAAGAAATATACATGAAGAACTTGTATGGTGTTTATACATTGTATGTCAGACATATTTACTCAATTAGAGGAAAATAAGATTAGTCTTAATTATTTTTATTTCCTTAATTAGTAATTACCAATAATGTACGGATCCTATTTTGTACTAGTCGTAGAGCCTTTATTTTTTATCGATGTTCCTTTTCTATTTGGTTGTAATATGTAACTCCATTTTAGGAGATGTTTTTCTTACTTTCAGACGGAAATGTAATAAATTTTAGTTTTAAATTTTTATGTTTACTTATTAAAGAAATATACATGAAGAACTTGTATGGTGTTTATACATTGTACGTTAGACATATTTACTCAATTAGAGGAAAAAATACATCCAATTATGTAGTCTCCTTTTGATTTAAGTACATCACATGCATTCTGTTTGCTTCTTCAATATAGTGGGTAGCGGGACGTAACAGGTTTTGATGGTGACCTATACAAGTCTTATCAACCACTTTAACAGGTAACAAAATAATAAAAACATCCTAGTCTTATGAAATTTAATTTTAAAAATAACTCGCTCCTTGTTTTTCTTACAGATTCCTGATACGATCGCATGCAAGCGACGGCGGCAAAAGGGGAGTCAATGAGCGGCGATGGTAAAACCTAGAGTGGACAATGACAAAACTGTAATTTCTGCACACAATGGCAGATTTGTAATTCCTGTGCACAGCTGTACAACTGTAATTTTTGGGGTCTAGGAGCATATCTATAATTTTAGGCTGAAAACCCTTGGTCAGTGATATTTTGGTAATTTAAGGACGGCGGTTCATTAGGAGTTTTATTATTAAAAAGGGGGAGATTAGTAGGTGGGTTTAGGTGAAATTTGATGGAGAATTGAGTAAGAATAGGATTAGAATTGTTAGATCTAGTGGGAAAGTTCGGCTTTCTCTCAAATTGAAGCTTGAAAGAGTTGTCCTTCTCTGAAGAGTCCAACTATCATTGTATTTCCATTTTATTATCAATAAAAATATCTCTTTTCCCCCTAAAACCTCTCTTTTAGCCCTAAAATCCCACCTTCGCTATAAAAATCCAATCTTTCCACCAAAACCTTATTTTTATTCTACAAAACCCTAAAAAATCCTAACAAATTGGTACCAGAGCACGACGATTCTACGGCCATGATGGAAGCTCACCAAGTGTTTGATGAACTGTTACAAAGAGCTCAGGTATTACGGCAAGAAGAAAACAATCTCTATCAATATGAAAAATTTCAGTAGGCAGCTAAGTATGTTCTCGCAAAAACTCATTTTGACAACATTCTTACAGCTAAGAATGGAACTCAACATTTACAATATCTAATTAAATTGTTATTTGGTGACTAGATGCTACCAAAGTTGAATACATATGGCCCAACAAAACTCAAAGCTCAACAGTTGAGTAATTTTAATGTATTTTTATTTGTCTTTAGATCCTATGTAAAGCCTTAAATTGAACATTCACACTTAAGAACACTCAAAAAATATTTTAAAAATATTTAAGAGCTTTTTCTTAAGTTTTTAGAGTCGTATTAGAATATCCGAAAAGTAGTTAGCTAGTTCGTTACTATGGTCGACTAATGATCTCGGAAATTTCTGGCAAAATGTACTAGTCGACCATTGTTATCTAACTGGTTGACTAGGGGATGAACTGTAGTTGACTAGTAGCTTACAACGGTCATATTTGACTTGCTTTTTTGACTAGCCGTTGGAGGATATTTTGGATAGTATGTCTTTGGCATATTTTCACCATATATATAAAAGGTTTGGTCATGGATTTATTATCCATTGAATGAGCTAATTTTAAGAATTTTCAAGTGTTTTCTAAGCCCTCCAAAAGATTTCTAAGGTCAAAATTTTTGAGTGATTTAAAAAGCTTTTAAGCAATTGCTTTCTTAGCCTTTCTTGTTGTGATCTCCTCAAGCTTCATCTTGATATTCTCGAGATCACAACTTGGGTTTTACTTAGCCACATTACACTTCAAAAGCTTCAATCTTTTGGCTATAGAAAACTGTTGAGCACCAAAGCAAAGGTTTGTTAAATCCTTTAGTGAAAGAGGTGGTAAGTTTCATTGTGAAATTGATTGGTGAAATTGGTACTTAAGTTGTAATTTGAAAAAAGCCTCAAGTGTTAAGGTCCTCCTGTTGAGGTTGGCTGGTTGTAAAAGCCCTCAAAGTGTAAGGCAAGTTAGAAGTCCTCTCATTGAGAAGAGTCAATTGTAATCAACTCTTTGTGAGTATGGTTAGTAGATGTTGGACGTAGCCCATTGGATTGGGTGAAGCAGGGTAATTGTTGTGTGTTTGTGATTGTTCATTGTCTCTTATCTCGCTTGCTTGCTAATGTGTTTACTATCCCACTACATCTCTTTATAACAATTAATTGCGCTTTGTTGATTAAGTTTCAAGAGATGCAACACTCGTTGAATCTTCGGTAAACTTAGAGGGATTAATGTTTAGAAGTTTGATTATTATTGCATAACGCTATTCACCCCATCTAGTGTTTATTGACATTTCAAGACCCCCAACAAATGCCACCTTTAATACTCAGTCCATGAGCTCCCGTAGATGTCTAAAACCTTCCAAGAGACATGATTTTCTTTTACTGCTGAACCATTTAAACATATTCCAATAGCCGGCCATCCCATATTTGGACCAAAGAAGATGGAAACTCCACAATTCTAGAGTTTTCATAACCAAGCCACTCTACCTTTCCCTCACTACCTTAACTCATGCAGGTCCAGCATATATGCAAGTTTGGAACTCAACAACCCCATTTAAAGTTCGGATTTAGGCACGGACCGTGCTACAGGATAAACTGCTTACGAGTGCCAACCTTCTCAAGAAAGGGTGAGGGCATTATCATGGCTGCAACCCTTTCGTACTCCTAATGGAAACAACCAACCTCCTACTGCTATCATGTCATATTCCCTGTAAGTCTGGTCACATGTATGAAATGCTCACAACTTACAGACATGGTCAAACACATTGCATGATCTTCAGGGATATGTAGAACACAATTTATACCAAAGGCCGAGAGAAGATGATGGGACTGCTTAGTCATTACGGCCATCGGACACTATGGGCGGAGAGATGATTGTGAGTGATCCCAATCACCTGCTCAATTGTGCACAAAGGTCTATAGAATTTTAGCCTCAGAACCTCCCTACCCAGAGAAGCTAAAAGCAACATTCAACCTGCTAACAATCGGCAAGAGGCTACTCCCTGTATATGAGTGAATCCTTCCTTGCTGTAGTGTACTCTGCCCTCTCCACATGTATACCCTTGACAATGGACTACTCCCTTTTTCTATAATGTCTATCCTTATTCTTTCCTCATGCAAAATGGGTGCTCATCAATGCTTTTCCTTTAAAAACAGTTATCTTTTGAGATTTAAATGAGCCTGCAATAACAAAGTTCAGTTATGAAATATCAGAAGTTTGATCATTTAGGTTCATGTGATGGTCTGTATTAATGCTACCCGCCCACTTCTTCTTTTTTCTTCCCTTTCTACTATTTTTGCACTATTTCTAAAACCATACAGCAAAGAAATCCACTTAATCTGTTTGTTTATCTGTGAAATCTGCCAATCTCATTCATATGATTTAGTAATCCTTCATTAAATAAGTGGTAAATAAATCACAAAAGAGAATAAAACATTTACTTGAGGATATAAACAAACAGATCAAGCGGAGCCACATCCACACTACATGATTAAGTCATCAAAATATCTAAATAGATCCTTCTGCATTAATATTCTGAAATCATGTTGTAAGGTTTTCTTTTAAATACACTTATTTCATTAAAAATGTGATTAAGTCCAAAACTGTAACATTTGATGAGTGTGTGATCGTAATTTAACCCTAAGTACATGAAGACATTACCATATATATGTAATCATAGTTGATATCAGAAGGTTGGTTCTGGTCATATGAGTGTGCATGACAACTAATTGTTCCAAGCCATCCAGCCATGTGGAATAGATGGACAGAGTTGATAACATGAAACCATTTTGCAAAACAAGACTTTAATGAAGACCACTTTAGCAATTGATCTTCTCTTTATCTGTTGTAATTTCTAAAGTAATACTAGCAGGGATGCACTTAGGAGCTTTATGGAGTAAATCACATGAACATTCAACCTTTCTCATACCATTGTTCCTTGTTTCTCTATCTCCTTCAACGGGCCTCTTAAATACCTCAACCCAACCACCTCAACAAAAAAGGTAAAAGAAATATCAGCCCCGCTTCTTTCTTGATAGTTTTATGTGTGCCTTCCATTGACATGAAAATTTTACTATAACATACTTCAGAGTTCAATGTCTTGTTCTGCAGGTAACTAGGCACATATCCTAGATCTTGATGGTTCACCTAATGAAGTGTGGAGTCTAGGGACCTTTTATCTGAAATAAATAGCCAACTGCAGAGATGATTTTTTGTCTTACTCTTTTCCACAAGAAAGGTTTAAAAATAACAAAGAAAAAGACGGGCAAAAATCTTTATTTTTATGAAGTTGAATTCAGCTCCTTGCGAGGTTGACATGCGGATGATAGACAGTTAAAGAAAGCCAGTGGTTTTCTCAACTTTCCATAGTCCTTTATAGACAGACAATCCTCTTTCGTGGGAAAGAGACAACAATGATAATGGTACATGACTAAATTAAAAAGACAAGAAAGAAGTGAAGTGGCGCTAACATTGACTATGGTTGGTGATCTGGTTGGTATTACAGTGATGATGGCACGGCACTGGCAGAATAAATTTCAAAAGTGATGGCAGCAACAAACATGTTGAAGACACTAGCTCGACTCTAGGCCTGATGACTGTTTGGCAATGATGATAGAAATTAGAAAAAGGTGTGCTAGCATCAGTGACAACACAATTAAAGGTAATTCCAGCGCAGAGATAATGTTAATCAAAGTATCATTGGGTGCATAATGGTGATAGCCATGATGATTGTGGTGATAGCAACAGAGGAAAGTCAATGTAGGTGATGGTGGTGGTGAAATCACAAGGTGGTGTTCTGGTGGAATGACTGTTGATCTGTATAGCACCATAAAATGGTAATTATAATAGTGAAGGTAGCAGCGAAGAGAATAGAACTAATACAACACAAGCCGATAGAAGCCTCAACATTGCTGCTGATAGTATTGCTGCTGATACTGATGCCAATAAGCAGTGATAAGAGCTCATGGACTTAGAATGCACGACAAATTGAAATTTTTGAGATTGTTGACAGATTTAGAAATTTGCCATCAGGACGATGAAATGTCTACATATGATCCATCCTTATCTTTCCAATTTCAGTGTGCAACCAGATCATAGAGGCAAATTCCAGGCATCTTTTTGTTCCTCCTTAATTCTTTTGTCCCAAAACTTACGATTTAGGTTCCATGTTACTCTTGATATCCTTCCGGCTCCAGATAGTTCACAGAGAAAACCCCAAAAACATCATTGGATGTTTACGAATAAAACAGTCATCCAATAAGCGAGTTTCAGTTTTAACAGGTTCCGAATATGTTTCTAAATAACAGTAGAGAGTTCTCTATCGGGGATTTTTTTTCTTTAATGGAATTGCTAATTTTTCTCTTAGTTGAAAGTGAGGAAGAGTGAAGCTAGAGTGAATATTAGATCTCAAGAGTCTTAGGTATCTAGTTATATAGGTCACGAATTTTCTGAATTGGATAACCAAAATAAATATACAATGCCCTTATTGTAAAATGTGCCTCACTTCCCATTCATTAGCTCCAGATAGGGCTGTTGACGTTCGACGAACTACTCGTGAACAAGCTCGGTACATGTTCGTTTACGTTCGTTCAAGAAGCTTAATGAACAAGCTTGAACAGATTTTTATAGATCGGTTAGTAAATGAACAGAGCTTGAACATAACTGTGTTCGTTCATTTATGTTCGTGAACAAGCTCGTTAAGTGTTTGTGAACAAGCGCATTAAGTGATGTTTATGAACAAGCTCGTTAAGTGATCGTGAACGAACATGTACCGAAAATAATAAATTTAGACAAATACTATATTTTTTACTATGCTTGGAATGGATGTATGTAATAGGATTTATGGAGCTATTATGCTGAATTTGTTTGTTTTTGTGCTGCAAATATTTAATCATTTTATTTAATTGATTTAGTCAGTTGCAATTATTATGATTAAATATTATTATTCCTGATTAAAAAATTGACGTTCATTTGTTTGTTTGAAAATCTGTTCATGAACATGATTGATTGTGTGTTCACGAACATGTTCATGAACATGTTCACGAACAAGCTCGATAATTCTTGTTAACGAACAGAACGTTCGATGAACTACTCGTGAACTACTCGTGAACAAGCTCGGTAAATGTTCGTTTACGTTCGTTTACGTTCGTTCGATAAGCTTAACAAACAAGCTTGAACAAGTTTTTAGAGCTCGGTTAGTAAACGAACAGAGCTTGAACATGGATTTTGTTCATGAACAAAACCAAGCTACCTGTTCAAGCTCGTTCAAGCTCGTTCGTCAACAACCCTAGCTCCAGACAAAAGCATTCTCTTCTTTAATTTTCAGAGTTTTCATTTTCCTTCCTCTATCACCATCTTTTACAAAATTAAATATTCTAAGATGTCCAACATTTCCACGCATGAGTCCACATAACAAAACAAATACTCATGTAAATCATGTGCGTATGTCGCATGTTACTGTAGAATATCTTACCATGCTTCATTTCAGAAGATATGTGGGTTGATGTCTACAGGAGAAATACCACATTAAACGTCCCATGAAACGAAAACTAAAGCTGAAACTACTGACCATTTTAAGTTTTCTAAGTTCCATCCTGGCAATCCTTCCCCTCCATCTGCACTGAGTGACAATCGCAGCCTTCTTCAGCTTTTTATGGTAAGAATATGCTCTGTGCCTTCGCCATTGAGTCTGATCAAGACATGAGTAATATTCATATACGATATAACACATGAGAAAATAATTTCATTGATTTTATATAACGTAAGCACGACAGTAACCTGAATCATGGTTGCAGCTCTGGTTCGTTTTCTAAACCTGAACTCGTTCCGAGCAGCCATAGCCCTGAGGCCAGTTTGGATGACAAGAACTGAAATCCTTAAACATGTATAGGCCTTCTTAGCCAGATACCTGCGTGATTCTTTGTCTATTTTAATTGCAGCAGCCTCCCTTCTCATTTGTAGGTACAATTTCGAAGCCAATCTTCCTGCAAGTATGAGTTAATAGCAAATGAAAACGAAAGAGAACAAAGCCCACAAGGTAAAGATATCAGGAGCACCTCTACATAATGACTGCAAGACAATAGAAGATATCCGCATTGCAACAAATTTTTTCCTGGTAATATGTGTTCGGATTTGATTCTGAATAGTTTTAGCAGCATTGCTAAGCACTTCAGCCCTTTGAGCATCTAACTCCGCCATTTGACCAGCTCTAAGAAAGACCTTTGTTTGGCCTATCTGGAAAAACAGATGAAGTCAATTAAATAACCAAAAGAAACATCATGCTAGATTTTACACAGCCAATGCACAAGCAATGCATACTAGCATGTCGTTGGCAAGCATAAGAAGAATAAGACATAATTAAATTAGAACTAGTGATATCTGGTAAAGTCCCCAAACTGGACATGTATCAAAAAAATTAAGGGATCAGATCATGCTCTGAATTCACCTGATAACCCTTGAGCCCCAACTTTTCCAGAATCTTGCTGCATGCAACCTTTTCCTCAATGCTGTTCAATAATGGATAATGTAGATTAAGTTGCACAAACAGAATACTGAAAGAGTTCAAGAAATATGATGAATTGATCGATAAAGATACTGGAATTCATTATTGAAAGTAAACTAAAAGAGAAACTTACTGTCCTTCCAAAGCTTCAGGAGCAAGAATGCCAAAGCGGGTAAGAAATTCAAAAAAAGTGCGACGGGTAGGATATCCAGCACAACTGATTCTGATGGCCTCCAGCACACCCTAATCAGAATCATAGAAAACACTCATGAAATGGATGTGAAATATGAAATTGTTTCACTGTAAGGACTCACCCAATGGTGGTCAATCTAAGTTCAACATGAACTTACACCACAGCGCAATTGTTGCATGACGTTTACATTCTCAAAGATGGCAGGTTTCAGAAGATTGTTTGGCTTCACACATCTGATGTAATGAGGTTCTGTAGAGTTCAAAGTTTCCATCAATGATTGTAGTTGCAACTGCAGAGAATGGACCATGGCCGAGTTAATTACATTTATTGGTAAAAACATGATGATAGTAATGACATCTAGAATATCATTAAACCCCTTTTACAAGTTATTGAGGCATATTACCCCAGATCTTAAGATGAATGAAGAAAAGATTATGCACCTTAAAACGAGAACCAATAGAGGAGAACTTAGAAGATTTGGCTGATTCTACAGGTTGATGAGGGAAAAGGCCTGATACAAATGGGCATTTCGAGGCACTCAATAACTCCTGATATTCCGCCACCACGTAGTCTTTGTTTTTGTCTAAAAACTGGTCAGATTGGTATAAAACCTATAACAAAGATAATGGATTCATTATAATAGTCATCAATATCTGTAAAAATCTCCGCACATACCCCGAATTACCCACCTCTCCCGCATAATGGCATATGGTAAAATCAGTCCGAGAGAGCTTTGGCTTTACAAAGCGCTTGTGGACTTTAAACGTCTGATAAAGTTTCTGAGCAAAGGTTTCATGAGTCGACTTCGGAAACATACTGGAAAGAAAACGGAATGATTAATGATAGAAGATAGCAAAACAGATCCACTGTCTTTTTTTTAAAGAGGCTGCACTGAGTTTGTCAGATGCTAAACAGGGAAGTTGAGCTCCTCAATCGTCTGTTATGAATTCCATTTGGCTTCGGCCCTTAGTTAAAGAGAAAACGAACAAGAGCAATAACTTCATGATAAAAAGCAGTAACTTTGACATTAAAGTAGTATTAATATTTCTTTTATATGTATAGCATTCTTTATATTCCTAGAGTGCTTTAAAACAAATTTCAAATAGGTGGGAAATAAATAAGTAAATATATAGATAATAAATTCGGGAGCTTAATTAAAAAGGTTTCCTGCTAATAAAATATTAACAGAAACAGGAGCTTTGCTCAAAGGTAACATGTGCATACCATGCTTCATCAAGCAGGGCAACAATCCCACCAGGTTTCTGCAAAAGAAAGTAAAGCTTGTGATTAATTTCCAACACGTTGCCGCTGCCAAGGAGCCTATGTTTACCAGAAAGACGTTCATTTCCCACAAAATGACAAAAAAGAAATATTAATAAGCTAATGTCATTGGCTAAGAAATATATACTTTATCAAAACACATTGATTTCTTCCAATTTTACAATAATAAAGAAGAAACCCACCATCCAACTAATATCTTTATAGGAATAATAAGTTTAATTCACGGGTTTAGCTGGAAGATGTTTGAACCATTCTACAACAGAATAGATAGTATCTTACCATAGTTTTCTTATTGATTGTGACCCCCTGTAACAAACAACAACAGTAACAAATCCTTTATCCCAAATCTTTGGGGTTGGCTGCACGGATACCTCGTCCAATTCAGCTCCATTAGGTACCATCTGCCATATTGACTTAATAGCTAGCTTTTCCTTTTTGACCACTTCATGCCATGCTTGTTAAGCCCTCCCAAGCATTCTTGCTCCATCAACTACAATGATATCAATCATCTCTGTAACTGTCCATTTCATTGGGCCCGTTTAATAACACCCCCCCCCCCCCCCCTTTTTTCCTTGCAGGCTCGTCTCAAAACTCGGGCTTCTCTTCTCGTCGTTTCGTCTGTTGCCCCTCACTTCGCTCGACAAGCCCATTAGGGCTTGCGTTCATTCTCTCTCTCTCGATACGACACTCGGAGGCCCTCGTCGACCTTGCTCTCATATCGCGCACGTCGATGGGGCCTTCGATGGGCTTCCGAGCCCCTCTCCGTCATTTGTCCTTGCCGACGACACCCGCAGTCCCCTCTCTCCCCTCTGTAGCTCTGCAGCGGCCATGATGGCCTTGCTGTGACTGTGGCTCCTTGGGATGATTTCTGTGGCTATATAACTCCTCATCCCACTCCTTCTCTCGGTTACATGCCCTGTAAGTATCTTTCCACTTTTCTTCTCAGCTGCTAATTGATTTCCGCGGCTCTTAGGGTTGATTTCTGTGGCGATTTCCTCAGATTTGATATGGCTTTCGTTCTTAATTATCGTGTGTTCTTCGGTTTTCGATTTCGGTAGACTTTATCTCCCTTATGCTCAGTTTTTCCTTTCGATTTCTGCATGCTTTTATTGAGATGCGTTCGGTGGTTTCGTGAGAAAAATGGGATTTTTACAAAAGGAAAAGGATGATTTTGGAGAGTGGAGTAGAGATTGAGCCCTACGATAGTTTAGTGGGGTTGGTTTCCCTCGTCTACTTGTCGTAGGGTCCTGGGATCCTCGCTTGGGTTGCGCTGGCTTGCAGTCTGTCCCTTTTGCTTGCTGATTTTGGGTTTCGGTGGCTCCTTGGTTGCGGTTTGTCCCTTGCTCGCTGAAATTGGGGTGATGTGGCCCCCTCTTGCTTGCGGCATGTGGCCCCTTGCTGATTGTGCTTGCGGCTTGTTGTTTCTTGTTGTCGTTTGAGTTCAGCTGAGGGTTTTGCTCCCTGTTTTGGGTTGTTATTGAGGTTTACTTGGGATATGAGCCCTGTTCCCCGTTATCTTGACCAGTAGCCCCTAGCCCCTTGCTAAAGACACCGTGGATTTTGCCGTAGCCACGGGTCCCCCCACCGCGTGATGAAAAGACCCCCGATCTGATCCCAAATGGCTTGGAGCCATTATGAGTTGACTTTTGAGTTTTCCCGTATCAAACAGATGTGGTGTTGTCTTGTTTACTGGTTCATTGCATGAAACGTTTGGTGCTTTATTAACAGTTCGGTTTGGAATATCATGCCATGAGAAACGTACATACCTTTACTTTATCACATGACAATTTCATTATCATGTTGTCTCTTGAGCTTGCTAGAACCATGAAATTTAATATTGTGATTAAATTGCGTAGTCCCTGGGTTGTCACATGTACGGCAGTGGAATATCTTGAGGTTGATTCTTGACTTAACAAGTTGACTCATGACTTGACTACGCAGTTCGACTAATATTAAACTTAAGACATCTCACGACACTAAAATTAATAAAAGGTTAATTTGTACTTGACTCACCGGGTTTCGAGAAACTTATGATCGAAGGAGTGCGGGAGCAACTGGAACCTGATCTACAGCCCCCAGGTTAGGGAGACGTTCATCTTTCGATGGGTCCTGAGTCCGAGGGGCAGACAGGGATGGCCATCTTGACCCCGTCATAGGCCACAGTGTTACACCTCTTACAGTACGGTACTTTCTTTTTTAGAACTCGGTCTGAAGTCGCACCCTCACGATCCAGGTAGCTCCCAGTTGCACATCGTGCTCGCCTTCATAAGTCACGACCTAGGACTGGTTTATAGTAGCAGTTACCTCCTTACAGTAGTTGAGAAATTAAATGCTTATTACATGCTTTATTTTAGTACCATGTCATTATAACTGATGCTCATGTTTCCTTTCTACACTATTATTATCATGATGTTGTTTGGCTAGATATTGTCTACTCCTCTGAGCTGTGGTACTTCTGTTGTCCACTTAAGTGACATACAGGATTACCCAGAAGCATTGGAGTCGGAGTTTCCGATTCAGGACGCCATGCGTTGAGTTCGATCTGCTCGTGAGTGCCCTCGTAGCTCTCCGTTTTAACTTTTGGGTTTAGGCTTGGAACGGGCTCGTGAGTTATACTTTTGTTTCCCTGCTTTTAAATTCAGTTTTATATGTGAGTATCTCTTTACCTTTCTTTCTATTCTCTTTGTTTTCACTGGCACATTAAAGACCTGCACACACTTTCACGATTATGGCGACACCCGGGAGGCTGGGCGTTACAAAGTGGTGGTCCATGCAGGTTCGCGCAATCGCCTCGTGAACAGTGTAGAATGGCCAGGAAAGTACGAGTTTAAGATACTCACTGACTCGATCTTGGCGTATAATACAGGTGTATGAAAGTGTACATACACAAGAGACTTAGACCGTCCAGGAGAGCGCTCATGGCTTCAGGATCAGGATCAGGGTCCGGTGACGTCGGGTCGAACACTGTGCACCAGATTTCGGACGCAGCCTTGCGAGAGATGGTCCAGTCGATTCAGAGGGAACTTAGGGACGACGGATTTCAGCAGTTTCGATCACTGCGACCGCCGGTGTTTACAGGACTGGAGGACGCTCTGGCTGCGGAGGGGAGGATGCGCTCGATTACAAATATGCTGAAGGCAGCAGAGGCATCCCCAACCTTGTGGGTTGACATGGCGAAGCTCCAGCTGACTGGAGAGGCCAGGAACTTGTGGGGATGTTGTAGATGACCAAACAGTGCAGCCGATCTCTTGGGATACTTTCAAGGAGTTCAATGCCTAGTATTTCTCACCGAAGGCACAGATGGAACTAGAGGCTCAGTTCATGAGCCTGCAACAGGGCTCCATAACGATAGAGGAGTATGATGCTGAGTTTTCCAAGCTCAGCAGATGCATATCTCGACGCATAGCAGTTGACCATGTCTTACGTGTGTGTTTGCTAACTATTGGCATTTCAGATTCGCCAAGGACGCGATGTCCACCCCTCGGACTCGGGCCAAGAGATTTCAGCAGAGCCTGGACATCGATATTCGCGACAAGCTGGTGGGTTCAGGTTGACGACCCACGCTGACATACTCTACACAGCTCGAGAGTATGAGTACGTACAGCGGGAGCGAAGGCGTCAGGCTAGGGTCCCTTGGAGACGACCACCACCACCTTCAGCAGCTTATATAGGATCCAGTCCGACGGCCACCTGCCCCTACCAAACAGCTCCACCGGCCTATCCAGCAGTCTCAGTTCAAGAGACCACCACCTCAGCAGCAGCAGCAGCACCAGCAGTAGCAGCAGCGATGCCATGTCCTGAGCTGCCATCATTGCAGCAAGTCTGGGCACGTCAAGACGGAGTGCAGGTTGCTCCTAAACATATACTTCATCCGCGAGGCCCGGGACCATGCCGCCAGATATTGCCCATGGAGGGATCAGAGACCCACCGCCCAGCTTCGACGTCAGCACCTACCTCAGTTGGAGGCACTCAGCGTGGACCTCCACTTCCACCTCAGCAGAGAGTGTTTCAGCAGGCCAAACCACGGGCTCCACCTTTCAAATGCCAGACATTCCCCATGACCGCTGCAGAGGCCGACACTACCGGCCAAGTCATCACAGGTATATCTGTTTTTATTTTCAGTAATTGTTTATTTCCTGCATTAGTCGCAGCATGCTTAGACTTAGTGCCTATTACCTTAGTGCTGGTGGCTTGCAAGTCTGCCCTTGCATTGTTCGACTCAGGGGCTTCTCGTTGCTTCATATTCAGACGTTTCGTCGACCAACATGAAGTTCCTGAGTCACCACTCACTTCCGGTTAGGACGTCAACACAGGCGGAGGAGTGATGAACACGTCCAGCGGTTGTTCCTCTTGTTCCGTTATGATATGCGAACGAGAGCTTTATGCGGATTTCTTGATCATTGAGATGCCGAGTTTTGAGGATGTCTTCAGGATGGACTGGCTAGGATCATTTTACGCCACCATCGACTGCCGACGTGGGGTGGTGATGTTTGAAATGCCTGATCATCCGAAGTTCGAGTTCGTCAGAGGAATCAGATCAGCAAGACCGACCAAGTTCAGGGCCAGACCAACCGAGGCGGTAGCGGCTGATATGGATGCAGAGCCAGAGAAGCCAGAGGTTATGCGGAAATTCCTTGATGTGTTTCCAGAGGAACTTGCAGGTTTGTCCCGGACCGTGGTATTGAATTTCCGATTGATTTGTTGCGAAGAGTCCAGCCCATATCTAAGAAACTTTATCGCATGGTGCCATCGGAGTTGGAAGAAGTGCGGGCCCAGTTGGAGAATCTTCTGCAGAAGGGATGGATACAAGCTAGTGTATCATATTAGGATGCGTCAGTGTTAGTAAAGAAGAAAGATGGGACCAGACGCATGTGCATTGACTACATGGAGCTCAACAAGGTTACGTTGAAGAACAAGTATCCTCTTCCTCGTATTGATGATTTGTTTGACTAACTTGGTGGGTCAGGTGTTTACTCAAAGTTGGATCTCAGGACCGCTTACCACTAAGTGAGGATTAGGAAGGAGGATGTGCCTAAGACTGCATTTTGGACCAGATATGGGCACTATGAGTTCTTGGTAATGTCGTTTGGCGATACGAATGCACCAGCAGTGTTCATGAGTCTGATGAACCTGGTGTTGTATGAGTACCTGGATAAGTTCGTAGTGGTTTACATTGATGACATCATAGTGTACTCAAGGAATAGGTAGAAGCATGCAGAACATTTAAGGAAGGTGCTTGGGACCTTGAGGCGTCACAGTCTGTATGCCAAGCTCAGCAAGTGTGAGTTTTGGTTCAGCAATGTGGCCTTTCTAGGCCACGTGGTGTCTAGAGAAGGTATCTCTGTGGATCCAGAGAAGGTGTCAGCAGTACAGAAGTGTCCAACCCCTACGTTAGTGACGGAGATTCGGAGCTTCTTAGGACTCGTTGGATATTATCGGAGATTCATTCATGACTTTTCGAAGATCGCGGAGTCGATAACGCGGTTAACAAGGAAAGATGTGGTATTTGTGTGGACCAAGGCATGCAACGATGTATTTGAGGAGCTGAAGAGGATGTTGACTTCTGCGCGATACTGATTATTCCACATCAGATGGGAGGATTTGAAGTTTTGTGTGATGCATCTAGTAAGGGTCTCGGCTGCGTGCTACACCAGCATGGCCGAGTCGTGGCATATGCGTCCAGACAGCTGAAGGTCCATGAGAGAAATTACCCCACGCATGATCATGAGTTGGCGTCAGTTATTTTTGCCTTGAAGATCTGGAGGCACTTTTTGTTGGGAGAGCAGGTGAAGGTGTTCACCGACCACAAGAGTCTGAAGTACATGTTTACTCAGAAAGAGCTGAACATGCGACAGCGTCGGTGGGTCGAGTTCATGGCAGACTACCACATTAACCTTCAGTACCACCCTTGGAAGGTCAATGTTGTACCTGATGCGCTGAGTCGTCTACCAGCAGTGATGACCCTTACGACTCAGTGGAAGCTTTAGCAGGAGATCAGGGAGATGTAGATAGAAATGGCGCCACCAGGAATGACTGCTGATCAGGGAGATGTAGATAGAAGTGGTGCCACCAGGAATGACTGCTTCTTTAACGAACCTACAGATTTCGTTAACATTGGTGGACAAGATCAAGGCCGTGTAAGTAGGGAATGCAAGGTTGCAGAGGATCAGAGAGTCGGTACTATCGAGGCAAAGACCAAAATTTCATGTCCATGAGGACGGGTCCTTGAGGTACGACAGCAGGATATGTGTGCCATCTGGAGATATCAGGGAGGAACTGTTGAGAGAAGCTCACAATTCTCTATATTCCATTCATCTAGGCAGAACAAAGATGTACAATAACTTGAGGCAGCACTATTGGTGGCACATAATGAAGAGTGTTGCTTGGAGTATCGCAAAGTGTATCTTATGCCAACAGGTGAAGGCTGAGCATCACCATACCGATGGGCTCAATTTGCTTTTTCCCTCCATGAGATGAGCCCAGTGCATTGGACCGATGGATTAGAGAACTGAGCTGGCCCAAAAAGCGCTTGGGGACTCTATCTATTCCAGAGTGAAAGTGGCAGCATATCACGATGGACTTTGTGACTGGTTTACCTCGGAGTGCGAGACATAATGATGTCGTTTGGGTAATCGTTGACCGGTTGACCAAATCAGCTCATTTTATACCATTCAGGGTAGGCCAGTCAATGGAAACGCTTGCCAGGGAGTACACGGAGGAAATTGTGAGACTACACGGGTTTCCTGTCAGCATTGTCTCAGATAGGGACACTCGGTTCACTTCTCACTTCTGGAAGAGTTTACAAGGACGCATGGGCACACAATTGAGTTTCAGCATGGCGCATCATCCACAGACGAACGGGCAGTCGGAGCGCACAATCCAGATTTTGGAATACATGATGCGTGCTTGTATGTTGGACTTCAAGGGGTCATGGAAAGATCGCATACACCTCGACGAGTTTGCATACATCAGTTATCAGGCCAGCATTGGGATGGCCCCATTTGCAGCACTGTACGGGAGAAAGCGCCGATCACCACTAAAGCTGGGATGATATGGGTGATCGAGAGCTTGTTGGGCCTGAGATGATTGTGGAGGCAATTGGTGTGGTATGAGTTATCCGAGAAAAGCTACAGCTGGCACAGGACAAACACAAGCATTGGGCGAATTCAAGGCTGCAACATCTGGAGTTTCAGCCAGGTGATCATGTCTTCTTGACGATCTCACCTAACAGAGGAATGATCTGTTTTGGTCAGACAGGAAAACTTAGCCCGCGGTACATTGGGCCTTTTGATGTACTAGAACGAGTGGGGAAGTGGCTTACAGACTTGCACTGCCTCCATCTCTGGAAGGTGTACATAATGTATTCCATATATCCTAGCTACGAAGGTATATGGGCGACCCAATGCACGGGATTGATCACTCAGAGATAACTGTGCGGCTGGACTTGTCTCATGAGCAGCAACCTGAGAGAATCATCAATTTACAGCAGAAGGCTCTCAGGAGCAAGACCGCCCACCTGATAAAGGTGATATGGCACAGAGACTCACCTGGAGAGTCTACTTGGGTGAGGAAAGATGAGATGAGTGAGATTTTTCCTTATCTGTTTGTTGTATCTTAGTTTGTTGTAATTTCGAGGACAAAATTTTTTGTAAGGTGTGTAGAATATAACGACACATTTCATTGGGCCCGTTTAATTAAAACCCCCTAGTTTTTTTCCTCACAGGCTTGTCTCAAAAGAAGCCCGCTCGGGCTTCTCTTCTCGTCGTTTGGTTCGATGCCCCCTCGCCAGTGTTCTAAATATCGGTCCGATATCCGATATATCGGCCGCAATATCGGAATTATCATTGGGCCGATACGATATCGGTTGTTTTAATGCGGTTTCCGATATTTAAGGAAATATCACCGATATATCTGGTTTGGGCCGATATTGTGGCCGATATTTACTTTTGGAATATCGGCCGCTATTCATTGTTTTTAAAGTTTGGTTAGCAGGTCGGTCCACTGAAAATTAGATTCAACCCGACCCAAATCCATTAGTTAAAACATAAGGCCATCGGGGGTTTGGGGAGAAAATCGCGAGTTTGCCCTAATCAACGCTCAGCTACTCAAGCGGCTCTGCTCCTCAAGCTGCTTCAATCAGCCCCATCAATTGAAATTTTCTGGTGGAAGTCGATCGCGGTTCGCCGTCCGGTGTTCAATCCTTGCAAGAGAGTGTTTTCCGATCAAGGTAAGTATTCGGTCCTTTTTTTTCATTTTTTTCAGTTTTGGGGGTTTTGTCGATTGAGCTTCGACATACTGCGTTCAATCGTTGCAAAAGAGGGTTTTTCGATCAAGTTAAGTATTCGTTCCATTTTCCATTTTTTTCCAAATTTTTTTCATTTTTTTTATTTTCGTCCTTCCAGTTTTGGGGTTTTTAGTTGATTGAGCTTCGACATATGACGTTCGATCTTCGCAATGGAGGATTTTTCGATCAAGTTTAGTATTCTTTACCCTTTTTCTTTTTTTCTTTTTTCCTTTTATGATTTTTAAATTTTTATTTTTACATTTTTACAGTAGACTTTTACATATTGGATGTTTTTTTATTTTTCAGGTTTTTTTCAGTTTTTCCGTTTATCATATTTGGTTTGCCACAATTGCCATCTGCATAAATGGGTGCACTCTGTCAAATAAATGTATTTTATTTTAGAGTTGCAAGTTGCAGCAGATTTACTTACTAATTTGACTGCAAGCAAAAAAAAGTGTGGAAGAGGGGGAATAATGAGGACTGGAGTATCAATCTGCTCACTTGAGGGGAATAGTTTTTTGCATCTTGGATCATTTCAGTTTTGGGTACTTTAAACAATACATTCTATAGTTTATATTTTCCTAGATATGTCTAAGCTTTTATTTGATATCATTTTAAGTCTCTGATATGACACTCTGATATTTAGTCAATATATCTGATATTCATGTTTAACGAGAGAAGTCTAAGCAAAACATATGTTTATTTGAGTTAGTATAGTTTATATCTTCTAAGATACATCTATGCTAGCATATATCATCATTTTTAAGCCTCCAATATGACATTCCGATATTTAGTCAATATCCCCGATATATCCCCGATATCCGCAATCCGATATCAAATTTCCTAGGCCGATATGCGACGGATATCCGATATTTAGAACACTGCCCCTCGCTTCGTTCGACAAGTCCGTTAGGGCTTCCGCTCGTGCTCTTTGTCTCGATAAGACACTCGGAGGCCCCCCGCCATCCTTCGTCTCATATCGCACACGTCGGTAGGGCCTTTGATGGGCTTCCGAGCCCCTCTCCGTCCTTTGTCCTTGCCGACGACACCCGCAGTCCCATATCTACCATCTATGGCTCTGCGGAGGCCATGATGGCCTTGCTGGGACTGTGGCTCCTTGAGATGATTTCTACGGCTATTGAACTCTCTCGTCACCCTCCTTCTCTTGTTACATGCCCCGTAAGTATCTTTCCACTTTTCCTCACGACTGCTAGTTGATTTTCGCGGCTCTTAGGGTTGATTTCTGTGGCGATTTCCTCGGATTTGCTGTGGCTTTCATTCGTAATTATCGTGGGTTCTTCGGCTTCGATTTCGGTAGACTTAATCTCTCTTACGCTCAGTTTTTTCTTTTTATTTATGCATGCTTTTACTAAGATGCGTTCGGGGGTTTCGTGAGAAAAAAATGGGATTTTTACAAAAGTAAAGGGATGATTTTGAGGAGTGGAGTAGGGTTTGAGCCCCTATGGTAGTTTAGTGGGATTGGTTTCCCTTGCCTACTTGTCGTAGGGTCCCGGGGTCCTCGCTTGGGCTGCGCTGGCTTGCAGTCTGTCCCTTTTGCTTACTGATTTTGGGGTTCGGCTCCTTCGTTGCGGTGTGTCCATTGCTCGCTGAAATTAGGGTGTTGTGGCCCTCCCTTGCTTGCGGCTTGTGGCCCCTAGCTGACTGTGCTTGCGGCTTGCTGTTTCCTGCTGTCGTTTGGGTTGAGAGTTTTGCTCCATGTTTTGGGTTGTTGAGATTTACTTGGGATATGAGCCACGTTCCTCCGTTATCTTTGACCAGTAGCCCCTAGCCCCTTGCTAGAGACCCCGTGGATTTTACCGTAGGCACGGGTCCCCACACCGCATGATGAAAAGACCCCGATCTGATCTCAAATGGCCTAGGCCATTATGAGTTGACTTTTGAGTTTTTACTTATCAAACAGATGTGGTGTTTTCTTGTTTACTGATTCATTGCATGAAACGATTGGTGCTTTATAAACAGTTCAGTTTGGAATATCATGTCGTGAGAAACATCTATGCCTTTACTTTATCACATTCTAGTTCCATTATCATGTTGTCTCTTGAGCTTCCTAGTACCATGAAGTTTAATATTGTGATTAAATTGTGTAGTCATTGGATTGTTACATGTACGGCAGTGAACTAACTTGAGGTTGATTCTTAACTTAACAGGTTGACTCATGACTTGACTACGCAGTTTGACTAATATTAAACTTAAGACACCTTACGACACTAAATTAATAAAAGGTTAATTTCTACTTGACTAACCGGGTTTCGGGAAACTTATGATCAAGGGAGTGCAGGAGCGACTGTGACCTGCTCTTCAGCCCCCAGGTTAGGGGGACGTCCATCTTTCGATGGGTCCTGAATCCGGGGGCAAACAGGGATGGCCATCTTGATGGGTCCTGGAGCCCAAGTCACAGGTCACAATGTTACAGCTCTTACAGTACGGTACTTTCTTCTTTTGGACTCGGTACAGGGTCGCACACTCGCGGTCCAGGTAGCTCCTAGTTGCACACCGTGCTCCCCCTCATAAGTCACGACTAGGACTGGTTTACAGTAGCAGTTAGCCCCTGACAGTAGTTGAGACATTAAATGCTTATCACATATTTTATTTCAATACCATGTCATTATAAATGTCATTATATTATAACTGCTGCTCATGTTTCCTTTCTGCACTATTATTATCATGTTGTCGTTTGGATAGATAATGTCTACTCCTCTGAGCTGTGGTACAACTTCTGTTGTCCACTTAGATGATGTACAGGATTACCCAGAGGCATTGAAGTCGGAGTTTCCGATTAAGGACGCCAAGTGTTGAGTTCAGTCTGCTCGTGAGTGCCCTCGTGGCTCTCCTTTTATACTTTTGGGTTTAGACTTGGAGCGAGCTCGTGAGTTGTACTTTTGTTTCCCTGCTTTTAAATTCAGTTTTATATGTGAGTATCTCTTTACCTTTGTCTTCTCTTTGTTTTCACTGGCATATGCGGGACCTGCACACACACTTTCACAATTGTGGCGGCACCCAAGAGGCGGGGCGTTTCAATCTCAACTGATGCACTAAATGGTTTCATTTGCACATGCTGAAACCAACTCAAACAGTTCTCTCATTGAAGCTACAAAATGAACTCGTTTTATTTCCCATCTTTAAATGTTATCCCGTTTATCTATCCAAAATCCTCGCAGCACTCAATTGGCCATGTTGTTTCTTAATTGTCCGAATTCGTGCCCATAATGCAATCATAGTGCCCCACCAAGTAAAATTGTGTGTTTGCCCTTGGAGCTTCACAGGATATTATGTACAAAGCATACCACATGCAGATTACTTCATTAATTGGCATGCTGTGCATCAAAATCAAAGAAAAAAAGACCTTCTCAATAAGATCCAGAACATCCTGGTTATCAACGAACTCAATGTAGCTCCAATCTATTTGCTCTTTTGTATACTCTTCCTGCTCCATCTTAAAGACATGCTGGAAACATAATATTGATCATCAGATGTGAAAAGAAAACAAGTACTAACCATATTAACAGCCAGGAAGGATAACCTCACCTGGTTGAAATGTTGCTGCAGCTTCTCATTCGTAAAGTTAATACAAAACTGTTCAAAACTAAAGAAATGTTGCCAAAGGTTAAACCACATAAAACAGTAAAGTACAACATGAAGTATGTTATGAGCAATATCATTACCTGTTTGTCTTAAAACTCTCGAAACCATAGATGTCAAGAACCCCAATCAATGACCTAGACGTTGGATCTTGCCCAATTGAGACATTAATTTTATCAACTAGCCTGTAGATTAATCCCAAGCACTCTTAAGAGTTAAATCCTGATGTTTTTCAACATCCAGATAACAAATAATGTGTTCCTAAAATAGCATTACCAATCAAATAAACGGGAATACAGAGTCTTTGCTAAACCATCCCTGCTTACGGTTGCATTAAGAGGATCAAGACTTCTCTTGATAACTTCCTCCGGTGTAATCATTAGACGCTTACACAGTGCATCTTCTAAGCCTTGAGGATCACACCTGAAATATGGCAAAGTCAACAATGGCCGCCATATAGATGACAGAACTAAACGAAGCTAAGACTTACATGAGAAGCTCTGCGGTGGTCTTAAGATGGAATTTAGCTTTGTCATCTTTTGGAACGGATGAATCGACTTCTGCCCCCTTTGTAAATTCAATATTACCTATGTGAAGAATGGATGCAACAACCCTGAAAATCGCGTCCTGGGGGTGACTTGCATCAGTAAATAATTAAATGATTATTGCCATGTTTGTCTAACTAGAAACAAATGAAAACTTTTTTGGGGAAACAAGTACCTGTTCTTGTGCACTGATTCCCACGATATCCATAGCTCTCCTGGTGGCTAAATATTCATGGGCATCATTTACACCAACCAACTCATAGCAATTTGACTGGTTTAGATAGTGAAATGACCTAGGGTTTCCCAACTTATACTTCTCGACCTCCTGGAAAATCAAACTAGCTTTAATCCCATAACCAAAAGGCAAAGTACTGACGTGTTACTTCAAGAACATTGAAGTGTTACCTCTGGTGGTGCGGCACAGAGAAGGTAAAAGCAATGATAATTGCGTTCAGGGTCGGAAATTTGACATACTCGGGATCTTTCAAGGAGATAGGTCCTAACGGCGGCACCTGATATTCTTCCTTTATTATCAAACTGTATTTCAACAAACTTACCAAAACGACTGCATTGATTTAAACAAAAAAAAGTACAATTAATACAGGTGGACCATCTTCACAATTAAGGAAACAGAAACAATCTTTGGACCATGCATCCACTTAAAACATGACATAAAAATGGAATATTAACCTGGAATTGTTATTTCTAACAGTTTTAGCATTGCCAAATGCCTCAAGAACTGGATTTGACTGCAATTAAATCAGTTGATAAAATCTCAATTAAGTGTGAGGTTAATGTGTTAATGGATTAGAAAGACATGATACAGGGCAAGGGTTGAAGACATAAGAGTTAACTCAAATCTTACTTCCAGAACTTGTTGTTCAACTGTCCGTCCTTCAGTTGCAGCACGCCCACCCATATAAGCAAGATAACGCATGAGCATTTTCGTGGTTTCAGTTTTACCGGCACCACTTTCACCACTAACCAGAATAGAGTTACTTTTCCCTTCGTTTATCATTGCCCTATTTTCAACATATGCTTGAGAAAATTGTATATTCTAAAAGGAACACTATTGTTTTGCAACATATCAGAAGAAGAAAAAACCCCACCTGTATGCAACGTCTGCCACAGCAAAAACATGAGGACTTAACTCCCCAAATGGTGCCCCTTTATATTGTTCCATCATGTGCAGGTCATACAGATGAGGCAACCTTTGAAATGGATTTATGGCAATAAGAATATTCCCCGTGTAAGTCTGCCAAAACGATGGAAATACAATTACATAGTATGTCATAGTATAATATTCAATAACAGATAGATATGAGATAGATATAACGAAATAAGTTTGCACAAGAAAATAATGTAACAAGAAACTGAAATCTTACATAAATTTCATTGAGTTCGTATCTAGCTGCTAAGTTTTGCAGAACTCCTGGTTCATGAAGATAAGATAGTTTTGTCATGTCGTCAACTCCACCAGCAGGAGCTTCCATATCCTTTGGATATATTTTTGATAAATTTGCATCAACCTAAAATTTTAGCATGAAAGGTATGTTACGTCGATGTCATGTCACAAATTGCATGAAAATTCCTTCTTATTTTTCCCATTTTTTTCCTTCAAAACTTGGCTGCAGGAGGGACACACACACACACACACACCCCCCCCCCCCCCAACAAAAGAAAGGATTTAAACCTCTCTTCGTTTCACATTCATTTTATCCAACTTTTTTGAGATCTTCTTTAGCCATAAAACCACTTATTACTTAGCTCCAGCTTTGAAATTGTTATGTTGCCAGCTGGCAGGTTTTGCATATACCTACGAATCATCGTGTAAAACAAGTTGATTGGTAATATTGTTTTGCCATCTTTTTGAGATGTGGAATAAAGCATAGGAATAGCTTATAAATGTTGTGCAGTAAATTCAGTTTTTTTTTTAAATTTTTGGGTAGCCATAGCTCCTCAATACTATGATAAGACGCTATTGACTTAGTTATGGACTCAAAAAATACATTCAAGCATATAAGATGGGACTAAAAACAAGTTCAACAGCGCCCTTTTTCGTATTGGTAAGAATTATGTGAGGAAAAAAATCCAATATCAAAACTCTTTCAAAAGAAAAGGTGCCTTAGATCATGTACCACTGAATAAAACAGACAGCAAACCACATTGTAATGCATAAAACAGAAAAGCATGTCAATTGGGCAACAAATGTATTCACCAAAGAATCGCTCAGACCCTATGCATGATCACTGCGATGGAAGTGTGCAATATGTAGAATTCTAGATGGATGCAACACAATCAAGTGCATCAAGTGATTACTTTGAGAAGCCCCTATGTTTCACATTATTTTTAAATAAGTCAAAAATGAATTGGTGAGACTAGGGTGCATTCAAGTGCAACATCCAAATTGCATATGAATTTAAATTTACTTGTATCCAAACAGAATTTACATGCAAAGTAGGAGGAGTGGTCAAGGATGTGGGTCAGTATTGATCCAGAATGGTCCTATTTTCTGCCTCCCAGTAATTATTGTAAAGAATGTGTGCGGATGTGAAAGACGTATAATGTACCATAGACATCCATGTAGAAAGTTGATTAGCACGGAACACCCTAAGATCCAGATTAACGTCAATGAAGATGATTATAATCACGATCAAATGCTGAATGACATTAGCGATCAAGTAGACTTTAGATGGAGAAACAAGGACACAAGCACTGAATCCTTGCACCATATATGAACATAAATTAAGCAATGAAAAAAATTATAACCATGGCGAAAAACGACTGATTATCCCAAAGACTGGAGAAAACTAAACAGAGGGTAAAGTGAAAGTAATGATAGCATAGGCTGGAGATGATTGAGGGAGGGTGTTTGCATAAAAGACTGTAGCAAAAGTGCATCCTACAGGACAAGCACTGTCTAAATTTATGAGGTGTAGACAATGAAGCCTTCTTCTTTTGTAGATGCAGCTGCCCTAGTGAAATTGACCAAAAAGATTTGTGAGCTTAATAAGAAAGAAATTCAGAATGAGGCCTAAGAGAGTTGTCTAAGTTGCAAGCCAAAAACAAGCTAAGTTTTTCAGGAAAGTAAACATGACATCGTAAATAGAACTACCTGTTTCCCATTGCTAGTTTGGATCTCAATGTTGGCACCGTTGATCTTAGTAACTTGTCCATCAATCCAAGATACATGTGGGTCTTCAACCCATACATGTGAACCTACACTGATGTTTCCCTGCAAATAAGAAAAACATTAATCTGAGTTAAGATGTGTATTATGCCTCTAGAGGAAACCATCATAAAGTGTCCTAAACCTCATAATAGAAGTTAAAGTGGGCTTGCTTTGAAAAGTAAACATGCAACTAAAACCGCCTAATGATTCAGACTGTTCAAAGTGCATAGGCATTTGAGTTGAGTTTGCACATATAAAAAAGTCATGAAATTTATCTCCAAATTCCTCTATTGAAGCAAGAGGAAGATCAACCAATTCCATCTTAGTTTTGTGAAATGTCAATGTTACTCCCTCTTCTTTAAGCACTAAGACATTACAAAACCACAAACTTTCATTTACATGTCGATCCCTAGATTCTGTAACCACTGTTT
Organism: Scilla litardierei; assembly: GCA_030789695.1. Taxonomy (NCBI): domain Eukaryota; kingdom Viridiplantae; phylum Streptophyta; class Magnoliopsida; order Asparagales; family Asparagaceae; genus Scilla; species Scilla litardierei. The sequence continues at coordinate 63,665,115 of CM061141.1, read as the reverse complement.
ACTCCATTATGTAAAGCTCCCGCCCGATAAATGTTTAGGTGTGATCCAAGATCCCAATGACTCACATGCATGATTAGGCTTCTGTCTTCTAAGTTTTATATCGCAATTGCATTGCATCTTATAATATACAGGTAAAACAATGTGTTTCATCCGCCAGTAGCGGGCGCGTCTGAAATTTTATTGATAAAGCCAAGACAAAGAAGCATGTGCAAATTTAGAATTGGGCCTTTGTATGTCTCCTCCGCCCTTCAAATTTTTCATTCTTGAAGGTTTCTTCTTCTTCGTATTGCATTCAACAGCTATAACATATGTCAACCGAAAAAAGCATAAGTTAACAAAATTTTGTGAAAAAACATCTCTCCGAGCATTTCATGCATTTTGTATGCAAGATGCCAAACAAAACAATGCCATTGAATCAAATTTAATTCATAATGTAAAAAAGGAAAAGTAAGGCGATGTTTGTTTGCATGGAACCCTGTGAAAATGGGTTTTCACAACATGACGGTGGGATTTTTCAGCGGGCTTCCCTAAAAGTGTTGGGAAAACCCTTAGTGGTCTGGGGAAAAAAGTGGATGACACGTCATTGTTTTGGGGGGAATCAGATTTTCAGCCAAATTGGGCTGAAAAGGTGAAGGAATTGACAACCTATATTTTGTGAATAAAACCGAGAAATAGCACTTGATCGTGTTCCTTGTTGAGCAAATCTAGGTTTTTATCACTTCTTCGCGTTGAGATCCCAACGCCTGATAGATATACGTTTCTCATCTGTGCGATGGCAGAAATGAGTGACTTTTCTTCTGGAACTGTCAGTTTTCTTGATTTTTTGCATTGTCTTTCATGAGATGTACTGCATTAGAAAAGGAGGCCTGCTTTCTACACCTTGTACGGTGAGGTGCATCTAAGTTTTTTTTGCCTAAAAAAGTTAATATGTCCTATCTTCAAACCTAATCAATCTATTCTTCTTCTCAAAATAGGAAAAATTGCACTAAATACAATATGCACCTCAATGTTTGAGGTGGATTTAGCAATTGCCTAGAAAAGTATCGTTTTAAAAATATTGCAAATTGAAGGTTTTTGGTAACTTGCTACCGGGCACTGTTGGGACTTGGATTTTGCATGGAATTATTTGCTAGGTATAATTGATGTGTGTTACCTCTTTTGAGGCTGTAGATTTGGATTTGTTCTTCAATGTCAGATATCTTTCGGATTAGAATCATGTAAGCTAGATAATTTGAAAATGATTATCCAAGATCACCAGTATATATTCCATGCACTGATATTTTTTAAGCATACTGCAGTGCTTATGACTGTGAATCGACAATGCATGTAACATTAACTTGCTAGTATGGGTGAGCATGCTGCAATTGAAGGAACGACAGTTGAACAAGATCTGGAAGTAAGATATAAGCTAACTCTTATTTCTGCAATCCGGGCTCTGTATCATGTCTTTCTAATCAATTAGCATACCATTGCTCCTTTTATTTTGTATTATTTCTTTTTCTAAAAACAAACAGCAATACAGAAATTACTTCATTTCCTTGGTCCGATATCTCAGAAGTTTTGAAAAACAAACAAATAATTAGGAAATTGTAAATGGCTGGAAACACAATTCTTGACTTTCAAAAAAAAGGAAAACAGTCTTCGCACGGCCAAACAGCAGAGAGAGAGAGAGATGCACCTTCTTAGAGGGATCGAACCCGGTCATGATTAGACCGTATGAGGGCCAGCTTCTTCTTTTTCCTCCTCCTCCTCCTCCTCCTCTTCGTCTTCGTCTTCGTCTTCTCTTTCTGATTATTTGTTTTCTTTTCTTTTCTTTCTTTTCCCCTTTCTTGTTCGTTGTCTTGGTTCCCAGATTGGGGTTACAATGGGGTTAGTTGGCAGTGCGTCCCTGCATTGCGGCCGTAATGTGGTGCTGGAGCAACGTTAGAGGAATCGCAACCACAATCTACGCCCTCCAACAAATTCCAAAATTCAAAAAAAGGAGAAAAAAGGAAAAAAAAATCCCCTCTTTCTATTTTTCTTCTCCTTTTTTTCCTTTTTCTCCTTCTGATGATTGATGATTGATGATGATGATGATGATCCGATGATTGCGGGCTTTGCATTATGATTTTCCTTCTCTCCTCTCTTAGCTCCTCCTACTTACAATCTCCGCTTGACACTTCTCGCTCACTCCTTCCTCTTTCCCCTCCTTCCTCTCTCTCCTATCACCGGAAACCCAGGAAACTCCTCCCTCCCTCCCTCTCTTTGCCCCCTCTCATGCTTCAGTTGGGGCGGTAAACATGTCGGCTTTGCATTGCATCCGAACCGTTAAGTAATTCGGGTTTTGGATTTATCATGTTTAGTTGCATTTTTTTGATACATCGAATTGCTGGCTAAAGATGTTCTGCATCCATGAGTGATCGATACCTGATGGCCTAACTAGGAAGCGAATGTAAATGCCGTTGGACCGCAGTCCTTTGATTGTTTAGTTGCATTTCGGACCGGTGTTTCTATTTGCGCTTCAAATTTTTTGCTAAACACGCATTGATTTTAAGCATATTGTATTAATTTTTAAAATTTTCTAAGATCGCCGCCCATTTTCTTGTTTTACGCTCTCCTCCTTTAACTCGTCATCCTCCTCATCCTTCCGACTCATCCTCTTGCATCTGCTTCTCCGATGAGTTTAATAAATTCCAAAAATTCCACCCAAAAAATCAATAAAATCAAAGAATATGAATCCCAATAAAAATCATTTAAAATCATAAAAACCGACGTGCTCAAACTTTCATAGCTGAGTGTCATCTGTGAGTCTATGACACTCGAACCTATATTCCCAAACATCAAGTATGTTGCTCGTGCATATAGGCACATGTGCCACAGATAAATTTTCAAAAAATGGTGCTTAACTTCTCAAACCCGAGCAACCATATATGCCCAAGCTCCAATTTAGATACTTGGTTTTGAGAACCTAATCTATACTTCGAGCAAGGGGAGCAAGGGGAGGACGATGAGGAAGAGGAGAAGGAAAATGAGTATAGTGCAAAGCAACAACAAATGGCGACAAAGATGATGATAAGGATGTGGTGGTAGGAGGCGGTAAAGATGATGCGAGAAGGATGAGGATGATGATATGATAATGTAGTTTAGTGTGGAGATGAACAAAATGTAGAGTATGTATGAATAACATATCAAACTTGTAATCAAAAGTGAGGTGTATTTCGCAAAAGTAGAAGTGCAACTAAGAGCATCATATTCGGATTTTTGTAACAGGTGATACCAATGAAAATTGCAATTCAGCTTTATCGTGGAAAGTTTAACAAAAATTCATGTACCATTATATTATTGATATTGTAAATTTTTATATTTATAGTTTATTACTATACTTATAATCAAATATATTATTGTAAGATACTTCTCTTTTAAAAAGTCACCAAATTTAAAAATAATTATAGAAATCGATCAATGTTGTGCCAAATAGGATATTACCCAAGATTCCAAGTCAAGTGAGTACGTGTCGAATGGGGTTGTGAACCCTGATGAATTTTTTCCCCTATTTTTTTGTCCAATGTACATAACACATGGTGTTTTCTTCTTCGTATCGCACATGCACGTTGGGAGGCCAATGCATAGCCAAAATTAACTGGGGTTAGCAACCCTGATTTTATTTTTACACATCTAAACAATGATTTTCTATTTTCATCGTATTTTTTCTCTTTGTTCAGTAGAAAAGATGTGTCCTTGTTAGAGAGAACAATATGACATGGCATCTCGATCATTTAAAATGTGTAAAAATAAAAACAGTGTTTGCTAGCCCTAATGGTTTTGGGTGGGCTCCAAATTAAGTAAAGACCCCACATGTTAGTTCTTGGGTTCAAGACTAATGTTGTTTTGATGATGATCAATACATTATGTTAGTGTGCTAATCAATCTTATGTTTTAGTCTCGGTTTATCTTAATGATTATACGTTGATGAGACAAAGTATAAAGCTGGAGGATGATGCAATGGATATCTTAAAGACCTCCAAGAGTGAAAGGATGGACATCAAGAGGAGCATTGCCATAGCATGGAGCTTGATGAAAGAAAGCTCATCAAGAGGTGCCAAAGCTTGGAAGATGTTAGTGAGAATCAAGGCATCAAGAGCTTGAGGTCTTAGACTCTAGGATAAGCTATTGTAATCCATGTATTTTATTTCTTGCTTCTTTCCTTTTGAGTCATAGAAATTATATAATGCCTTGATTAGAAGGTCTGTAACGACCCGGTCTCCGAGATACCCGATAAGTACGAATCCGTATCAGGTATTCCCGAAGAGGCGAGTGTTACGTAGAAAGAAAGCAAAGAAGAGAGTAGGAAGAACACCGCAGGTACTACGCACGTGCTGGGAAGTACAAGTAAAACTCCATCACAGATAAAAACACTGAGAAAATAACAAAAGTACAATATTCATTTTATTGATACATTGATACATCTTATACATACACCAACATCTTCATATTCACAACTCTAAGTACAAAGGTCCACCCGAAAAAGAAACACCAAGAGTACAAGTCTCTCATCATACCCCTCACCACCCAATACTACAACAGATCACCAACTCCAAAGCTCCAGCCGCTATCTCCAACCTCCAACTCACATGACCTGAAAGTCAACGGGGACACGTCAACGCGTGACCCAGTAGAAACTCCTAACACTCTAGTAGGACCCAGTTTTAGAATTGGTCTGTCTATCTAGGGAGGGTGGTCTAACAAGTAAGGTTCATAGTGCGTAAAAGTAATCACATTCCAACATGCGAACCTAGTTATGAGAACGTGCAAAAACATGCATATGAAACCATATTATGAAATGCAGCTATTGAAAGGAAGCGTAAGAACATGTTACCATGGGACAATAGCATTAAAGTACACAAAAATTAGGAGACATGAGATAACAACATTTATAAATTAAAGACAACTACTATAAGTTGCTGATTCACATATTTGGAACCCGTGTAAACCGTAGAACGCTAAGGAGGCGGACTTCACCCAGGGTGGGTGAAAAAGTGGTACCACAACCAGCGACACGAGCACTGGAGGGGCCTCTCGTAACTCTCCGTACCCGAACGGAACAAGGTATGGGAGTGAGACAAACTCGGTTTTTCTGTCGGACAAACGGAGCAAACCATCAATTACCGTCATGATGCATCATGAGTACACCAGCGGCCTCTCCAACCCTTTCAACTCGCCCTTCTGGGAGTGATACAACGGGTGAGAATTCATATCATATGTCCGCTCCTTAACTCCTAAAGTTTACCCGTTTTCCCCCAAACCCGTGTCACCCTCCTTTAGGAGGACTGATACATTCCTCATTCTCACTCTCAGTTTCCAAGATATTACTTCGTTTGTCAACGAATCATCTAGCGGACTTGAATACCGCTTTAACCAACTTTTAACAATATCATCATCATCATCATCATCATCATCATCATCATCATCTCAATTAAAGAATTGCATGGAATATCATCACAAACTCATCGTTATGAACATACTAATGTGAAAGCATAAACAAATTGAACTTAAATATTATTGACATAACGAATATTTCATGAACCATCTGCATAACTACATGTATCAAGAGCATGTCATTGAGAACATGATTAGCACAAACAAACTTAACTTCAAACAAAACTACACCATGATAAATACTAAGCAAAATTAGCATATGAATCTGTCAAAACCGTTACAGCAGAAAGAATATCACTTTTAGCCTATCTACAGTCAGAATTGGTGTCTGGCCCCTTCACGAAAGTTGTAGATATGGGTGTTTTCCTTTCACTGACCAATTTTCATAAGCTCAGTTGACATATGTGATTTATGGTGGATTTTCTCCTAACAGGTATAATTTCAGCATTCTGAACCAGAAACTGAGTTCAGTTCAAGTCTATTTTTCTACAAGTTACAGACAGAATTAAAATCTAAAATAATTATTGGTTGAATATCTTGAAGTCAGCTTTCCAACAGCATCAAGATCATAATATTTTATAAAGTGTACATGGAGTTCTACTCGTTTTACTGAAAGGTGTCAAAACTGTCTAAAAACAGACCAGTTATAGAAACTGAGTTTTTACCCTAGCTTTCAGTCCAAATTTGCAAAACTTGTAAACGTGAAAGTTATTAAGGACTACAATATGAATAATATATATTTTTTCATATTTTTCTTTCGTCTACGTTGGGAGATATTCTCAGTTTAACAGAGAATAAAAATACTGGAATTTCAGAACAGTTTTGATTGAAACACCAGTTTGCATATCCGAATTTTTATAAAATCATACATCTATAATTTGGAAAAATGATCAAAATGAAAGTTGTTCATAACAATGAGATACACAACATATAAAATTTCTAAAGCATTTCCATTAGCCAATTAACCCCAGCACTTAGTCAAAGTTTTAGTTTTTCTGGATCAAATTTCAGCATGAAAAAGTTAACTCAATTCTCCTTGTCCTAAAACTAAATTCTACCTAAGTGAAAGGAATTTCTACCTCCAAAGTCCTCCAAAATTTCTTTGGCCCTTCTTAGTCCTTGAAGAATTCTTGGGCCTCCTTCTTCAATCTCCTATCTTCAAGCTCCAAATTGGCTTCTAAAGATGGATTTGGGATGAATTTTGAGATGAATTTTGATGGAGGAATGATGAGGAATGAGAGGGGTGCTTGGAAGAGTTCTTGGTGGAGAGAAAAATGAAGCAAATGAGTGAAAGAGGGGGAGACAAAATTTTGGCCAGAATTGGGAAGGAGAGGGAGAGTGAGAGAATATTGGATTTTCTTGTTTTTTTTGTTTTTTTTCTTTGCCTAGATTTTAGGTCTCCCTAAAACCCTCTCATCCTTTCATTTAGTCAAATTCTAAGCCATGTGTCTCCTTCTTAATTAGCAAGATGACACCTAATAAGCTAAGGTGTCATGGTAAAACAATTTTGGAATTTGTATTTTGCAAAAATAAAAATACATGTTGAAATACCATATACACCATAAATACAAGTATTCATCCAAATACTCCTATTTACTAAATTCAAAAGATGAGTTTAAAATCTTTTAAAAATAATTCCTACAGCAAAATATTTAAAGAAAAAAATACGAGAATACTCCCAATACGCATTTACGCCAAAATACGTATAAATACGCGTACATATGGAAACGGGGTATTACAAGGTCTATCATCATGCATATGCATTTACCATCTTAGTGAACCTTAGGATCATTATAGAAACCAATCCAATAGGTTCCGCAGCCAATAACTCAATTAGAGTTATTGGACTTCCTACATGCGCCTGTTGAAGGCATGATAGGCGACTGGTTCTTCACCAGGTGCCTAGCCATCCTTCAACAAACTGTTGTTCTACACAAGCTCAAGTTAATTTTTTGACTCAATACTTGAGCATTTGGTTCAGGTGACTGAAGTTCAAGAGAGAGGCACCTGTCAACCAAGAGGCGACTGAACATTGTTCAACAGTCGCCTAGTGTGCCAATGTGCGTAACTTGGTATTTTGAGCTCCAATCCATCTTGTGTGACAGACGACTGAAGTATATTTGTCAGGCATCTGGACGTTGTTCATCGGTCACCTGCATACACAAGTGTGTAAGTTGTCTTTTCTTAGCTCAACTCCATCATGTGTGGCAGTCCGCCTGTTGAAGCCTTTACAAGCATGTGCACAGTGTGTAACGATCACTTTCCGACTGTACGTATTGTAGCGTTTATTGTTGTTTCGTGTGCATCTTTCGTACTTGATTTTTATTACTGTTTTCTGTAGTTCAGACGCGTGAACGGACCCCGTATCCACGTTCCCCTCAATGTCACAAGCGTCTTGGTACTTTATTTGTAATTTTTGGATGCCGTTGGACCAATCTGTCTTATCCCCAGTTTTTACATATTATATATTCGTAAGGTTTTGGATTTCAAAATCTGATACGTTTTAAAATCAAATCAAAATCTTAAACCTATTTATTTAAATCCTAACAAACCCCTCCCACATACCCAACCGTACCCTTTTCCCTCAAATCACTCCCCCACTTTCGCCAACTGTGCAACAACTCCCCTCATCCCACGTTTCCCCCCCCCCCCCTCTCTACATTGTCATCTAGCATCCCTACAGAAGCCTAAGAAGAGAACTCCATGGCTCTCATGCAACAAGCAAACAACACAAAAAAAGAGAAAAGAAAACCTCTCTCCATACAAAAATAGAACCACGGGACTCTCCCCCACGTGAAACCCTCTCCTCCCTACAAAAAGCTACAGCATCCCTACAATATTTTTAAAACCTAGGTGACAGACTTTCCTCTCAAACCCTAAGTACCTGGGCTCTCCTATCCTCTACCGCACGAATACCCTCTCTCCATCTCCCCTCCCCCTTACCTGACCGCTGGCAGACCACCACACAGACCGCCCAGTTCTCCACTCTCCCGACCATCGCCCGGCCATCGCCCCCTCAAACCCGACGCCTTAACCCATGCCGCAACCCCTTGCTTTCGTTGCTGTCGTGTGTCAACCTCCAGGATGCCAGACTGCTGCCCTTGCTGCTGCCGTAAGCCGCTTCGCTGTGCTATCAGCAACCGAGACGACCCCGGCGACCTCTCCTCACTGCGCTACCCGCAGTCGAGGAACCAGAGCCGCGACGGGATCCGTTACTGCTTTCGTAACCGGCGCTAGATCTACGCATGATCATCATACTAGGTTGGTATCCTCTACTCGTAGTAACCCAAATGTTACGCCACTAAAAACCTAATTAAAACCGGCAACATAATCACTAAAGTTATTGTGTGCTCCTTTAAACTGTTGTGACAACCTAGACCGTCGATTGGACTATTTTGACTATGCACATGTGGTAGAATCGGCATAGAGAACCATAGAATAGATCTGAACATATGAACAACTTGATTTGGAAATGCTAGGATATCCACGATCAATCTAGAGACATGCCATAATAGATCTTCTAAAACGAGTCCTGACATCGTCCTGTTTAACCTGTTACAGTGAACCGTAACCGACGCACCACCCGTGACGAGATGCCCCCTACGGACGCACTTCTCGCCATTTCAGGCAAGTGTGCTCACTTGCATTGAAACATCCACGTTTAGGCCTGTACTTTCCTTAAGTTGTAAAAATGTGAACAAAAGACCTCGACGTGAAATGATAGCGTCTAGGACACCCTTCACGACAGCCTAGACTTGATGACGAATTCTTGGCCCATTATGTTATAACTGACATGTGATAAATAACTTAAAATGGACATGCATCATTCTTGCCCTGCCATGTAACTGTATGCATGAATTGTATTGAACCTGCGGGGAATGAGGCACTCTCCTAGCAGAGAGAGTGATCCTTTGTACGGATAACCTGCGGGGAATAAGGTACTCTCTAAGACAGAGAGAGTGATCCTTTGTACGGAATTGTCTTGTGCACTGGGTTGGGGTTGGGTTGAGTGGTCGCAAGGTTTAGAGGATTTGGCCGCCCTCTAACCTTAAGGCGTGAACCTTAGACACACACAGTCTTGTCTTGTCTTGTCTTGTAGCCGGTAGCACACGCTACGGCCATTGCCATGCCACGTTTACTTTCTTACACCGTCTTTTACTTTCCTGCCATGTTTTCTTAAATTGCCATGCTATCACATCTCATAACTTGCCATGTAAACAACATTTAAATAACTTTCTTTAAATTTTATATACCTTGCAGTAGAGTCTTTCTTACATTTCAGTTGTAGACTCTGCCTGACGTACAACTCCTTTTCTCTTGGGTGTTTGTGCAACAGGTACTGAGACAGAGTATGTAGACGAGGAGACAGTACCTGCAGACTTGGAGAAAGAGGACACTGCTTAGGAGTACGATCCAGACGAGGACCAGTCTTAGAGTTTTCCCATCCTGTTGCTGATTTGGAGTTTCCAGCTTTCTAGTTTTGGTGCATGGCACCATTTTGATTCTTGACTAGGTTGGGTGCGTAGCACCAGTAGTTTTCCTTTTCAGTTTCAGCCATGCCCAAGGCTTTCTTTTATTAGACTTCTTTTGTACTGCATGATTATTATCTTGATGAATGAATGCTTGTGTTCTTTTGAGTACTCTTATTATTTTGAACTGTAATGCAATAACATGTACTTTGATTGTCGTCTCCCTACAGATGCTTAGTAGGCTCGAGCTTCATAGCTCCAGTCCATGCGGATCTTCGTCTCATTCCCGCACCCATATAATGAGAAGTGGGACGTGACATGTTTTTGTGGTGGCCCATGCAGGTCATGCGAAAAGTTCGGAACAATAAAAGTACTCGCATTCATTTAATATCCAGTTTAACATATGCAAAGTCTAATTTGGGTTTTCCTTGTCAACAGAATGGCAGGAAGACGCACTAACCGAGCCGGGACCTCAGCTGACGGGGCCACGGAAGGCCAAAGTGGTGAATTCTGCCAATTTATGGGTGTCATGAAAGAGATGCTGGATGTTCAGCACCACTTGGTTGAGCAGACCCATTAGTCTGCCCATGCTGCTCAGGATGCACCGCCTGCCCTTGGAGCTGCACCTGGAGTGAAGCAGTTCAATGAGCTGCAGCCGAGGACTTTTTATGGGAAGGAAGGACCCTTGGACGTTGACTAGTGGATCTAGAGCACTGAGGACAAGCTGATACCTGCCAACATACCTGAAAAGACTAAGGTGGAGATAGCGAAGCTGCAGCTGACTGATAATGCAAGGAACTGGTGGCACTTAGAGGCGAATCGTCTGGAGAAGCCAGTTGAGTGGAACACTTTCAAGGCCATGTTCAAGGTGAAATATTTTTCTAAGGCTGCAAAGAGTGAGCTCTTGCAGCGGTTTGTGAATCTGACACAGGGAAGTATGACCGTGGATGAGTATGAGGCGGAGTTTGATATGCTCAGTCGTTTCGCCCCGCATATGGTCAAGAGGGTAGAGAACCGAGCCAATCAGTTTCGCCAGGGGCTGAACCCCAAGATCCATGCCTCTATGACTTCGGCAGACTTGACCACTATAGAGGCTGTACTGAATGTAGCCACGAACCATGAGGCTGTGGCAAAACTCCCTGATCCTCCTGCTGGTGAAGGAAAGCGACCGATGGAGCAGTACAGGCCAGCGGCCAGGCCTGCAGTGCGGCCCAATCAGATAGTGCCTTTCAAGAGGCCAAGAGTACATACACAGAGCCAGACCAAGGGTCCATGCCATTTCTGGGGCAAGCCGGGGTATCAGCAGAGCAATTGCAGGAAGAAGCTGGGTTTGTGTCTGGTGTGTGGAGATGCCACACACGTTGCTAGAGATTGCCCAAGGTCAGATCATGCTGCGGGCGGAGTACCAACCACAGTACAGCGTGGAGCGCCTGCACCTATTCAAAGAGGAGCTGCTGTTCTTGGGCCCCCTTTGGCACCATAGAGGCAGGCTTACCAGTAGGCAGTGCCACCTCGGAGGCTGGCATATACCATGACATTCGTGGAGGCTGAGAACGTGATGTCGTCATTGCAGGTAATCTCTTGGAACTAGTCTTTCATAGTATAACATAGTTCATATTGTTTGCATGTGATTGTATAACCTTACTAACTAGATCAGTAACCTTGTTTGGCCTTAGATATTATCTTTTAGTTCTTAGGCACCATCTTAGTGTCATCTTATCTGACATTAACTTTGTTCGACTCCAGTGCATCTATGTGCATCTTAACCCGGAGATTCGTAACAGAGCACTCCATTCCCACCCATACACTTCCAAAGTGTTGGGATGTCACTACAGGGAACGGAGTGGTGACGGTTAATTTGGGATCTCGTTCGATCCCGGTGGTGATCAGTGGACACGAGCTCTATGCCGACTTCATTGTCCATGATCTACCACATTTCGGTGATATCCTTGGCATTGATTGGCTGGGATGTTTCCATGCATCGATCGAATGCCACAGTAAGAAGGTGGTGTTCAGGATACCAGGCCACCCGAGGTTCGAATTTCAAAGCAGAGAGAGGTCGCTTGGGCCCATCAGATTTTGGGCCAAGCTGGAGACGTCGATCGTTGCCGCCATGCATATGTAGATCAGGAGACCAGCAATCGTCAGAGACTTCAACGACGTCTTTTCGGAGGATATTTCAGGGTTACCACCCGACATAGCTGTGCAGTTCAGCATAGACCTTATGTCGGGAGTACAACCTATTTCGATGGCACCGTATCGTATGGCTCTTACAGAGCTTGAGGAGCTGAGGAAGCAGTTGGATGAATTGTTGCAAAGGGGATTTATACATCCTAGTGTGTCACCTTGGGCTACACCAGTCCTATTGGTGAAGAAGAAGGATGGATCCCGCAGGACGTGTGTGGATTACAGAGGGATGAATGCAGTGACAGTGAAGAACAAGTATCTGCGGCCCCGCTTTGATGATATATTTAACCAACTCAGAGGTTCGAGAGTTTTCTCGAAACTGGATTTGAGGAGCGGATACCATCAGCTGACGGTGAAGAATGATGACATCCTGAAGACGGCATTCAGGACAAAGTACGGACATTATGAGTTCGTGGTCATGTCTTTTGGTGTGACCAATGCTCCCGTAAATGTTCATGAATTTGAAGCATTTGATCTTCTATGACTTTCTGGATAAGTTCGTCGTCATCTTCATTGACAACATACTTATTTACTCGAAGTCTGAGGAGGAGCCCAGCCGACATCTGAGAAAAGTGTTAGAGACACTAAGGTGTCATCAGCTTTATGCCAAGTATAGTAAGTGCGAGTTCTGGTTGGACAGAGTCACATTCCTGAGACACATGGTATCTGATGATGGCATATCGGTAGATCCAGAGAAGGTCAGAGCAGTCAGCAAGTGGCCGACCCCACAGTCAGCATCGGATATTAGGAGTTTCCTTGGATTAGCTGGCTACTACCGTCGGTTCATCAAGGATTTTTCAAAGATTGCAGAGCCAATACCGAAGTTGACGAGGAAGGACATGGAGTTCTGTTGGTCAGAGGATTGTGAGGAGGCTTTCATGATTTTGAAGGCGAGACTGACCACAGCACCGGTTTTGGTTGTATAGGATCGAAGCGACGGCTTCGAGATTTTCTGTAATGCATCAGGAAAGGGCCTCGGATGCGTCCTCACGTGGTTGCGTACGCTTCTCGACAGTTGAGGAATCATGAGAAGAACTATCCATTGCATGATCTAGAGTTAGCAGCTGTGATATTCGCATTGAAGATCCGGAGACACTTCCTGCTGAGTGAAAGCATGAAAATATTCACCGATCACAAAAGCTTGAAATATACATTTACTCAGAAGGAGCTCAACATGTGTCAGAGACGATGGTTGGAGTTGATGGCGGATTATGAGATAGATCTACAGTATCATCCGGGAAAAGTGAATGTAGTGCCAGATGCTTTGAGCAGACTCCCCGCAGTGATGATGCATATTGCCAACTGGAGATTACAACAGGAGCTGGGAGGGATGTACATCGAGGTTGTCATACCTGGAGTGATCGCTTCGTTGATGAACATGCAGATTCAGTCAACAATTGTAGATCGTATCAAGGCAGCTCAGGCGGGAGATCCGAAGGTGCAGAGGATCAGAAGACAGGTCGAATCTGGACTTTGGATGGAGTTATATTATTCATGAGGATTAATCCCTGAGATACGATAGTGGACTCTGCGTACATGCAGGAGACATTAGAGAGGAGCTGTTGAATGATGTACATAATTCGCCTTATTCCATACATCCTGGAGGCACGAAGATGTACAAGGACCTCCGTCTGAACTATTGGTGGATTGGCATGAAGAGGAGTGTGGCACGGGATGTTGGCAAGTGTCTGGTATGCCAGCAAGTGAAGGTGGAGCACTATCGGATAGCAGGACTGCTACAACCGCTTCTTATTTTGAAGTGGAAGTGGCAGCACATCACGATGGATTTCGTAACTGGCCTACCTTGGAGTCCTAAGCAGAACGACGCAGTTTGGGTAATCGTTGACGGATTGACCAATTCTGCGCACTTCATCCCATTCCGAGTGGGACAGTCCACAGAAATCTTGACGTGGAAGTATTTAGAGGTAAAAATATTTTACTTCTCTATTTATAATTCCTCCTTAAGGTTGGTTTGTGATGTAGACCATGTACGTGCAGGAGATTGTGCGTTTGCATAGAGTTCCGGTGAGCATCGTATCCGATAGAGACTCGAGATTCACGTCTCAGTTCTGGAAGAGTCTACAGGAGAACTTTGGTACGAGTTGAGCTTCAGCACGACGTACCACCCGCAGACCGATGGCCTGTCAAAAATGACGATTCAGATTCTAGAGGATATACTGAGAGCTTGTACGCTCGATCTGAAGGGTTCGTGGGAGGATCATCTCCATCTAGTGAAATTCTCCTACAACAACAGTGATCAGGTGAGCATTGGCATGGCACCATTTGCTGCTCTATAGGGAAGGCAATGTCGATTGCCACTGAGCTGGGATGACATCAGAGACAGAGAGCTATTGGGTCCGGAGATGATTGTAGAGACTGTGGATGTCATGAGAGACATTAGGGATAAGCTCCGGATTGCTCAAGATCGCTACAAGCATTGGACGGATGCTAAGAGACGACCCTTGGAGTTTCAGCCAGGAGATCATGTCTTCCTGAAGATTTCTCCGAATCACGGAGTCATTCGTTTCAGGACGAAGGGAAAGCTGAGACCGAGGTATATTGGACTGTTTGACGTGCTGGAGTGTGTGGGAGCAGTGGCGTAACCCCTTGCTCTACCACCATCTTTGGAGGGAATTCACGACGTTTTTCACGTATCTCAGCTACGTCGATACATCAGTGACCCATCGCATGCTATGGACTACTCTGAGATTACAGTTCGTCCGGATTTGACGTATGAGCAGCAGCAGTGCAGATTTTGGACCGTCGATAAAAGCAGTTGAGGAACAAGGTAGTCGACCTGGGGAGAGTGATGTGGCGTCACGGATCACCCGGAGAGTCCACCTGGGAGCGAGAAGAAGAGATGAGAGAGAGCTACCTGCTTTTGTTTTCTGATCAGTAGGTGTTAGAAATTTCGAGGGCGGAATTTTCTATAAGGTGGATTGGATGTAATGGTCACTTTCCGACCGTACGTAGCGTGTATTGTTTTTTCGTGTGTGTCTTTCAAACTTGATTTTTATTACTGTTTTTCGTAGTTTTGAAGCGTGACCAGACCCCGTATCCACGTTCCCCTCGATGTCACGATTGCCCTGGTACTTTATTTGTAATTTTTGGATGTTGTTGGACCAATCTGCCTTATCCCCATTATTTATATATTAGATAATCGTAAGGTTTTGGATTTCAAAATCTGATAAGTTTTAAAATCAAATCAAAATCTTAAACCTATTAATTCAAATCCTAACAAACCCCTCCCACATATCCCAACAATACCATTTTCCCTTAAATCACTCCCGACTTTACCCAACTGTGCAACAACTCCCCTCATCCCACGTTTTCCCCGCTCTCCACGTTGTCATCTAGCTTCCCTACAAAAGGCCAATAGGAGAATGTTAGATCTCCTGGCACACCAAATACATTAGAGGGGGGTGAATAGTGTAAATCACGATGATATTGCAAAATTAAAAGTTAATAAAAAATTGTAATAAGAGTGCGGAAATAAAAGATCATAATCCAAAATATTCCAAACGCAAACACATAGATTTTTACCCTGGTTCGGATCCTTGTGATCCTACGTCCCGTCCTCTACCCCGTAGAGATTTGAACCCACTAAAACACTTGCTCTCCGCAAGTAATCAACATACAAAGATGCCAACACTCCCCGTGTTGCAAACTTGTACAATCTCTTCAACAAGAGATTCGCCAAATAAAGTAAAGAAAGAGTATGAAACAATATCAACTATAGCCTTGATAATTGATGGAATTATTGACGCAAGGAAGGTGATTGAATCTCTATGGTTCTGGATGGAACTTGTAGTAGAACAAACTTGAAAATTGGACTTTCTATGGAGGAAAAATTTCTGCAGAGGTTCCTCTAAGAAAGTCTGAAAATCACTAACTTTCTAGAGAGAGAAAGTGAACTTAAGAAAAGAGAAAGCAAGTGAATTTTTGTAGTTTGTAGGCCGGGGTCTAGGTGTCTATTTATAGCCCAAAGAGGTAGTTTATGACCGTTGTACAACTGCCTAAATTTTCAAAAAAATCTGAACCGTTTTTGTCCAAATTAGTCGACTAATTTTATGTATTGGTCGACTAATTAAAGCTGACTGGATAGAATGGAAGTTAAAGTGTCTTTTTAAGAGGTGTAACTTCCTAAAACAGTAGGAAACTATATAAAACGTCTATAAACGGCTATTAACTGCTAGAACTAGCCGTTAGTGGCAGTTCTAACTTCCATTAAATAAATATAATATTCAAATGATAAATCATAAAAATATTTGAATTTGAAAAAGAATAGTAGACTAATAGGAAGTATTAGTCGACTAAAAATTTGAAACATTAGGAATTGGTGGGAAAATGATCTTAGAGACTCTATGACCGGTCTGACAAAGTTTCAGAATTTTCAGAATTTTTTATTATTTAAATTAGTCGACTAGCACTAAGGATTGGTCGACTAATTAAAGCTTTGAATGTGTTACTATTTTAATTAGTCGCCTAGTACTAGAGATTGATCGACTACTTTGACTTTTGACTTGATTTTTTGAAGATGGACCCTAACTGACTAAGAGATATAATCAATAATGCTTTTACATTCTAGGTATATGCAAGAGAAAAAATAAATATTACATCACTTATTACAAGATACAAAATATCTTCAATATGCGTCATCTTGTAGTGAATGCTTCTTGCAATTTATGTTCTTGATGACGGTCTCAGATGATAGTGCTATAACATCTGCATAGATAGAGTTAATAAATATAAAATGATATATTTGTATCATCAAAACCATATGAGGAGTTATGAGTTTCCAACATTCTCCTCCTTTTTGATGATTTTACAAACATTGAATATTATAATAATATGTGACTAACGAATTTATAACAACAGAAAATTTGTCATGTGTTTACGGAAATACACCCCTTAAAGATATGCCTTGTATGCAAGAGAGTATGTAAACATTTCATTTTAAAGATATGTTATTATAATAATCATAATATAATAATATATAATAATTTTTAGTAAAAAGTGCATAATAATACTGAAAATTCCTGCAGAGTCCAGAAACTACGACAGAGTATCGGAAATTATATGCATATTTTCTCCCCATGTCAAATTATCAAAAAATGGGGGTGACAGTACTAATTAGTCAGCTAATCAGTGGCATTAGTCAACAAAAATGTAAAAACAGATTTTTAAAATAAAAACCGACTTCATTAATGAAAGGGAAGATACAGATACATGCTTGAAACAACTAATTTAAACAATTGAAAGTAAGATACAACCAACCATTCATAAAACAAACTAACTAACACTTAACAAACAACCCGAAATTCTAATTAGTCGGCCAATCTGCTGCATTGTTCGACTAAAACGGAGTATGTCCAGATTCGGTTCTAATTGTCCGAGGATGATGGAGGCGGGTAACGAGACGAGGAGGGTGTATATGGAGCCCATTGTTGGAGGGTGCTTAGGATTTCGGCGAGGGTGAGGTGTATAGCCTCGAATCCTTTGTTCATATCCTTCCGAACATCTCCAATATTAGCCTTAAAACGATAAGATGCTCTTGAATTCCTCCGAAACCGGAATTGACATCCTCTCGGAGTTGATCAATTTGGTCATGGAGAGTAGGCAGTGATGGATAGGTTTCATCATAACATATACCTACTTACTGATTATAACCTTGTGCGACTAATCTAGCCTTATTCCTAACCACTTGTCTAGATTCATCCAATTTGTTCTTGAAAACCCACTTAGTACCAATTACAGGATGATCTGACGGTCTAAATACTAATTCACATACATCATTCTCTTTTGAATTGATTAAGTTCTTCCTACATTGCTAAAATCCATGAACTATCTTTATATGCTTCAATAACATTCTTTGGTTCAGTGGACGAAATAAATGCACAATTAGTCATCTGTTCAATTTGTGATCTAGTTCTTACTCTATCAGAAATATCTCCAATAACTAGATCATGTGGACGATTAGGAACTTCAACAAATTCTTTAGGAAGACTTGTATTTTCAGGTATAATCTCAGGAATGGGATTATTAGTATCATCATCATTTAACTTAGTGTTTTTTAAAGAACTAATGATAGGAATAGAATCATCTTCATCTAAATGAGTAATATGAGAAAAGTTCTCATCAAAACTAACATGAAGATGTTCTTCAATGCATAAGGTTCTTCTATTATAAATCCTAGATGCTTTACAACGTGTATTATATCCTACAAAAATACCTTCATCGAATTTATAATCAAACTTATCAAATGAATCCTTAGTATTAAGAATAAAGCATTTACAACCAAAAACCTTAAAATAAGAAACACGAGGAATACAATCATAAAATAATTCAAAATAAGTTTTATTCAATTGTGGTCTTATCAAAATTCTATTTAAAACATAACATGCAGTAGCGACAGCTTCTGTCCAAAAATACTTTGGTAGATTACTATTGCATAACATGGTTCTAGCACATTCTTGTAATGTTTCATTTTTCCTTTCAACTACACCATGTTGTGGTGCGGCTCGAGGAAAAGAGAAGTTATGTTTATTACAAAATTTTGTAAATAATTCATTTTCAAATTCTCCTCCATGATCACTACGAATAGTAATAATAGATGCAGACTTTAATTTTTGAATTCTTTTACAAAATATTGTAAATTCTTCATATGCATCATTCTTATTCTTTAAAAATAATACCCATGTATAGCTTGAAAAATCATCAACAATTACAAATGCATACTTATTACCATTCAAAGAGGCTACTCTAGAAGGACCAAATAAATCCAAATGTAAACGTTCAAGAGGTCTCTTTGTAGAAATATCATCTTTCGATTTGAAGGGGGATTTATGCATCTTACCTTGTCGACATGCATCATAAAATTGTGAATGAGTAAAAGATATATTAGGCATACCAGAAACTAACTTATGTTTTGAAATACGTGCTAATGCTTAAAGTTAGTATGCCCAAAATGTTTATGCCATAATAATGTGTTATCTGTGGATGCTAATAAACAATGATCATTTGAAAATATTTTCATGCTATATATATATATATATATATATATATATATATATATATATTATTCTTACGATTACCTTGGAATAAAATATTAGACATATCAAAATCATATATAATGCATGCATTCTTTTCGAAAACTATTTTAAAATCTTTATCACAAAGTTGAGAAATGGATAAGAGATTATGTTTCAAACCGTCGACGAGGAGCACGTTTTCGATGATTGGCTTGGTTGGATCACCAACTGTTGCGATGCCAATCACTTTACCTTTGTTGTTATTACCAAAAGTAACGGTGCCACTATCTTTGAATTGTACGATTGATAAAAGTTTGATGTTCCCGGTCATATATTTAGAACATCCACTATCTAGAATCCATTTTTATTTAATAGGTACTTGAAAGATAAACAATGACTATTGGTACCATTTTTAAATGGGTCCTTAGAAGTAGTCCTTAGGAAACCAAAACCAAGTGGAATTTGGTTTCTTCAAATAGTTAGAAGAAAGAATAACATTTTGCATAAAGTTAGAGAGAGAGAGAGAGAGAGAGAGAGAGAGAGAGAGAGAGAGATATATATATATATATATATATATATATATATAGGGTAAAGGGATCCTAAGGTGCCTCCTTAGATTCAATCTAAGGAGGCGCCCCCATTTCTCCCCATCTCCCATATTTTTTTGAAATATTTTTTCATGGGTTTGTTGTTCACCTTATGGATGATCAATATACCAAATTTCAAGAGATTCCAATACTTTTTGGGCCCTCATCTACCCCTTGCAACTTCGTGGGTTTTTCAGCACGTTTTGAGACCGTTCAAGTTGTAAGGGGTAGATGGGGGCTCAAAAAGTATTAGAACCCCTTGAAATTTGGTATGTTGATCATACATGATGTGAACAACAACCCCATGAAAAAACATTTCAAAAAAAAATATAGGAGATGTAGGGAAATGGGGGCGCCTCCTTAGATTTTCATCTAAGGAGGCACCTTAGATCCCCTTTTTCCATTTATATATATATATATATATATATATATATATATATATATATATATATCCTTATCATATAAGCAAATGTCATTGGAAACCCAACTATTATGCATAATTGTTTTCTTAGAAGATGTAAGAAAATTGGTTTTCTTTGGAATATAAATAGTATCCTTTTTCATATTATTAGAAGAATCAATTTTCATAGCATTAATAAATACATGCTTTTTCTTTTCTAAAATGACATTACCAAGAATATTGGATTTGGGAGTATTCTCATATCCCAAACGGCGTCTATGATTAGCAGGATGGTGTAATCTAAGTAAATCATCTAGATTATTCTTTCCTTTGTTAAATTTACTAATATTAGAAGACATATTATCATATTTCAACTTTAGAGATGAAATATCCTTATCTAAAAGAGAAATGCGTGAAAACATAGTATGATTCTCACATTTGAGAATCTCATTTTCATGAAGTAGTTTTTCATTTTGAGAAGATAATATTTCCTTCTCGATTTTTAGATTATCTAATGAAGAAGAATGAGAAAGAACTAATGCCTTATGTTGAGAATTCAATTTCTTGAATCTCATATATAATTCATTAAAAGCATTAAGTAATTCTTCATTATCTAATCTACTTGCCTTATTATCACTTTGTGCCATAAAGCACATATGGGCATTTTCTTCATTAGATTTGTCGTTGACTTCTTCTTCATCATCTGAAGATGAAGAGTCCCATGTTGCTGCTAATGCCTTCTTTTTCTTTTCGAACTTCTTATCCTTTCTGAAGTTGTTGAATGTCCTTTCTTTTGGCTTAAGGAGTGGACAATCCTTTTTCATATGTCCTAGTCTGTTACATTGAAAACACAAAGAAGCATCCGTAATTTTAGGCTTAAAACTTTTAAGCTTACCACTTCGTAGAAAATTCTTGAAGTTTCTAGTTATTAGTGCCAAGTCTTCATCGTCCATGTCTGAATCATCGGTGTCTGATGAAGCAGCGAAGTCAAGAGTTTTCTTCTTTGTATCTGCTTGTTCTTTGCGATCTTGAAGTTGTACTTCGTAGGCCATCAAGTTACTAACCAAGCTTTCGACGGTGAGAGTTGAAAGGTCATTGGCTTCTTCTACGGCTGTAGTCTTCTTCTCCCATTCTGACGTTAAGACACGAAGAATCTTCCGTACTTGTTCCGTTTAAGAATAGGTTTTGCCATGGGCTATTAATGAGTTGACAATGTCGGTGAAACGAGTGATTTTTTCTCCAATTGGTTCATTCTCCTTCATTCTGAATAACTCAAACCTGTGAACAAGAACAGAGATTTTAATTTCCTTAAATTTATTAGTTCCTTCATGAGTTATCTGGAGTGTATGCCAGATGTCATATGCGGTTTTGGTCTGGGAGATATGGTTGTACTCATTCTTGTCCATAGCGCAGAATAGTGCATCATTGCTTTAGAGTTGCGAGTTGCAACAAATTTGTCGTTTGTGGTCCACTGGGCATATGGAGTTGTAGGCTTCTCGTATTAAGTTTCCAACATGTTCCAAAGTTCATAGTTGATGCTTTGTAGATAGATTGTCATCCTTGTCTTCCAATAGAAGTAGTTGGAACCATTGAATAGTGGAGGCCTTGTAGTAGAGTGCCCTTTTGGAAATTATGATGAAGATGTTGAAGTGTTCGTCGGATAGGTGTAGGCCATCTTAACCATGAAGCTCTGAAACCAAATGTTAGATCTCCTGGCACACCAAATACACTAGAGGGGATGAATAGTGTAAATCACGACGATATTGCAAAATTAAAAGTTAATAAAAAATTGCAATAAGAGTGCGGAAACAAAAGATCACAATCCAGAATATTCCAAATGTAAACACAGAGAATTTTATTCTGGTTTGGATCCTTGTGATCCTACGTCCAGTCCTCTACCTGTAGAGATTTGAATCTACTAAAACACTTGCTCCCCGTAAGTAATCAACATACAAAGATGCCAACACTCCCCGTGTTGCAAACTTGTACAATCTCTTCAACAAGAGACTCACCAAATAAAGTAAAGAAAGAGTATGAAACAATATCACCTATAGCCTTGATAATTGATGGAATTATTGACGCAAGAAGGTGATTAAATCTCCAAGGTTCTGGATGGAACTTGAAGTAGAACAAACTTGAAGATTGGACTTTCTATGGAGGAAAAATTTCTGCAGAGGTTCCTCTAAGAAAATCTGAAAATCAATAACTTTCTAGATAGAGAAAGTGAACTTAAGAAAAGAGAAAGAAAGTGAATTTTTGTATTTTGTAGGCAGGGGCCTAGGGGTCTATTTATAGCCCAAAGAGGTAGTTTATGATCGTTGTACAACTGCCTAAATTTTCAAAAAAATCTGAACCGGTTTTGTCCAAATTAGTCGACTAATTTTATGTATTGGTCGACTAATTAAAGCTGACTAGGTAGAATGGAAGTTAAAGTGTCTTTTCAAGAGGTGTAACTTCCTAAAACTGTAGGACACTGTATAAAACAGCTATAAACGGCTATTAATTGTTAGAACTAGCCGTTGGTGGCAGTTCTAACTTCCATTAAATAAATATAATATTTAAATGATAAATCATTAAAATATTTGAATTTGAAAAAGATTAGTAGACTAATAGGAAGTATTAGTCGACTAAAAATTTGAAACTTTAGGAATTGGTGGGAAAATGATCTTAGAGACTCTATGATCGGTCTGACAAAGTTTCAGAATTTTCTGAATTTTTTATTATTTAAATTAGTCGACTAGCACTAATGATTGGTCGACTAATTAAAGCTTTGACTATGTTACTATTTTAGTTAGTCAACTAGTACTCGGGATTGGTCGACTACTTCGACTTTTGACTTGATTTTTTGAAGATGGACCCTAAATGACTAAGAGAGATAATCATCAAGGCTTTTACATTCTAAGTATATGCAATAGAAAAAATAAATATTACATCACTTATTACAAGATACAAAATATCTTCAATATGCATCGTCTTGTAGTGAATGCTTCTTGCAACTTGTGCTCTTGATGACGGTCTCAGATGATAGTGCTATAACATCTACATAGATATAGTTAGTACATATAAAATGATATGTTTGTATCATCAAAACCATATGAGGAGTTATGAGTTTTCAACAGAGAACCTCCTGGCTCTCATGCAACAAGCAAACAACACAAAAAAAGAAAGAGAACAGAAAACCTCTCTCCAAATAGAACCCCAGGGCTCTCCCCCACGTGAATCCCTCTCCTCCCTACAAAAAGCTACTACAGCCATACAATATTTTTTAAACCTAGGTGGCAGACTTTCCTCTCAAGCCCTACGTACCTAGGCTCTCCTATCCTCTACCGCACGAATACCATCTCTCCATCTCTCCTTCCCCTTACCTGACCACCGGTAGACCACCATGCAGACCACCCAGTTCTCCACTCTCCCGACCATCGCCCGGCCATCTCCCCCTCAAACCTGACGCCCTAACCCACGGCGCAGCTCCTTGCTTTCCTTGCTGCCATGCGTCACCCTCCAGTACGCCAGACCGCTGCCCTTGTTGATGCCGCAAGCCGTTGTTACCGCAAGCCACTTCGCTGCACTACCCGCATCCGAGGCGACCCTGACAACCTCTCCTCACTGCTCTACCCGCAGTCGAGGAACCAGAGACGCGACGCGATCTGTTACTGCTTTCGTAACCGGCGCTAGATCTATGTGTGATCGTCATACGAGGTTGGTATCCCCTACTAGTAGTAACCCAAACGTTACGCTACTTAAAACCTAATTAAAACCGGCAACATAATCACTAAAGTTATTTTGTGCTCCTTCAAACTGCTGTGACAACCTAGACCGTCGATTGGACTATTTTGACTGTGCACATAGGGTAGAATCGACGTAAAGAGCCATAGAATAGATCTTAACGTGTGAACAACTTGATTTGGAACTGCTAGGATAGCCATGATCAATCTAGAGACATGCCATAATAGGTCTTCTAAAACCAATCCTGACATCGTCCTGTTTAACCTGTTACAGCAAACCGTAACCGACGCACTGTCCGTGACGAGATGCACCCCACGTATGCACTTCTCGCCACTTCAGGCAAGTGTGCTCACTTGCATTGAAACGACCACGTTTAGGCCTTTACTTTCCTTAAGTTGTAAAAATGTGAACAAGAGAACACGACATGAAATGATAGCGTCTAGGACCCCCTTCACGACAGCCTAGACTTGATGTCGAAGTCTTGGCCCATTATGTTATAACTGCCATGTGATAAATAACTTAAAACGGACATGCATCATTCTTGCCCAGCTATGTAACTGTATGCATGAATTGTATTGAACCTGCGGGGAATAAGGCACTCTCCTTGCAGAGAGAGTGATCCTTTGTATGGATAACATGCTGGGAATAAGGCACTCTCCAAGACAGAGAGAGTGATCTTTTGTACGGAATTGTCTTGTGCACTGGGTTGGAGTTGGATTGAGAAGTCGCAAGGTTTAGAAGGTTTGGCCGCCCTCTAACCTTAAGGTGTGAACCCTAGACACATACACACAGTCTTGTCTTGTCTTGTCTTGTAGCTGGTAGCACACGCTACGGCCATTGCCATGCCAAGTTTACTTTCTTGCACTGTCTTTTACTTTCTTGACATGTTTACATAAATTTCCATGCTATTACATCTCATAACTTGCCATGGAAACAACATTTAAATAACTGTCTTTAAATTCCATATACCTTGCAGTAGAGTTTTTCTTACATTTCAGTTATAGAATTTGCCTGACGTACAACTCCTTTTCTCTTGGGTGTTTGTACGACAGGTACTGAGACAGAGTACGTAGACGAGTAGACAATACCTGCGGACTTGGAGCAAAAGGACACTGCTCAGGAGTACGATCCGGACGATGACCAGTCTTAGAGTTTTCACATCTTGTTGCTAATTTGGAGTTTCCAGCTTTCTCATTTGGGTGTGTGGCACCATTTTGATTCTTGTCTAGGTTGGGTGCATAGCACTAGTAGTTTCTCATTTCAGTTGTAGTGATGCCTGAGGCTTTCTTTTTTTAGACTTCTTTTGTACTGCTGGATTATTATCTTGATGAATGAATGCTGGTTTTCTTTTGAGTACTCTTATTATTCTGAATTGTAATGCAAGAACCTGTACGTTGATTGGCGTATCCCTACAGACGCTTAGTTGGCTCGAGCTTCACAGCTCCAGTCCATGCTGACCTTTGTCTCGTTCCCGCACCCGTATAATGGAAAGCGGGGCGTGACACAGTGGTACATGCGTCTGTGCAGTCTTCTACAGTAGCATGTCGTGGCTCAGATTATATCTGTTGGAAAAATCTAGCCGTTACACCAGGCGCCTGATATCTCTTCATCAGTCGCATGTCCGAGCTGTTTCAGCCAAAATTATTGTTGTTGCAATTTTATTTTCTTGGCTTTTTGCTTGCGTTCTTTGGGTTATTTTGGCTTCCTATATATAGGAGATGGCTTAGTTCTTTTAGAACTCTTAGAAATCTTTGAAGATCATATAATCTCTTCATCAAGCTTCTCCTGATTTATTCCATTCATAGAGCTCCATTAGTATGCTATAGCATCTAAGCTCTAGGGAATTTCTCCAAGTGATTTTCAATTTAATTCCTTACTTGGAGAACATATTTCTTCTCTTCATTCATACACTCAATTGAGAAGTGTTAGGGCTCATTCCTAAAAGAGAGAAAGATCAACAAGTTCAATCAAAGCTCATCTCAATCACTTAGTCATCCATAATTGCATACCTCCTTTTTCAGATTGGTAAGATCGCTTCAAGGCATGGGTAAGTGTTATTTTGTTTCATCTTTTGTGAAACACTAACTCTCTTTGTGAGAGTTAGTTTCTATAAGGACCGTCTACTTTGCAATACTAATAACACCAAACTCTAGAGGGGGTGAATAGAGTAATGGCAATAAATTGTGCAATTAAAATTTAACTTGCTAATGCAGAATAATAAGTGCAAGAGAAATTAATCAACACAATCAATCCAAACACAAATACAAGATATTACCCGGGTTTCCCAAACTTGGGTACTTCCAGCCACACCAAATATTCACTATAATCCTACACATAGTAGTGAATACAATCCATACACAAGGGATACCTTACTGTTAAGGCCAAAAAAGACTGAAACAATGATGATGTTGACGTGGACCCTTTCCTCCTGAGTTGGAGCCTCGTCAGTCGGTTGAGTGGGACCATATGTTAGTAGAAACGGGCTCGCGGATAGTTTGTAGTAGACTTGTGATGCTTGTTCGACCCTCGAATGGATCGAGCCTCGGTCAATTGATATTGAGAAGCGTCGGTACGACCTTCCCGCTGAGTCGGGCCTCGATGATCTGCACCACAAGGAAGCGTCCGGGGGTGTCGTATCTAGGTGTCGACCCATATCCTCTCTGAATATTAAGTTAGAATGGGACTTAAAGGAGGAAGCTTGGTGCTGCTTAGATCGACCCTCGGATGCCCGTCTCAAGTCTAGCGTCGCAAGCTCTTTTGAGAAAGAAATATTAATTGGAGTATAGAATCTCAGGGTATTAGATCTCGTACCTCGGGAGTTGGAACCCCTCTTACGTTGTCTTTTGGGGTATTTATAGATGACGATAGGCCGATTGCGAATAACCGTCCCTTGTTGATCAGGGCGGGATCTTCTCTGGGATTGATGATAACGACTGCCTATTTACTTGGTCCCTTTAACTCCTCCATGTGTATTAGTGGGAGTCCAATGGTCGAATGAGTCATTCCTTTGACTGAGCATTATTTAGCCTTAATGATGGGGTTCGGGTTGTAGGCTCTAAGTGGGCCGTGTATCTTGACCTCGCTTCGTGGGCCATACTCGTGCACCAAAAATGGCCCCCATTATTCGTGTCTCAGGAAACAACTCTGATTGAGACCGCATGATGTGTATTCTCATTAAATGGGCACGTCCTTCGAAATGGTTGATTTGATTTATGTTGCCAAAACCCCTTCATCTATAAATCGGGCCTCATTATTTCTTGAGGTAGGGCTCAGACACGTGTCGCTCATCGGTCAACTGCGTGTTGGGCTCCTCTGTATAAAAAAGGGGAGGAGAAGAAGAAGCTTTCTTGCTCTGCCTATACTTTTTTCGAAAGCTCAACTCATCCATTGCTTCCTTTGGAGTTTGCTTGTTCTTGATGAGGTATCTTTCCTAACTGATCTTGATTCCTCTTTAAATCTATATGGGCAAGTTTCCACCGGGAAGGATTCAGTAGCCATCCTATAAAGAGCTCGTTTTGTGCCTTCGATCTTCTCAACATGACGAGGTTCCTGGTAAATGGAAAGGGGTTCGAATAGAACAGTGCCTCCAATTTGTCGGAGGGATCCGAACTCAGAGGTTCCCCCACGTGATTCTGGAAAAAGTGCCAAAGTTCTCTCATGATCTGGTTGTTAGGGTTTGGTCGGATTGCATCTGTCCCCCTTATAGGGTTAGGTTGACAGGATTTGATGAGAGAGTTTGCTTTCCTCAGAGGAGCGAGGTTGGAGTGTACCCCAGAGCTTTCCGTCTCGGGCTTCACTTTCATCTTCACCCCTTTATCATATAGATTTTATACTCTTTAGGGATTTCTCTCTGTCAACTTGCACCTCAGGTCATTTCTCCCATGGTCTGCTTCGTTGTGTTTTGTGAGCTTTGTGGGGTTCAACCATCCATTCGACAGTTTAAGCACTTCTTACAGATAATGATCGAACCTCGCAAGGTGTGGTATCACATCGTCGCTCGCCCGTGAAAGAGACTCATCTACGACCTCCCGCTCTCTGACCCTAGTTGGGAAGACACTTTCGTGTTTGTTGTTCTCCCCGACATAGGACCGATGCTTAATGGTTGGAGTTCTCTGAGCCATGATTTTTGTTAAAGAGTCCAGGTTAATACCATGAGAGGTCGAGGTGGCTAAACTTCTTTTGAGCCGACAGAGGTAGGAGAGATTGACTTCGTATTTGTTGGATAACCATCGACTGGAGACCGTTTTGTGGAGTCTGGGTAATGCATACTACTTTTGTGTCCTCATTGCAACCACTTACGATAATTATATTCGTTGTTTGTTGATATGACTAGTGGAGCTCACAGAAGCGTGGACCCTGGACTGGGTCAAATCTGGAAAGAACAATGCAGGAAGAAGAAAAACACTGAGGGATCGAGTGCTTAGTCCCCCCTTCCCTTTAGTCAGAGTTCCTCTTTTGAGGGAGGTGAGGTCAGGAGGACCTCAAGGTCATCCTCATGTGCCTCATCGAGGGATTCCTAGTTGAGCTATCGCTCGCTCTGTCCCGCCCATTGTCTCCATCATTGTTTCGGAGCCTCCGATGGTGGAGGGTGTAGACACTATTGCGGCTCTCGAGCCTACCAATGTTGTTAGCAAGAAACGGGGTCCTCCCTCCTATGAAGGGGAGGACTCTGAAAAGAGGAGGAGGGTCGTGGAAACAAACCCTCCCCTTCCGCTCATGGCAAAAGGTTGTAGTTCTTCGACCCAGGCTTTGGTGGGCCGGGAGGTTGCCCCCCTCGATCATCATGGGACGATTGAGATCCTCGTGACTCCTCCTCTGGATAAATGACCATGGGGCAGTATCAACCCACCTGCTCCTTTGGTCGATCCCATCCCCTCGGAGTTCGATCGAGTTCTGATGATGAATCAGCTCTCATCTTGTTCCTCGGGTCATGTTCGAGACAAACCTCATCAGCCTCCATTTATCGTTGGGAAAGAAGAGTCTGCACTGTCGGATTTTGGGACGACTGCTTGACTGGTGGAAAACTCCATTCTCCATTGGGATTTGGAGCTCCTTCAAGGATTGGACATTGAGAGGGTGGCAAGATTCTTCGTGGGATGTGGTTATCAGGTCAGTTGTTTGCCATTTGTCTCTCGATTTGGAATTTGGTAGTTTCTGATTGACGCTTTCTGTAGATGTCTATCTTTGGCGCAATATAACGTCGCCAGGCCGTCGATATAATTGAGGGATGTCATCGGGCAGAGACCGCTGAACGCAAAGCCTCCAAGCTCGAGGCCCAGATGAAGAAGATGGAATGGCAAGGCTGAGGCCGAGTAGGCAGCTTCAGAGGCCAAGACTAGCCTCTCGACCATGTCTGCCGTAAGAAAATCGGCTGAGGCCCAATGGGGGAGGGAGAATTCCCGGCTCCAGGTCAACCTTGAAGCGTCGAAGAGGGAAATAGTCAAGCTTCAAGCCAAGGCTACTGAATCAGAGAAGTCAGCTGAGGCTTTCAAAGCGGATGTAGCCGAGCTTCGGGCCAAAGCTGCCGAATCTGAGAAGGCAGTCGAGGTTCACAAGGAGGAGCTTACAGCGAGGTTTACCGCGGCGATGGAAGCCTTCCAGAATGTCTTCATGCCGAAGAGTGTTCCCCCTCTTAGGCTGGTAGATTTGTGATGCATGTTTCATGTAACTGTTTTGAATGAATAAAAAGAACTTTCAAGTTTCTTCTATCTTCATTTGAGGCCCCTCAACGACCCAACGTTTAATTTACGAACCAATTGAAATTGGGGTCGTGGATGTGTTAGGCATTTTCATCTAACAGCAATGATCCCAAGATCGTAAGCCATTAGGGGCCATCATCGTTCGAAAGCGAGGGGAGTTACCCTTTCAACTTACGGCCGTCAACGATCAAGGGTCGTTTGGTAGCGAGGGGCGTGGCCCTTTCGACTTACGGTCGACGACGACCGAGGGTCGTTCAGTGGTAAGGGTCGACCCCTTGGCTTATGCCTGCGACGAGGGTCATTCGACAGCAAGGGGTATGGCCCCATTCGACTTACAGCCGACGATAATCGAGGGTCATTCGGTAGCGAGGGGCGTGGCCCCTTCGACTTACGAACGACAAAGATCGAGGGTCGTTCAGTGGCAAGGGTCGTCCCCTTGGCTTACGACTGACGATGACAGAGGGTCGTCCAGCAGTAAGGGTCGGCCCTGTTGGTTACAACGATCTAGGACGTCTAGTTTGATGACGAAAAACACGTGTGAACTATTTAACGTGTGTGTTAAGTGCTTTTCAAGAGTGGCATACTCATAGTTCTTCAAATAGATAACTTGGTCAAAAAGATGGAGGAATTGCTATACCTATATCAAGTTGGAAGTTAGAGAATTTGCTACACATATAGCAAGTTGGACTTGGTCCAACATGGAAAGAGATGGAGTCAATTCATATCAATTAGGGATTGATACAAATCAATTATGGAGATTAGCTATTATCCAATTCCTATTCAATCCCAAGTCAAATCTCTTCCAAATCCTATACAAATCCCAATTCCAAACCAATTCTTATCCCTAATGGGATCCTATCTCTTCCCGAATTCAACTTCCTCTTGCCTCCTCCACATAGCCGCAAACCCTAAGCCTTCCTTTATAAAACCCTTCATCCCAAGAGAAGCCAAACTTGCGGCAACCAAAAATAGGTGTCGGCCAAAATTTTTACCAAGGCAACTATCACGCAAGAAAGAGAGCAAAGGAGAGAAATATACATTGCGGCCCTAGTCCCCCATCATCCAGCTTCTTAAAGGCTGCATCACCTCTTGTGGGGTTCATCATCAAGTTCACAAAGATCCCAGCCGCAATACTGGACCCTAGTCTCAAGGCCTTCATCAATTCTCTAATCCTAGCCACAATTTTTGACCAGATGATCTCCCATGTGCAGCTGCAATTGGTGAAGCCTCCATGTTCAAAGCTTGACATCAGCAAGGAGAAAACCACAAGTGCCCATTGGGTGACAGCATAGGCCATCAGACAAAATAAGGGGATTAATTAAGTGGAAGCAGGATGTTGCAAAAGGTTGGTGCATTCCTTGGTTAATTAATGGTGTACTAATCTTTTTGTGTACATGGAAAAAGTGCCAGTTTTTGTTGCAAAAGGGACGAAAGCCCACACAAGCTAGCATCCAAGCTTTACTGACCTATTGATTGGCTAGTGGCATCTTCCATTGCAAATCTGAAACATCTTCCAAGTGCAAGTGCCACAAGTTGTTGAGAGAAGAACAAAGCTGCAAGTTCTAAAAGGGATTCATCCTCCAATACTGCGCAACTTCAGAGGGACTATCAAAGGATCTAGCCCCAGGCCAGAGCTGCAACTTGAAGGGAAGTTCACGCATCATTAAGTTGCAGACGTGACGCGACAACTACTTCTTATCAGACGTGATCTAACCCGTGCCGATTGACAGAGACGACGGCTACACAAAACTAAGCTTTCTAAACTTTTATTATTATTTTTGTGTAGTATTGTTTGATCTCCGTAGGGCAAACTTCACCGTTTACTTGTGACTATTTGGGATCTTGTTAAGTCGTGGTCTAGACAAGAGGAATTTGACGGGTGTCGTCAAGTGAGAGCACATATTAGGATTGATAGTGTTGAACACGGTGAGTGGGGTACTGAGCCCTGGGAGTGTAGAGACGTTGGTTCTCTAGCTATTAAGGTTGTGCATGTACACTATTAATATAATATTTGCTTTCGGGGTCTGGACGTAGGTCGTGGTGATTGAACGAACCAGGGTAAATCTGTTGTGCATCTGTGATTGCTTTTTATTTCCTCTGAATCTGCTATAACTGTGTGTGATTACTCGTGGGTTGCACGAGAATTTTTATTAGCCTATTCACACCCCCCTTAGGCTAGATCTAACAAGTGGTATCAGAGCATGTTATATGATCTAGCCTAGATTGACCATGAATAACCCTATTGATTGTGCTTTTTCTGAAAGTCAGTCTATATCACGACCCCCAAAATTTAATGGAGTAGATTATGCTTATTGGAAATCTAGGATGAAAATCTACTTGATATTTGTTGACTATAAAGTTCGGCACATTGTCAAAAAAGGTTATAAGCCACCTGTTATTAAAACTGAAAATATTGATATGCTTAAACCCAAAGACACGTGGGATGATAATGATTGGAGATTATATTCTTTAAATAGAAAAGCTATGAATGCTCTTATATGCTGTATTGATAAATCTGAATTTAATCGCATCTCACATTGTCAAACTGCTCACGAAATATGGCATACACTGGAGGTGATGCACTAGGGAACGTCACATGTGAATGAGTCTAGACTTACACTTCTGAGCACAGAGTATGAGAGCTTTTGCATGCTACCGCCAGAGTCCATATCAGAGATGTTTGTGAGGTTCACCAACATCATCTACAAGTGTAGCTCCCTCGATAAGCCATATTCTAGCCTTGAACAGGTAAGGAAAATCTTTAGGGTGCTGCCAAGCTCTTTCAGGCCTAAGTTCACCGCCATCCAAGAAGCAAAAGATCTATCACGGATGAGAGTGGAGGACTTGATAGGCAACTTAATGTCTCAAGAGCTTGAGCTGCAGAATATCGAGTCTAGCAAGAAACCGGAGGAGAAGGAAAACGCTCCAAAGCCACTGGCTCTTCAAGCGAGTGAAGATGACGATGAGGAGGAGGAGTAGTGTTGATGGTCAGAGGCTTCAAAAAATACATCAAGACTCCTCAAGGAAGAGCTGACATGCAATAAAGGTTTAATCGTTCTAACCATTACAATCCTTCTAGAAATTTATTTGAACACTATTAATATAGTTAAATGTTTTAAATGTAAAAGGCAGGGTCACGTTATACAGGATTGCCCATAAGACACATCGAATATTGCGGAGAAGAAAGGAAAAGCTGTGGTGCGAACGTGGGACATGGATAGCGAGGATGAGAATGAGGATTGCACACACTCTTTCCTCTGCCTCATGGCAAAAGATGAGGAGGTAAAATCTAGTAGTAAAGCTGAACTTCTAATTATTTGTAAAGGTATGCAAGAGGAAATTGAAGGGCTTGAATCCACATTAGAAGATTATAGAAATTCCAACGATGAAATGCAACAAGACACTTACAACATGATATTAGAAATTAAGGAACTAAAAGGAAAAATTGCTGCAAATGATTCTACCATTGCTCTGTTGGGAAAAGAGAATTCTTGATTGCATGAAAAAGCTAATTGTCTATCTTGTCCTTCTTTATTGAATGATATTAACATGCTTAAGCTAGATTTAATTAAGCTTGAAACTGAACAAATATTAGGTGATTAAAGAGCTTAATGAAAAATTGGGCATGCTAAATAACGAGCTTAAAAGAAAAATGATTGAATTTGAAAAGAAGGAAGAAGAAAACAAGAAAGCTTTTATAAGTAAATGCACTTTGATTATGAATGAAAATACGTTATTGAAATCTAAAGTAACTAGTCTAGAATTGTCATTAAGGAAGTTTTCAATTGGTAAACATTCATGGGATACTATACTTGAAAATCAATTATATGGCAATAATGGACAAAGACTTGGATTTGGTTTGAAAAATGTTGAAAAGCCAAAATTTAAGAAAATTCACAATGTGTCCACTATTACCAAAAATATGCGTGCAAAGTGCTTTACTTGTGATAGTGTTGCTCATACATCTTATAATTGCAAGTTTAGGAACACGAAAACAAAGTTTAAACAAGTGTGTGTTCCTAAATCTTTGGTGACTAACATGAGTGGACCTTGTTGGATTCCAAGGTCACACATAGCATTTACCATGTAGGTACGATGGAGATTTGGCAAGGAGCTTTGAATTGATCGTTTTCAGTATTTAAGCTTCTTAGCCAAACGACGACGCGAAGGTATATCTTTTTCACTCTTTGAAATTAATGCATACCTTCATAGACTTTGAATGCTTGAACTATTTTTTATTTCTGTGTTAGTTTGCTTGATTCTAGTTTGCTTGATTCATTATATATATATATATATATATATATATATGAGGGATCAAATGACCCCCAAAAATGACCCCCTATCAAAAATCCTATGCCCCCCATTTTTTCGGGAGATCCGAACCGTTCATCTTGATCTCCGCCCTCTAAATACATGACCCACCAATTTTCAACCCGATCCCATGTGTTTTGCCCGTTCATCCATCCGACCCAAATTTAACGGTTTCGCATGAACAGAACTTTTGCGAATGGTTGATGAACGGGCAAAACACATGGGATCGAGTTGAAAATTGGTGAGTCATGTATTTAGAGGGTGGAGATCAAGATGAACGGTTCGAATCTTCCGAAAAAATGGGGGACATAGGATTTTTGATAGGGGGTCATTTTTGGGGGTCATTTTTGGGGGTCATTTGATCCCTCCTCATATATATATATATATATATATATATATATATATATATATATATATATATATATATATATATAAAATAAATTGAAAAAGACAAAAAATGTGCTTAATGTGTTTCTTTTCTCTTTGTATCATTTAAGTAGTATCATTGAATGTCATTCATATCCTTGTAGAAATTATTGTATTATTGTTATAGCTACATGTGCATGTTAGAATTCCTAGGTAGCCATGACATATTAATGAATTGCATAACTTGATTTCTACATATACACCCTCACTTCCACTAGTATTGAATATTGTTGCACAATTGGAGATCCTTTTATGAAATGTTGGAAAGTGAATGTAGGTTCAAATTAACTGATAAATCTAAGGGATATGATGTGTATTTTTCATGGATAAAAATTGAGCACAAAAGTATTGAATATGAAACAAGAAAAATGAAAAAGAATGAATATTGCTCCTTATGTAAAATGGATACAATTCATGGCAAGTATACTACCCACGAGTATCCAACATATGCTATATGGGTAATCTTTAACGTTGGTATTATAATCGTCAAGTAATGCCACCCCCACATCTAAGAGTCCTTATAGGCAATGCTTTTGGGGTGTGGTATCTTGAACTCATTTTTAATGAGATGGAAAAAATCAATCCTAGTGATATCATGTTTATTAGAAAATGTGGATTGGTTTTGGTTAATTCCTATGAAAGTTTCTCCCTTTGTGCTTCAGTTATTTAATCATCACACTTACACGATGGTGTAGAAGTCTACATTACTCTTTTCGTTGAATTTGAAATGCTTATTTTACGAAAAATGCCATGCAAGTGCTAGTTGTGATTTATAATTCTTTATTTTTGCATATGACATGAACTAGAATTCGTTTATATACTTTTAATGATAACAAAAGGGAGAGAAAATAATTAATATTTGGTGCATTAATGCTTATATGTGCATATCTGAATATTGGTTTAAGGGTGAGCATGATCGCGTCCGGATGTACACCCGAAAAACAACTTGTATTTTTACCATAAGCGCACGGCGTAGTGGCGAGCACGTATCGAACACAGGGAGGACAATTGACAGTATCTCACTTTAATTACCTAGCTATCAAGAGAG
The DNA here is from genome assembly GCA_030789695.1 of Scilla litardierei. Taxonomy (NCBI): domain Eukaryota; kingdom Viridiplantae; phylum Streptophyta; class Magnoliopsida; order Asparagales; family Asparagaceae; genus Scilla; species Scilla litardierei. The sequence goes on along the minus strand of CM061141.1, from coordinate 63,629,816 downwards.
TAAGAGTAGATTTGGTGTATCGTCACAATCGTTCAATAGCAAGAAATATCAATATAATAAAACGTCTAGGGATAGGAAATCCCCACTACGGACCGTCTCTCATCCTTGTGAATCATAAATTTCATTGTTGCTAAACTTGAATATAGGTGAACTAGTCGCAACTTAATGTAGAACCAAGCTCACGCTCTCGCGCTATTGCCAGTCTATAGCAAACCTAGGTTAAGGCCCACTCTCGTGTAACCCCTAGCCTAAGCCGGTAGCGTGAAGAACGCCATCATTGTCCAATCGCATCTCGAGCCCACTCTCGTGCAAACTCGAGCTACGATCTAGGTTATGATAATTCGTATTCGTCCAATCTCTTGCAAACGAATATTAATATAGATCAATAATTAAAAATCCTAGCTTTGGTCCAATCTCTTGTAAACCAAGTCTAGAGAAATCCAATTATCGATCTAAATCGAATATCTAGGCCTTCCTACCAATTGGGATCCAATCTCTTGCAAATCTCAATCGATATGAATTTCTAGCTACTCGTAATATATCAATCATAACCTAACCATTATCAATTCTAGCAACAAATCCATAAATTCATCACAATTCAAAAGATCGGGTCCATAGGGTTCATCCCTGCGCCCTAGAACGACGGAACTACTCACTAATCATCATGAAAATATCAGAAATAACAATAATAATCATGGCACAATTCATTATAATAGAGAAACAATTCATAAAAATTGAGTTTTTAACACGAAAGGACAAACCAATGAAGTAGCCAATGATCTCCAGCTGAGATTTCTCCAAAGAATAGCCGTCAAAAATCTAAAAGAACTCTCTAAAAAATAATTCAAGTCTCTCCTAAAACTAGGGTAAAATAGGGCTTAAATACAAGCCAAAATCGTCCAAAAATCGTGACAAAACTGCCCCTGCGCAGCCCAGAATTCGCAGCCCTAGCAGCAGGCGGAGAGGGTCACTCGGCCGAGTGATCATTGTCACTCACCCAAGTGACAAACCCTGTAAAATAACAGTAACTTCAGGGTTTTCATGGTCCATCTCTCGGGGTGACTCAGCCGAGCAGGCTTCTTCGTTCGGCCGAGTAGCTATCTTGCTCGGCCGAGTGAGCTTCCTTAGATTTTCCAGTAGCTTCGGTTCTTTTCTGTCTGAATTCCCTGAATGACTCGGGCGAGTGTACATTATTACTCGGCCGAACGGAAATTCTTGCTCAGCCGAGTGAACGTCTGAAATCTTCGGTTCGTATCTATTCTACTCGGGCGAGTGTGATCATTCACTCGGCTGAATGAGCAGTTTTGCTTGGCCGAGTGATGTACTCTTGAGCTTATTCCTTCTCCTATTTGCTTCCTCGTCGCTCCTATCGAATTCCTTCTTCTTCCGCTCATCCTCTATCGCTGATAAGTCCTCAAATAAGCCGTGGGCGACACTCCAAAGTGCGTGAAACTCCTTTGATCTCATTTTCGCTCCAAATCGCTCCATATTTCCTGAAATACGACAAAAACAAGAAATAGTGAAAAGCATCGCAATATTGTCGAATAATCGTGAAAAACGTAATATGGGCGATCGAAATGTAATGAAAACATGCAGAAAAAGGTATAAAATATGGAGTGATCAAAATCCCCCAAGTTTACCTCTTACTCGTCCTCGAGGAAGACAAGCAAAAGGAGAACCCGGCGGAAAAAATAATGGAAAGGAAAAATGAAAGAGATAGAAAATAGGAAGGGAAACACAGAGGGAGGTGCTAGATCATTTTCTCAGGACGTGGGTTTTGCTTACTCATATAGCACACTGCGAATATAAAGCACATGCCAAAGATTTTTATCTCGATATCATAATCATATGGATGCATTCGAAATAGAAACCCAAGAATATCAAAATAGTTTGAAATATGGAGTCATTCTAGAATTAACATCGTCTGAAGCATCTAAAGCGGCATACATAATCATAGACCACACACTTTTCAATTGAATGCTTTCTATTTGGAGTATAAGAGATATCACACAATATGGATCAATAAGAATAGAAAGGTATGGCTTTCATGAAATGCATGCTAAGTTTCAATTCCTGGATTTCGTAAAAACTTTTAGTCTCACCGAGTGTAGAAAATTACCTAGCTTAGGTTTTCATGCACAATCACGTAGTCACTCTCTCACACATCATTGGATCCTCTCCCCCAAGCTTATCTATAAGCGTGGTGGCATAAGATAAATCAATAAGCTTATTCCCCGTTTTTGAAGCTCAAAAAAATAAAAATAAAAGAGGGGAGAAAGAGAGAAAGAGTGTGAGATGGGATCATATATGAACTTTTTTTCTCTTTTTCTTTTTGATTTTGGGGGTATGAAGCATTGATTTTTATAGCGGGGGAAAATGCCAATATAAGAATCGCTAAAGGGAGATTCACCAATGATTTCAAGTATAGAAATAATGCTCAAGATATGTGGAGAAAGAAATATATGTAACACTTGGTTCACTCTATAGAATGTGCATGACAACTTTCAGCATAGTAATGTAATCTACTCAGTTTAATCTCAGAAAGTAAACTAATCCAGTTATATCAACCTATCATACATTCAATCAACCTGAAAGTGAAGCGTACAATTTTCATGCAATAAGAAGTGATATAGGAAAAGAAAGCAGTACTCCAGATATAAGCAATCAATGCGTGAAGCTTGGTGTGTTTTCTATGAAGAGTATATGGTAAAAATCATCAGACTCAGCTAATAAAAGAATTTCATCCATATACATACATGAAAGTGCGGGTTACTATCTCAAATGCATAGCAAGACATAGCATATGATATCTGAAATAAAAACTATGGCATGACAATATAATATGCATATAGAGATAAGCTAACACCACATCATCATCATCATCACTGAAAATTCATCTCTAGCAAAAAGGATAAAAGAAATAAGGATACAAGAGAATAAAAACTACTGTACAATGCAGCACACTCAAAAAATAAAAAAACGTGATGCATGGAAAAAAGAAAAATGGGTGAAAATAAGTGTTAAAACGAAGAAATGTGGGAAAAAGAAAATAAAAGGCGACAAAAATAAAAAATGTGTGAGAACTCACTCCCCCAAGCTAAAGTGCACAGTGTCCTCAATGTGCAAAATGTGGCACACCGAGAGGCAAAAAATGTGGGTTGGGCTGGTGAGGATGCATGCATGAAAATAAAAATACAAAATGAAATAAAAAAGAAAAATGTGATGGGAATGCAAATGATGCATGCAGAGATCAAAATAGTGCCATATAGGTGTCCCCAAAAGTACTCCCTCATTCTCAAAAAGATATAGACAGATATGAACAAAAAGCGACCAAAACGTGCGTGGAGGAGGGGTGCAAAATCAGCAGATCAGAAATATCCAGCGTAACAACAACAAAAATATCGAAGGCATCATGTGTGTGCCTAGGTGGGTGGGGGTGCACCAGCACCGTGCTGTGGCGGAGGTGGTGGTCGTGGAGGCTGCTGGTGGGGGTAGGTGGCTGAGGCAGACGCTCTAGAATCTGGTTCAGGCAAGCCTGAATATCAGGAAGCAATGCGAGGCGGGTCTGGACAACACTAACAATAGCAGAGAGAGCCCGAAAATCTGCTCTAAGTCCACTCACCGTCCCCTCAAGAGCATAGAGGTGCTGAACTAGGGTGTCGGGGGGAGGTGGAGCAGAGGGTCGAGCAGGACGAACATGTGAAGAGCGGGGCTGTCTCGCTCGGCTACTGGAAAGGATGGGTGCGACAGTGGGGTGGTGCAGAGGTGATGTGCTCACTAAGTGTCGCTCAGCCTTTGTGGGAGGCCAAGACGTGGGAATGGTCGAAGAGGATGGAGCAGCAGCAGAAATGGCAGTGGTGGCAAGCGACGAGGTGGGCAGAGAGGTCAGTGATACAGACGTAGGGACAGACGTCATGACACTCTCGGAGAATACAGCGGTGGTGGAGACAGTGAGGTCGACGACTGGGGAGGTCGTGAAATGTGCAGAAAATGACTCCCCTGGAGTCGAGAACAAAAGTGAGGATAGGGTCTCGACCGTGGAAGAAAAATAAGGCTCGCCGCACTCAACTATGGTGGGGGGACGCTCAGGGCTAGCAGCAAAAATGGGATCTATCGACATGGGCATAATGGTGGTGATGGTGTGGGTGGACTCAGCTAAAGTACTCCTGACACTAACAGAAGTGTGGACAGAGGTTTCGGGAGGCGCAGACGAAGCAGGTGTAGGCTGAGGGATCACAGGGTCAAGTGGTGGAAGGAGGGGCTCCTGCTGAGCACCCTCAGGCTCTAGCACGTAAGCGGCGGGGATGAGGAGATCCAACGCTGGAATCCACTCACTGCCTGCAGGTCCAATATGTGTCCGAGCCGGGCTCGAAAGAATCATGTAATCGACACCGTGGGGACCGTGTAGCCACACTCAGTGGCGCTGACCATGAGGACACAACATCCTCATCTGGGCCATGTCATCTATGGAGAGTGAGGTGGGGCCCGGTGGTCTCAGCAAGCCAGCTAGGAGGTCAACTCCGCACAAAAGGGCCAAGAGGGTAATCAGACCGCCACAACAGATAGGCGTCCAAGTGCCGACAGAAATAATGATGCGGTCGATATACCAACTGGCGATATCAATCTTTATAGCGGGGACCAGAACGTTGGCTCCATCAAAGACCCTAGAACATGTCATCGCGTAGAGCATGTAGAGCTCTGGCGTCGACAACGTCCCGGGCTCGTACCTCGCAAGAAAAGTGGTCGCCATAAGGCGCTGTGCAATGCGGAGGCACGGGTGAAGGACGGCAGAGGCCTTGGCCCAACTAGGGTCAAAGGCAAGGGGAGATCCTGTGATTCGTGTCCAAAAAGCGTGGGTGTCGAATGACGGGGGTGTGATGTGCGTGTGGCTGTAGTCACGGTCTGGGTCCGGGACGGCGGGCCACTGGAAGAATGCTCGAAGCATGTCAAGAGTGACATCGCACTCCTGATCCATCAGGCGAAAGGAGCATCCTCCAGGGCTCCGGTCAATAGAGCCAAGGACCTCTAGTGTCGGGCGGATGTAAGTGTCCGCCGACACCGACAAGAAATCATGCCACCCCACGTTGTCATACAACTGGAGTAGCCCATCTAGGACCCATAGGCGCTCAAGGTCAGCTAAGTGCACGAACCTAGTGGGTACGATCGAGCGATGGGAGATACGCTCAAATCTGGCGCGCTGAGTGTCATTTCTGAACGTGATCCCCATCGCATCGAACGCGGGGGCAGGCTGTGTAGGTGGTGGAATGGGTGCGGTAGGAGGCAGCTGTGTGGGTGGTGGGCTAGGTGGAGGGGAGTCTGCCCTAGTGGAAGAGGATCCAGGATCACCTGACTTCTTCTGCTTGGAAGCGGGCTCCCGTGTGCGTGGCCTAAGGCGTGGCGGCATGTGTGCTGCGAGACGTGCCCACCCAAATGAAAATGCGACGTGCAATAAAATTGAATGAGTATACCTAAGCATGTCGCAAGAGCAAAATATGAAGAGTGCGAAGAATCGCCTCCTCCATGAAGCTTCAAGCATCCAGAAGCTACCCCAAGCTACCCCAAGCTAACCTGAAACACAAACAATCAAATCAGCGAATGATAATCAATATACATGGGGAAGATAGGGGGTAATAGATATGTATAGGAATCAATTTGAATTTGTGGTGCAATGGGCGTACGGATTGGAGAAATGGGCGAGAAATGATGAATTTGAGGCGTAATGGAGGTGAAACGGCGTAGGGCAGCGGTGCCGGCGGTGACCGGCGGCGGGGACTCGGTGACCGGAGGTAAGGCGGCGGTCGGCCAGCGTCGGGTGGTTCGGGCAAGGAGGAGATGGTTCGGGCGAGAGAATTCAAAGGGGCTCGGGTGCTGGGCGAAAGAAATTTGGGAATTTTGAGTTTTCAAAAATCGCGCTGCGCCCGTAGCGTATATAAGGATGTAGCGACTCGGCCGAGTGACGTGTTCACTCGGCCGAACGGCTCGGCGATAAATTTTTTCAAATTCTCCCAATATTTACGACTCGGTCGAGTAGCTTTTTTCCATTCGGCCGAATGGACAAGTTCCACTCGGCCGAGTAGCAAGGCCACTCAGCGATTTTTGAAGCGTGTAAGGTATCAGATTCACTCGGCCGAGTAACATAGTCCTTTGGCCGAGTGGCAATAGTGCTGTAAATCACAGAAAATAACAGAGAGTGGGTCTATAGGATCTTCCCTGTCAGTACTCTACTCGGCCAAGTAGAGTCTTCACTTGGCCGAATGAAAAGTTCATTCGGCCGAGTGGCTAGCTGTTTTCACCATCGGCGCTCTATTTTTGTGTCGTTCTCTGTTTTTCTCATCCCCGTCAGTTTCTTCCTCTTCTTAAGGCCTGAGCATGTTCCTGGAGCGCTCTCCCTTGCCATGGTCATCCTCCATATGAATGATTTCTCGTTCTCCATCTCCTGTTATGAAAAATAGAGCCCGTTGTCACGATTTTTATTGACTGTAGACTCTAACACTAAGAAAAATCTGAAACAAAAATAGAATTCAACTAAAATCAATATAAAACCGTCGGGCTTCCTCCCGACAAGCGCTCGTTTAAGGTCTTGAGCTCGACCCCTTATGATTTTCGTTTAGTGCGTGATATTTGGCGCATACGAGATGTGCCCGTCAAATTTGCTGGGAAGGCCACTCGGATTGGGTTGTTGATATTCGTGCTCATTCCTTGGCTTCCCCTCATCATGGGTGGTGTTGGGGGATAAGTCCCCCAAGCTAGAGCTTGTACCAATCTTTTTCTTCACCGGCGATGACGCTTTCTTATCCGGCAGAGCTTTCTTCAAATTGTTCGCCGTGTAGAGCTTGCATAGCTCCCTTATTCTCGCGACATCAGCGTCGTCTTCTTTGTCATCTCCCATAGAGCCATCCGGAGGGTCTTCCAACTTTTCTCCATCACTAGAAGGTTGGCCTTCTTCAAGGCCGTCATCGTGTAAGGCGCCAATAGAGTGTGGAATGGCTTCGTCGATCACCTCATCAAGGAGGTGTGAAAGATCATGGGACCACCCCTTCAGTAGATATATGCGATTCACTTCACCGGTAGGGGCCCCTTCGGAATAATGCTTGAGCCGCTGTCCATTTACCTTGAAGGTGGCACCGTCTTTTCCTTCCAACTCAAAGGCTCCCCCGGTTGTATGTGCTTAATGGTGAATGGTCCCGACCATCGCGATCTTACCTTTCCGGGAAAAGTCGGAGTCTAGAATTATATATGATGACCTTATCTCCGACCTTGAAGTCCGTAACGGTAATGCGTGCGTCGTGGAGAATTCTAGTCCTTTCCTTGTATATTCTTGAGCTCTCATAAGCGTTCCACCTAATCTCGTCAAGCTCATTGATGTCTAGGAGCCGCCTCACCGCCACACTTTTGTAGTCATAATTAAAGGTCTTGACGGCCTAATACGCTCGGTGTTCCAACTCTACCGGCAAATGACAAGCTTTCCCATAAACAAGTCGGTACGGGGTGGTGCCAATGGGAGTGCGAAAGGCCGTGCGATATGCCCATAATGCATCGTTCAATTTCGTGGACCAATCCTTTCTAGATCTATCGACGGTCTTTTCTAGAATTTGTTTAATTTCCCGGTTAGACACCTCTATTTGTCCACTCGTCTGAGGGTGGTATGCCATACCAATTCTATGATTCACCCCATACTTTTTCAACATGGCTTCAAACTTATTTTCTATAAAATGGCTCCCTCCATCACTTATCAAAGTACGTGGCACCCCAAAGATCGGGAAGATGTTTTGCTTGAAAAATTTGGACACCACTCTTACATCATTAGTTGGGGTGACAATGGCTTCCACCCATTTTGAGACGTAGTCCACCGCTAATAAGATATACTTGTTTCCTTTGCTTAACGGAAAAGGGCCCATGAAATCCACTCCCCAACAATCGAATAGCTCAATTTCCAAAATGGGCTTCATTGACATCTCATTCCGTTTCGATATATTGCCGGTCCATTGGCAGCTATCACAATGCTTGACGAAGTCATGCGTGTCCTTGAACATGGTTAGCCAAAAGAACCCGCACTGCGATATCTTTGCGGTGGTTTTGGAGACGGCATGGTGTCCCCCGCAAGGCATACTATGGTAATGCATAATGATTGATGTGGCCTCCTCATTGGAAACACACCTCCGTATAATACCGTCCTTCCATATCTTGAAGAGTTACGGATCTTCCCAGAAATAGTTTCGGACTTCGTGCATAAATCTCCTTTTTTGTTGCATGGGCATTCCGCATGGTTTTATCCCACAAGCCAAATAATTGACGAAATACGCATACCAAGGCACCTCTCCGGGTCTTATGGTGAGTAGCCTCTTGTCGGCAAAAGTGTCATCGATTGGTATGCTTTCATCCTCCTTGTCACGAACAAGTCTAGACAAGTGATCCGCCACAACGTTGTCCGTGCCCTTCTTGTCTCTAATCTCCAAGTCGAATTCTTGCAACAAGAGTATCCATCTTATCAACCGTGGCTTGGCCTCCTTTTTGCTTAATAGATATTTCAATGTCGCATGGTCGGTGTGCACAATCACCTTAGAGCCGAGGAGGTAGGATCGAAACTTCTCGATGGAGTTGACTACCGCCAAGAGCTCTTTCTCGGTAGTGGTATAATTCTTCTGTGCCTCGTCCAATGTTTTGCTTGCATAGAATATTGCATGAAGCTTCTTGTCCTTCCTTTGTCCTAACACTGCTCCAATTGCTTGGTCATTTGCATCACACATAAGCTCGAAGGGAAGGCTCCAGTCTGGCGGTTGTATAATGAGAGCAGAAAGTAGAGCTTCCTTCAATGTATTAAATGCTTGTAAGCATTCTCCTGAAAAGACAAATGGAGCATCTTTAGCAAGTAAGGCGGTAAGAGGTCGGGCAATTAAGGCAAAATCCTTGATAAAGCGGCGGTAGAATCCTGCATGACCAAGAAAGCCTCTATTGCCCTTAACATTAATAGGAGGAGGGAGTTTTTCGATTACCTCAATCTTCGTCTTATCAACCTCAATCCCTCTGGATGAAACAAGGTGCCCAAGAACTATCCCCTCGGTGACCATAAAATGACATTTCTCCCAATTTAGAGTAAGGTTATTTTGTTGGCATCTTTTAAGAACTTTAGTAAGATTAGCAAAACAAGAATCAAACTCACTTCCATAGACCGAAAATCATCCATAAAGACTTCCATAATGTTTTCAATATAATCAGAAAAGTTGGATGTCATGCACCTTTGAAAGGTGGCGGGAGCATTGCAAAGACCAAAGGGCATTCTACGGTAGGCATATGTGCCGTAAGGACATGTGAAGGTAGTCTTTTCTTGGGCATCTTCATGCAAAAGGATCTGAAAGAATCCCGAATACCCGTCCAAATAGCAAAAGAATTTATGTTTAGCAAGGCGCTCTAGTATTTGATCAATGAAGGGCAAGGGGTAATGGTCTTTTCGGGTGGCTTTATTTAATTTCCTATAATCAATACACATCCGCCATCCCGTGACAGTGCGTGTAGAAATGGGTTCTTCCTTATCGTTTTTTATAACGGTCATCCCTCCCTTTAGGGACGACATGAACGGGGCTAACCCATCTACTATCAGAGATAGGATAGATAATGTCGGCTTCAAGAAATTTAAGAATTTTCTTCTTAACCACCTTCTTCATGTTAGGATTTAACTGCCTTTGAGGCTCTATGGAGGTGGCTTCAGTATTTTCTAAGTGGATTCTTTGCGTGCAAAGCCTAGGACTTATTCCTTTCAGATCAGAGATGGTGTAGCCTAGGACATCCTTGTGACTTCTGAGGACATCTAAGAGTCTTTCAAGCTGGTTATGGTTGAGGGCGGCATTAACAATTACCGGATAAGTCAATTTATTGCCCAAGAAAGCATACCTCAGATTCGGAGGCAATTGTTTCAGTTCTACCTCAGGGGGCGCTGTACCCCCCTACTTCCTCCTCTTGTGAAAGCTTGACCTCTTCTGTGACATCTGAGTTCTCGTATGCAGGCTCAGATTCGCTTCTCGGTGAGGACGACGCATCGAAATGGATACTGCACAGCTCTGTGTCGACATTGATGGGGTTACCACTCTGCTCCGGTCCACACATGAGATCAAGGGATGCGTCAGTTGGTTCATAAATATCAGAGAGAGAGTCATATAGTGTGCTTCCCTGAATCTCGGCATGCCAAGTGTGCTCCTCAGGAGTGTAGTACTCTTCGGTGTATGCTCTACTGTCTTCAACGTGTAACATGTCGTCCCTCACATCGACCTTGATGATGCCCTCGATAGTCCCTTCCAGAGAGATTTGATCCATCACAAAGCTAGCAAATAGTTGCTCAATGGGGTCCTCGATATTGATGGAAAAAGCCCCAATGGTTTGGACCTCATCAACGAGCTCCTTCAGAAGATCTGCGAAGGAATCCTCATCTCCCGGACTAGACTCAGTCCTCATGATCACGTCTCCCATGTTACCTGTTTAAGATTCTATGGAAAATACCGGGAGCACGTAAATTAGGCATCATACGAAGTCAAAAGAAATAAGAAAGAAAGTGAGATATAACCGGGTAAGAAAAGTCGAACACTGTCAAAAACACGCTCCCCGGTAACGGCGCCAAAAACTTGATCGCGTCCGGATGTACACCCGAAAAATGACTTGTAGTTTTACTGCAAGCGCATGGTGTAGTGGCGAGCGGGTATCGAACACAGGGAGGACAATTGACAGTATCTCACTTTAATTACCTAGCTATCAAGAGAGTAAGAGTAGATTTGGTGTATCGTCACAATCGTTCAATAGAAAGAAATATCAATATAATAAAACATCTAGGGATATGAAATCCCCACTGCGGACCGTCTCTCATCCTTGTGAATCATAAATTTCATTGTTGCTAAGCTTGAATATAGGTGAACTAGTCGCAACTTAATGTAGAACCAAGCTCACGCTCTCGCGCTATTGCCGGTCTATAGCAAACCTAGTTTAAGGCCCACTCTCGTGTAACCCCTAGCCTAAGCCGCTAGCGTGAAGAACGACATTATTGTCCAATCGCATCTCAAGCCCACTCTCGTGCAAACTCGAGCTACGATCTAGGTTATGATAATTCGTATTCATCCAATCTCTTGCAAACGAATATTAGTATAGATCAATAATTAAAAATCCTAGCTTTGGTCCAATCTCTTGCAAACCAAGTCTAGAGAAATCCAATTATCGATCTAAATCGAATATCTAGGCCTTCCTACCAATTGGGATCCAATCTCTTGCAAATCCCAATCGATATGAATTCCTAGCTACTCGTAATATATCAATCATAACCTAACCATTATCAATTCTAGCAACAAATCCATAAATTCATCACAATTCAAAAGATCGGGTCCATAGGGTTCATCCCTACACCCTAGAACGATGAAACTAATCACTAATCATCGTGAAAATCTCAGAAATAACAATAATAATCATGGCACAATTCATTGCAATAGAGAAACAATTCATAAAAATTGAGTTTTTAACAAGAAAGAACAAACCAATGAAGTAGCCAATGATCTCCAACTGAGATTTCTCCAAAGAATAGCCGTCAAAAACCTAAAAGAACTCTCTAAAAAATAATTCAAGTCTCTCCTAAAACTAGGGTAAAAACATGGCTTAAATAAAAGCCAAAATCGTCCAAAAAATCGTGACAAAACTGCCCCTGCGCAGCCCAGAATTCGCAGCCCTAGCAGCAGGCGGAGAGGGTCACTCGGCCGAGTGATCATTGTCACTCACCCAAGTGACAAACCCTGTAAAATAACAGTAACTTCGGGGTTTTCATGGTCCATCTCTCGGGGTGACTCAGCCGAGCAGGCTTCTTCGTTCGGCCGAGTAGCTATCTTGATCGGCCGAGTGAGCTTCCTTAGATTTTCCAGTAGCTTCGGTTCTTTTCTGTCTGAATTACCTGACTGACTCGGGCGAGTGAACATTATTACTCGGCCGAACGGAAATTCTTGCTCGGCCGAGTGAACGTCTGAAATCTTCGGTGCATATCTGTTCTACTCGGACGAGTGTGATCCTTCACTCGGTCGAATGAGCAGTCTTGCTTGGCCGAGTGATGTACTCCTGAGCTTATTCCTTCTCCTATTTGCTTTCTCGTTGCTCCTATCGAATTCCTTCTTCTTCCGATCATCCTCCATCGCTGATAAGTCCTCAAATAAGTCGTGGGCGACACTCCAAAGTGCGTGAAACTCTTTTGATCTCATTTTCGCTCCAAATCGCTCCATATTTCCTGAAATACGACAAAAACAAGAAATAGTGAAAAGCATCGCAATATTGTCGAATAATCGTGAAAAACGCAATATGGGCGATCGAAATGTCATGAAAACATGCAGAAAAAGGGTATAAAATATGGAGTGATCAGAGCATTAATGAATAATTGGAAATGTGAGTATGTGAATATATGTTCAAGGGGGAGCATGAAAATATGGGGAGCATTGTTATATTGTTGCATGCTTGTATGCTTGAACATCAAGTGGTATATTGTTGCATACATTCTCCTCCATCACACTTCACACACACACACACACACACACACACACACACACACACACACACACACACATCATGATGCATTATCTGAATCGTAAGTGATCAAATCTTGTATTGGTTTGTCATTATCAAAAGGGGGAGATTGTTGGTTACAACGATCTAGGAATTCTAGTTTGATGACGACAAATACGTGTGAACTATTTAACATGTGTGTTAAGTGCTTTTCAGGAGTGGCATACTCATAGTTATTTAAAGAGATAACTTGGTCAAAAAGATGGAGAAATTGCTATAATATAGCAAGTTGGAAGTTGGAGAATTTTGCTACACATATAGCAAGTTGGACTTGGTCCAACATGGAGAGAGATGGAGTCAATTCATATCAATTAGGGATTGAAACAAATCAATTATGGAGATTAGGTATTATCCAATTCCTCTTCAATCCCAAGCCAAATCTCTTCCAAATCCTATACAAATCCCAATTCCAATCCCGAATGGGATACGACAAGGGTCGTTCGGCAGCGAGGGTGTCACGCCCCGCTCACCCAAGTACGGGGAGCGTAGCTGACGAGGTTGTCGTAGTATTCAGACTCGGGCTTCGAGCCCTCTTATCTAAATACTACTAGCCATTTTTTTGTGGTTTAATATTAAATAGTGAGCAGGCCACTGCAATAACACTGGAATAGTACACAGAGAAAAATAGAAGTGCTCCAACAGAAAATAAAACACAGTACTGAAAAGATTTTACATCAACACAGAAGTTACATTACATCACATAAGTTCATATACATATATACATCCATCAGCTGTACAAAAAGGGGTACAAAAGTGGGTACACAAAAAGTAGAAACCCCCAACCCAAAAGTACAAAAGTCCACCCGGTACAACACACCCACTAGTCTAAACCCGGAAAGTCTAACTGAACGTGGTCGCCCGTAGGCTCTACCTCAGCTGTACAAGTATCGGCCTCCGGCTCCGGGACACCCGCTGACTGCTCGAGACTCGTACCTGAAAACCACAGGAGGGGACACGTCAACGCGTGACCCAGTAGGAACTCCTAACACCCTAGTAGAACCCAGTTTTAGAACTGGTCTTCCTAACAAACTAACTAACTACAAGTGTCACATCGTCACAAGTATATGCAGAAATTAAAATCAGAGCATAAATGCTGACAGTAAACAACAGTGAACAGAACTGAAATAATAAATGATTAAATTAAGTAAAGTTAAATGTTGTTCTGTTTTGGAACCCGGGTAAACCATAGGCTGCTAAGGGAGCAGACTTCACCCAGGGTGGGTGAAAAGTGGTACCACTCCAGCGACACGAGCACTGAAGGGGCCTTTAGTAACTCCGTACCCGACTAGACAAGGTACCGGAGCGAGACTTATCTCGGTTTTTCTGTCGGACAAACGGAGAAAACCATCATTTACCGTCCTGGTGCGTCACGAGCACACCGACGGCCTCTCTAACTCTAGTCAACTCCCCCTTACGGGAGTGACGTAGCGAGTGAGAAATCATACTACGTCCGCTCCTTAACACCTACAATTTACCCGTGTTTCCCCCAAACCCACATCTAAAGTCTCACCCATTTCAAGAATGGACCGAGAACTCCCGACGTCATACTCTCATCCTCACTCACAGGTTTTTCTTTTGATATGCATTACTTCATTAACATGGTATCAATTAATGGTCTCAAATACCACTTTTGTTCCAACATACATGCAAACTCATCATCAATAACTTTTTCCACATGAATCATAACGTAATAAACATCATCATTAAGGCACCTTAAGGGCATGATAATAAAGCACAACTTAGCATGTTCAAAATTAACTTGAAGCAAGAGCACAATTATGAAAATCCTACTCGAAATTACAACGCAAATCTGTCAAAAGCGTCAGTCCAGAAAGAATGGCTCTGTTACCCTAATTGCAGTTAGAATTGACTCTCGGCTTCCTTCAAAGTTGTAGGAAATTTTCTGTAGTTTTTCGTAGTGTCCTTAATTATATTTTTCTGATTTTTCTACTAATTTATACGATTTTTACAAGTTACTGTTCTGCTACACAAAAAATTCCAGCAACTTAAATCTTTAACTAACTAGTTTCTAATCTAGTTGGGTGCCATTAATCAACATAATTATAGTAGCATGACAATGAATTGCAGATTTACACGATATTAATTTACTTCTAATCTCTAAAGAAAGATCATCATTTTATTGTAGACATACATTACATAATCAAAACTATGTTGCTTGCAACCTATCATTTAATAGAACTAGCATGGAAACCAACTCCTAAACATAGCAAATCACAAATTAACATTCTTAACAAGTTAACATATAAATCATTTTCTCAATTTTTCAATATGGCACAATTTTACTAATTTTGAGTATTAAAACACAATGAGACCAAAACATATAAATCTTGATATCTAAAGCTCAACATGGTACCAAATTGAAGAAAACAACATGGAATAAAAATGAATGTTACTAGAGCATGGTTCCTATCAAAACTAGCAAACAATAATTCCTACAAGACTTAGCACGTCATGCTAAAGTAAGTAAATCTCCAAGTCCTAAAACTAATTTCTACAAGGATGTTAAGAACTTCTACTAACACAATCCTAAAACTAAATTCTAACTAGAATGTTAGAAAATCCTACCTTGCAAGTGTTCTCCAAATTGCTTGGGCCCTTCCTAATCCTTGTAGAGCTTGGGCCCTCCTCCTAAATCTCCTTCATTCAAGCTCCTAGTTTGACTTCCAAAAGTTGGATTTTTGGGCTAATTTTGGTGTTGGAATGATAAGGGAAATGGGGGTGCTTGGTGGTGGAGTAGGAGGAGCAATGGTGGTGATGAGAGGATGAAGGAGGAAGCAAAAAAAGAAGAGAAGGGGAGCAAATTTCAGCCAAGCTGAAATTGGAGAGGGAGAGTGAATTTTTTTCTTGATTTTTTTGTGTTTTGTTATTCCTTTGCATAAGTTTTTGAACCCCCAAAAACCTCTCATCCCTCCACTTAGTCAAGATGTGAGCCATGTGTCCTAGCTTAAGTTAACAACATGACACATAGCCATGTTAAGTGTCAGGGCTACAAAATTTAAAATTAAAATTTTTAGGAAAATAAAAATACATGGTGAGATACACCATACTCCTTAAATACATGGTATTTCATTCTAATACCTTTATTTTCTAATATCAATAATGAGTTTAAAACCATTTAAAAATAATTTCTCCACCAAAAATAATTAAAGAAAAATACGGGCATACTCCTAAAAATTATACGTACGCATCTACGCCAAAATACGTACAAATACGCGTATATTGAAATTGGGGTCATTACAGAGGGGCATGGCCCATTCAACTTACGGTCGATGTCACCTCGAGGGCTGTTCAGTGGCAAGTGTCGGCCCCTTGGCTTACAGCTGATGACGAGGGTCGTTCGGTAGCGAGGGGCGTGGCCCCTTCGACTGACGGTCGACGACGCTTAAGGACTAAATAGACAAGAGAAATGATCAGGTCGTTTTTATTAAGAATTTGTGTTAATAAAGATAGGAAAATTACGATCGTCACAGTGCCTCTTCTCTTGCTGGTACAGTAATTAATTGTACTTTCTCAAATGCTCAGCATTCCAAGGATGGGGAAGCTCCATGTCATCTATTATAGCGAGTCGATAGGTGGCTGGGCCGAGAACGTCGATCACCTTGTAGAGACATTCCCACTTCGCAGCAAACTTTCCGTGTTTAAGGATCTAATGACTGAAGGCGGCCTTTCGTCGATCAACTGTATGTTGAGCTCAAGTCCCTCCGAGTTTCTCTCCTCATCGTAGTATTGGAGGCGAAGCGGTCGCTGGTTAACCTCCACTAGGACAACAGCTTCACAACCATATGCAAGCATGAATGGTGTTTCACCTATCGAGGTTTTATGGGTCGTTCTGCACGACCATAGCATGCCAGGGATTTCTTCTGGCCATATCCCCGTGAGTTTGGCTATCCTCTTCTGCAGGGGTCCGAGGATGCATTTATTAGTATCCGCTGCTAGTCCGTTGGATTGGGGATGAGCTACATAGGCGAAATGCAATTTGATATTTAGCTCGAAACAGAAATCCCTGAAGCCGGTGCTGTTGAATTGCATCTCGTTGTCTGTCACAATGGATTGAGGGATGCCAAACCGACAAATAATGGACTTCCATATGAAGCTTCTGACTTCCTTCCACGCAATTCAGGCAAGGGGTTTTGCCTCGCTCCACTTAATGAAGTAGTCAATAGCCACGATCAGGAATTTTTGATATCTGCTTGCTTGCTTGAACGGGCCAAGGATGTCCAATCCTCACTTTGCAAAGGGCACTGGACTGATGATTGGGATCAGATCAGTTGGAGGGGCTGAGCTGATCCTTGATAACTTCTGGCAAGTCGGACACTTTCGCACATACTCGATTGCTTCCTTGAATATGGTCGGCCAGAAGTAACCTTGTCGTAGGGCTTTCAAGGCTATAGATTTTTCTCCGCAATGGTTCATGCAATCCCCCTCGTGGATTTCTTGGATCATATAAAGTGCTTCCTGTGGGGTTAAGCATTTGAGGTAAGGAAAGACGTCATACCTGGTCCATCGTCTTTTATACAATAAACCGTCCAACAGAATAAATTGGTATGCCTTTCGTTCTAGCTTTTGCTCCTCTATTGGGTCGGTTGGCTTCTCCCCTATGTTTAGATAATGGATTATAGGATCCATCCAAGTGACCCATTGGTCGATGCTCAGCAGCTCATGCTCAAGCACGTTGGGGTGCGAAAGATGTTGTATGTACACTGTTCGATCGAGTCCTACTGGTGAGGATGACGTGAGCTTCAAAAGGGCATCTGCTCGGTGATTCTTTGACACTATTACATTGTGGATCTCCACTCGTATGAACTTGACGAGCTCTGCTTTAACAATTTGCATGTAGTTCTGCATTGTGTCTTTGCAGGCCTCGAAACCTCCATTCAATTGGTGGACTATCAAATTGGAGTCGCTGAGAAGTTGGACCTCCTTTGCTCCTAGGGCTCGAGCTAATCGGAGCACGTTGATTGTGGCTTCGTACTCCTTCCCATTTTTTGTGGTTTGGAAGTCGAAGCGGAGAGCATATTCAAATATATTGCCCGTTGGGGTTTGGATAATTATTCATGCTTCGCTTTCGGTTTGAGTGCCCGAACATTCCACTTGCACGATCCATGTCCCATCCTCTCCGCTTGTGTTGACTGGAGAGTCGAGATCTGTCGAAAGAGAAGAGGGAGTATTGATTTGTACCTCTGGTGGATCGTCGTCACCGGTGAGTTTGATGATGAAGTCGGCTAGGGCTTGCCCCTTGATGGCAGTCTTAGGATTATACTGGATGTCGAATTTGCTTAACTCGACTCCCCACTTCGTCATCCTCCCTAACTGATCGAGCCTCTTTTTTGTTCCAAAGGGGTATCGGTGAGGACTTGGACGGTGTGCGCCTGTAAGTAGAGTCGTAGCCTCCTTGCAGACTGGACCAAAGCAAATGCCAGCTTTTTATCTTCGAATAATTGATTTCAGCTTCATGGAGGACATGGCTGACATAGTAGATGGATCGTTGGATACCTGATTTCTCTTTGACAAGGGCTGAGCTTATAGCCTTCTTTGTGACAGCCATATAAAGGATCAGCTGGTCATCCTTATCGGGATTTGTCAGGAGTGGTGGGCTACAGAGATACTCCTTCAGCTCAGAGAAAGCTTTCTTGCAATCCACGTCCCATTCGATGATCTTCTTCTTCTCCTCGGTGGATTCTATGGCCTTTCTCAGCACCTTGAAGAATGGTAGCGATCTCTGTGATGATTTGGACAAGAAACACCCTATAGCTGCTATTCTATCATTCAGTCTTTGAAGATCTTTGATGGTAGTAGGTTCCTTCATCGCTACGATCGTTGTGATCTTGTCGGGGTTAGCCTCTATTCCTCGACTCGTTAGCTTGAATCTGATGAACTTCCCTGACCAAACCCCAAATGTACACTTCGCGGGGTTCAAACGAAGGTTGAAGTGGCAAATCTGTGCGAATGTCTCTCAGAGATGCACAATATGATTCGTCGGCTTCTTCAACTTAACCAGCATATCATCGACGTAAACCTCCCGATTTCACCCAATTAGGGCTTTGAAGACCTTGTCCATCATACGTTGGTACGTCGCACCTGCATTTTTCAAACTAAATGGCATCTTTTTATAACAAAAAATACCTCGGTCGATGATGAAGGATGTATTTTCTTCGTCCTCAGAGCCATTTGGATTTGATTGTAGCATGAGAAAGCATCTATGAAGCTGAGGAGTTCATAGCTCGAGGCGCTGTCGACTAGTTGGTCGATTCGAGGCAAGCGGTAGCTATCCTACGGACATGCTTTTTGAGATAGGTGAAGTCGACACACATCCTCCACTTGCCGTTTGCCTTTTTCACCATCAATACATTCGAAAGCTACTCGGGATATTGGACTTCCTGAATGAAGCTTGCCGCTCGAAGTCGGTCTACTTCCTCGATGGCAGCCTTCATCTTCTCGCCCCCAAGTTCCTCTTCTTTTGCTTTATAGGCCTGGACGTTGGGCTGACCCCTAGCTTGTGGGATCTGACCTCGAGGTTGATGACTGGCATATCTTCTAGGGACTAGGCAAAGTCATCGGCGTTCTCCCTCAGGAGTGTAATTAAATGTTCCCTTAGGTCGAACGAAAGCATCGACAAAATGGAAACCCTCTTTCCTTCTCATTTGAGAATCTGGATGTCATCTGTTTCTTCAACCGATGCGGGTCGTTTCTCCTTGTACCCACTATTGTCACTGGGATCGGTCGGGTTTGTCTGCATTATGCTTCTCAAAGTAGTAGAAAGAAGGTAACACGACCGAGCTTGCTTCTGATTTCCTTTCACCTTCCCAACTCTATCGGGAGTTTGGAATTTAATCATTTGGTGGAAAATTGAGACCACCGCTCCACGGTGTTGAGCAGTGGTCAGCCGATGATCCCATTGTAGGCAGAGTTGATCTTCACCACTAAGAAGTTGGTTAGGCGAGTAACCTGCCGTGGGTATGTCCCAAGGGTTATCGGCAGAGTAATGATGCCAACCACTGGTGCTGAAAGCCCGGTGAATCCTACGAGAGGCCCCGGACATTCTCTCAACTCCGATGAAGACAGTCTCATTCTCTCCAGTGTGGTGAAGAAAAGCACATTGCATGAACTCCCCGTGTCGATGAGCAATCTCTTCACTGTTACCTCATTGACGGTGGCAATGATGACGAAAGCATCATCATGCGGCAGTTCCACAGCCTCTAGATCTTCTATGAAAAGGATATATGAGGTATAGATCCTATATGGTGCTTTTTACCCACGAATATATTCATCAACCTTTCGGCATAAGAGTTTTGGAGTGAGGTTGATAGCCCCGAGTGTAGTAGGTCTCCCATTAACATATTGAAGGTATTGATGCTGGGAGGTGTCAAGGCATCTCCAAAGAGTGTTGATGGGTGAGTCGACATGGTCGAAATGTTTGGTTGACTAAGATGTCGACTCATGCCTTCCCATAGACGATGCCAACTCTTAAGGCCAAAAATGACTGAAACAATGATGATGCTGACGTGGACCCTTTCCTGCTGAGTTGGAGCCTCGTCAACCGGTTGAGTGGGACCTTAGGTTAGTAGAACCGGGGTCTTTAACAGTTTGTAGTCGACTTGCGATGCTTGTTTGACCCTTGAATGGATCGAGCCTCGGGCAATTGATATAGAGAAGAACCGGCACGACCTTACCGCTGAATCGGGCCTCAATGATCTGCACCACAAGGAAGCGTCTGGGGGGTCAGATCTGGGTCCCGACCCAAATCCCCTCTGAATTTTAAGTTAGAACGGGACTTAAAGGAGGAAGCTCGGAGCTGCTGAGATCGACCCTCGGAGGCCCGTCTCAAGTCCAGCGTCGCAATCTCTTTTGAAGAAGAAATAATAATTGGAGTATAGAATCTCAGAAAATTAGATCTCGTACCTCAGGAGTCAGAACCCCCTCTTACATTGTCTTTTCAAGTATTTATAAATGACGACTGGCCGATTGCGAATAACCGTCCCTCATTGATCATGGCAGGATCTTCTCTGGGATTGATTAAAACGGCCGCCTACTTACTCGGTCCAATTAACTCCTCCCTCTGTATTAGCGGGAGTCCAACGGTCGAATGAGTCATTACTTTGACTGAGCATTATTCAGCGTTAATGACGGGTTTCGAGTTGTAGGCTCTAAGTGGGCAGTGTATCTTAACACCGCTTCGTGGGCCGTACCCATGCACCAACACCTACACAAGGTATTTGCCCTTCACAAGGACTCAACCTACCCGACATAAGGATCTAACTCCTACACAGAGTGAAACTAATTCCCACACAGAGAAATAGGGTTATCCTATAAAAGGACACAATCACCCTTACAAGGGTTAAACTCACACAAAGAGAGTGACCAACTCCCACAAAGAGAGTATCTAATTCCCACAAAGAAATTAGGGTTTCACAAAAACAAATGAATCAAAAGACTCTTACATATGCCTTGGAGAAATGATCTTACTCAATGAAGTATGCAAGGCATGCAAGAGGATCCCGTGGACTTGATTTCACTTGGAGGATTTACCTTGAGCTTGACTTCAATGCATGAAGAGGAATGAGAGCTCTAAGAGGGAAATGAGAGAGTTTGGGAGTGGCTTAATAATTGTCAAGTGATCTTCAATAGTATCAAGAAGTTCTAACGAACCCTGCCCTCTCATATATGTAGGAAGACCAAATAAACCCTCAAACCCAAGTAAAAACTCTAAAGAATGAAATCTGCAACTACTAGAGTTTGGCGGTTTACGGTACAAACAGTCGATTGATGAATAACTGACAGTCGACAGGTCAGTGGCTATAAAAATCCCAACGTCTATACTCTGAGCCAGGACAGTTGACTGTAGAAGACTACACACATGTGCCTGTACTAGGTGCAGACGCCTGAATATTCTTCAGCAGGCGACTGACACGTGGGATGGAAAAGAGCTAAGAATACTGCAAATTTTGCACTAGCACCTTCAGAAGATAGATGACCAATTCTCAGGTGCCTGTAATATAACAGGCGACTGAAAACCTTTCATTAGTCGACTGACTTGCAAAGTGGGATGAACCCTAGAAATGCAAGTTAAGCACTTTGGTACACAGATGACTGGAGAACAAATCTCATGCGCATGTAATATGAACGTCAGTCGCCTGTTTCCAAGAGCTCAAGAAAGAGTCAAGAAATGTTGCTTGAGCTATGCACACCAGTCGGTTGTAGACGGCTTGCTAGGTGCCTGGAGCTCATCTAATCGCCTGTCATACCTTCATCATTCAACTGTGGAAGAGCCAAAAACTCCAGTTTGAGTTTAAGGCATGGTGAACCTATTGGGATGATTTCTATAATAATCCTAAGGCTCGCTAAGATGGAAAATGCATATGCATGAATGAGTTAGTCCATCTATCAAGGCATTAAAATAAACTTATACTCAAAGAGAGAAAAGCAATAAATGAAATAATACTTGGATTACATGGCTTTCCTTGGAGTCTAAGCTTCAACCTTGATGCTTTGATGCTCCCCATCATCTCCAACATTTGGCACCCCTTGAGTTCAAGATTTGGCATTGCTCCTCTTGATGTCCACCCGTGCACCAAGCATTTAGTTTCCAAAAATGATATTCTTCATTTGTTAACTATGAGACTAAAACATGAGAGACATTAGCAACAACATAATGTTGTGATCATCATCAAAATAATATTGGTATGAAACACCAATACCTAACAATCTCCATCTTTTTGATAATGACACACATTATGTAAACGTAAAGAAAATAAAGCACAATGCTAATGAGCTCCCCCTATTTATATGCATCAATTGTAAAATGAGATAAACCAATTAAACTAATAAGAAACAATGGTGACATATAATAGGCATGGATTACATAAACCAGTTAAAATAAAATCAATAACATTCTCCACATGTATGGTTTACATAATCCTCCATATGTATATCTCCCCCCATAGAAGATATGATTTACATAATCATATCTCTCTCTATAAGTAAATATGTATGGTTTACATAATCCATATCACTCTCCCCATTGTCATTGTCAAAAACGTGGACATCGAACATACAAGAAATAATATCTTTTCATTGATACCAATCATAAAAAATGACAAATAATCAAGAGATTAAGAGATGTATGATACCAAATTGTAAATTTAGTGGGTATCAATCAATATCCCATGCGCCCCCCAGATTTTAGAAAAGGTCAAATTGTCGACTTCTAGGATATAATACCAATTGTAAAGAAAAAATAAAAAATCTTTAACAATTAAGATAATACCAATTGTAAGATAATTCGCTTTACCAATTGTAAAACATAATTAGAGCCATGGGTCTAAAATGTATCAAAACATAGATATAGAAAGAATCATGCAATATTGATACAAGTGACATTGCCAAAAGAAAATATAACATGAAACATGTTGGCAATATCCAATGGTTGAATTTGAAACCATAATAACCAATTGTAAATAGACACCAATTTTTAAACAATGATCTCAAGCATAACCCAAAATGAGAGTTAAAATATGTTTAAAAAATACTTTTAAACATACAACGTATTAACTCCCTCATTGTCATACACATGGTTCAATAAGTGCATGCATGACAATGATATCCCCATGGTCTCCATTTTCATGAAAAATAAATTTGAAAACTTTTTCAAAATCATGAAACATCACATAAACAATGGGTATGCTAAAGATAAACATTTAAGGACAATACACATGCAATATGCATATGTGTGAGAGACCTAAACATTAGGGAACCAAACCCAAGACGAGTTTGATTTCTTAATGTAACCACATGAGTTGATCACATCCCTAACTAATGAGTTTATGTAACTATCCCTCTCTTGCACACTACACCTAGTGGGAATCCAAAGACTCAAGGATTTCATAGGCAAGGGTGTAGCCTTTGCAAGAGGGGTTGATGTGGCATGCTTAGGTGTAGAAAAGAATTTCTTGGCATGCATAAAGTGAGGATTTTGCTTCTTAGCAAAGAATGAAGGATTTTCATTATTCCTCACCACCTTGTGATTTACATGCTTCTTGTTGGTGTTATTGTTATACAAGAAAGCATGGTGATTCTTCTTGGGTACTTTAGCAACATTTCTTGAATTTGCACCAAAGAAGAATGAGATGTGGGTTTGCGTACCACATTTTGAATATAACCCAATCCTCCTCTATGATTTACCGGATGTTATTTTTCAAGAAAACCATGGAGTGAATCCCTAGCATGTATAAAGCTTATGAGCTTTTAGGATTTCTCTTCGCATTTCAACGTAAGTTGTTGAATACGAGTTTCTAAGCTAAGGTTTTGAGCTACTAATTTATCATTGGTTACACTCAATTCATTAACTTGAGAGAGAAGTGTGTCTCTCTCACTAGTGCCACAAATATGCAAAGCATCATTATTATTTATACTAGTAGATTCTAAATCATGCACACTACTCATAGAATTCTAAAAATTTTCTTTCAATTTAGCATATGAGTCAATGCGCTTACTTTCTGCGTTGGAGGCCACATTGTAACGATACTCAAGCTCCTCGTAAGATATCTTTGGATCCTCCTCCTCTTCATCACTTCTTTCCTCCTCGTTAAAGCTTGACGATGACTCTTCCCCTTTTGCCATGAAGCATACTTCTTCATTGGTCTTGAGCCAAGCCTCCACCTCTTCATTGCTAGATCTTGAAGAAAGATCTTCCAATGACGTTAAGCACATGTGGGCTTGCTCCTTGTCATCTTCCACTTTGTCACTTGATGAGTCCTCATCTGAGTCATCAAATGTCCCGACAAGACCTTTCTTTTGGTTCGTGAATTTGGACTTCCCTTTCCAAAATTTCTTTCCTTTCCCGTTGTAAGAATCTTTGGAGGGTTTGGAAGGACATTCGGTAGAGCGATGACATTTACCACTGTAAGTGTAACAAGTAGGAATCTTGTTAGAATTGGAGTCAAACCTTGACAAAGATTTACTTTGCCTGCCCTTGAAGAATGTCTTGACTTGCTTGTCAAGCTCGATGAAATCATCATCGCTAGCATCATCTTCACTCGAAGCTTCTCGATGGAATTTCTTCATCCATTAGATTGGCTCCTTCTCGGCATGGAAAGCAACCCCCTTTTGCTTATCCGGCTTCTCGGGTTTGGTTGGTTGAATCTCCTTCTTGTGTTGAAGCTTCACTTCATATGCCATGAGATTCCCAATGCACTTCTCAACGGTGTATTTGGACATGTCATCTGACTCCAAAATACCGTTTAGCCTTTGACTCCCAATTGGGTGTAAGAGAGTCAATGATATTCTCCATACGATCCTCTTGGGAAATCACCTTCCCAAGTCCTTCCAAAGCGTTCACGATGTTTGTGAACCTTGTGAACATTTCTGAGATGCTTTTTGCTTCCTACATCTTAAACATCTCATATTTAGATCTAAACATAATTTGTTTAGATTTCTTTACCTTTGTCGTTCCTTCATGACAAATCTCCAAAGTATGCCAAATTTCGTTGGCCGTTTTGCACATTGAGAAGCGGGGTAACTCATTATGAGTGATGGCACAATGGAATGCATTCATTGCCCACACATTGAATTTGATCGAGTCCTTCTGTGCCTTTGTTCTTGTAGTCGTGGGTGTAGTAGGCTTCTCAAATGGCGACTCAGTGATGTCACATAGGTCTTTTCCCTCCAAGTAGATCATCATCTTGATCTTCTAACTTGGATAATTGGTTCCGTTGAAGAGCAGGGGTCGTATTGTTGGTAGACCTTCTTCATGAGACATGGATATAGCATTGAATGCCATCGTTATTGTATGCTATAGCCTCGCTCTGGTAACAATTATAAGGACCGTCTACCTAGCAATACTAGCAACAACAAACTCTAGAGGGGGATGAATAGAGTAATGGCAATAAATCATGCAATTAAAATTTAACTTGAAAAGGCAGAATAATAAGTGCAAGAGGAATTAATCAAAACGATCAATCCAAACACACACACAAGATA
Organism: Scilla litardierei; assembly: GCA_030789695.1. NCBI lineage: Eukaryota > Viridiplantae > Streptophyta > Magnoliopsida > Asparagales > Asparagaceae > Scilla > Scilla litardierei. The sequence continues at coordinate 63,604,245 of CM061141.1, read as the reverse complement.
TTACACGGGTTCCCCAACCTTGGGTACATTCAGCCACACCAAATATTCACTATAATCCTACACAAGTTAGTAAATTCAATCCCTACATAAGGGATACCATACACAAGGGATTTGCCCTTCACCCGGACTCAACCTATCCTCTACAAGGGTCTAACTCCCACACACAGAGAGACTAATTCTCACACAGAGAATTAGGATTATCCTATACAAGGACACAATCACCCTTACAAGGTTTAAACTCACACAAAGAGAGTACCTAATTCCCACAATGAGAATTAGGGTTTCACGAAAACAAATGAAACAAAAGACTCTTACCTATTGTTGGATCTCCTGGTACACCAAATACACTAGAGGGGGGTGAATAGTGTAAATCACGACGATATTGCAAAATTAAAAGTTAATAAAAAAATTGCAATAAGAGTGCGGAGATAAATGAATACAATCCAAAATATTCCAAACACAAATACAGAGATTTATCCTGGTTCGGATCCTTGTGATCCTACGTCCAGTCCCCTACACCGTATGGATTTGAATCCACTAAAACACTTGCTCCCGCAAGTAATCAACATACAAAGATGCCAACATTCTCCGTGTTGCAAACTTGTACAATCTCTTTAACAAGAGATTCACCAAATAAAGAAAAGAAAGAGTATGAAACAATACCACATATAACCTTGATAATTGATGGAATTATAGCACAAGGAAGGTGATTGAAATTTCCAAGGTTCTGGATGGAACTTGTGGTAGAAAAAACTTGAAGATTGGACTTTCTATGGAGTAAGAAGTTCTGCAGAGGTTCCTCTAAGAAAATCTGAAAACTAATCACTTTCTAGAGAGAGAAAGTAAACTTAAGAAAAGAGAGAAATAATGAATTTTCATGATTTTTAGGCTGGGGTCTGGGGGTCTATTTATAGCCCAAAAAAGTAGGTTTCGAACGTTGGACAATTGCCTAAATTGTCAAAAAATTCTGAGACATTTTTCCAAAAATTAGTCGACTAGGCAAAAGTGTTGGTCGATTAATAATTCTGCCAGGTCAGAAAATGACTGTTGAAGTGTCCTTTGACAGGAGATAGTTAATAAACGGTTAGAAACTGCTATAAACGGCTAGAAACTGTCCAAATCTATCCGTTTATATTAAGTTATAATTTCCATTAATTAATTAAAAATTAATTAATTGAAATGAGTTAAAATAACTGCTGATATAACTATTTGAAAATTTGTCTGGTAGACCAGGAAAACCTATTAGTTGACTAGGAACAAAAATTTGAGAAATTTTCAGAAATTGATCCTTATGATTGGAAAATATATTTTGACCAAAAATTATTTTATTTTTCTTAATAAAATAAGAAAGAGTGTATTAGTCGACTAGAGGAAAGTGCTGGTCTGCTAATTTTCTGAAGTTTGGATTTTGATGCTGAGTCCTAAAGAACTAAGATAAAGTATTATCATGGGTTTAACAATCTAAAGTTATGCAAGTATAAAAGGAAAAATTACATCATCTTTCTTAAGATATAAGAATTCATCACTTAAGCTTCGTCGTGTATTTTGATGTTTTTTCTTACAAAGTAACTTTGACGATTGTCATATGCCAAAAAGTTGAGCTTGATAATCTGCATCCAAAGAGTTAGTATACATACATACATACATATATATATATATATATATATATATATATATATATATATATATATATATATAGTGATTGTATCATCAAAAACTTTATGGGAAGAAAATTTTATGTTTCCAACACCAATGCCTTAAAGAGATGAACTTACTCAATGAAGTATGCAAGGCATGCAAGAGGATCTCCAAGTGTTGAGATGGACTTGATTTCACTTGGAGGATTTCCATTGAGCCTGACTTCAATGCATGAAGAGTAATGAGATCTCTAAGAGGGAAATGAGAGAATTTGAGAGTGGCTTAATGATTCTCAAGTGATCTTCAATAGTATCAAGAAGTTCTAGTGAACTCTGCCCTCTCGTATATATAGGAAGCCCAAATAAACCCTCAAACCCAAGTAAAAACCCCAAAGGGTGAAAATTTTGATCCCAAGTTAGGGATTGTATTCGCTACCTTGTGTAGGATCATAGTTAATATTGGTGTGGCTGGATGTACCCAAGTTAGGGAACTAGTGTAAAACTCTTTGTGTTTGCGATTGTTATTGAGCATACTCTTTAATTTTTGCTGCTTATTGTGCCTTAATTTCAGTAACTTTTGATTAAGCACATTGTTTGCCTTTACACTATTCACCCCCCTAGTGTATTTTGTAGCCCCGCTAGGTCCTAACACCCTCCTCCTCTCACCTATAAATCTCATATTTCCCTTATACGCTCATTACTGTAGGACCCGTTGCTATCTATGAATCTCCTATTTCCCATATACTCTTTTTGCTGTAGGACCTGTTGCTATGAGAGAAAACACTAGGGGTGAATAGTGTTTTATGATAATAAAAAGGAATTTAAGCCTAATTAAAACCCTAATTACAAACAATGCAGAATTAATGAAATAACGACAACAACCCAGAAAATTCACAACGCAAACACATGATATACACTGGTTCGGATTCCCCGAGTCAAATTCCGACTCCATGATTCCTACTCTAGCAACCCTCTGTTAGGAAATGTGTACACTCGAGGCCAATTATTTATTGGGACATCTTGTTCAGATTGATAGTATGCTATCTGGTAATTTTTATCTAAGTATAATCATAATTTTTGTCTGCATTTTAGATAAAGTCCTGAGACTTAGTGCAAGGTCAAACATGTATCGAGATGAGGATCTCAATCATAGAAAAGTGTTTCGACGGCTAGTAGCATAAGTTTAAAACTGTTCGAAGTCGTAGATGCATCGAGAAAGGACATCGATGCATCAGATATACTATTGTGTGCTCTGTCTTCACCAAGCATTGGTGGCGATGATCTTAGATTGTTCAATTTAGCGAAATCGAAGACGAGACACATGTGCTTATTAGAGAATGCGTTCACTGAACGACTCAACGAGAGCTGCTACATGGATAGCGCATACAAAACTGTTAATGGTAGCTCTCAAGTGATGATAAGCAAGCTGATCCTTTGACTGGAAGCCATTATACAAGCCTGTGTGTGAACAGTGTCACGTAGATCTCTAACCTAGCTTCGAGGCCTGGCCTGTTGAAAGGTCTTAGGTTGGATGACAATTGAAGCATAAGAGGGAAGTAGTGGCCAAAAGAGGATTCATTACTCACGTATATGGGGAGTTAGTGTCGCGTAATCAGTACGGTCCTTAGAGAAATCCTTGGCTAAGATGTGTTAGATATGATCCAACAAAGACAAGCTAAGACCAAACGATGATGATCGAGCGTGAACCTATTAAGGATTGACAGTCGACGATACCCCTAAGCTTCGCAGCGGCATGGTGTTGACGAAGGGATTAAACTATGAAATTCATCACTGACATAGCCAAGGGTAGTCCCGACAATGTTTATGTCAAGGGACATACCATGTAATGATGACACCGAAATAGGGACGACAACTGATGCTCACGGTCACTACAGTCTGGGGTTTCGAGCCCTGCATGTAGTAGTGTCAGGCTGTAGTGTCTCACACAGAGTGAGACCTTCATCAAGTAGTATGAAGTTAATGGAAAAATGCATATGATGCATGTGAATGACAATATCGCAAAGGTTTTATGAAGGAAGCTTTAAATTGCCTATGATGTGGTACGTACAAATGCAAAGAAAGGATCCATTCGAGAAAACGGGGGTCCGGTAATGTCCCGAATCGGATGCACAAGCTTGGGTCTGGTGCAACCCATTAGAGAATTGGGGGGGGGGTGCTTAGCTAGTGTTTACCCTTGTTAAAAATGGCTGGAAATTTCCAGATTCGGTTTTTGGAATGGGGTCAACTTTGATGACGGATTTGAGGGGTCAAACGACCTTGAAAACATGTGCCGTCAGTTTCTATGCATTCACCATGTAAAGCCCTTCGAAATGACATTTTGCATGCCTTCGGGGGATTACTGGTGAGGGATAAACAATTACTCAAAGAAAGAATGAATCTGCACTCCAATCTGTCTAGGTTCAATTTTCTGCAGTTTTGGGCCAACTTTACGCGTATTTTTGGTGGGTCAAATTACCTCGGAATTGCACGCCGTTTGTTTCTACGCGTTCACCATTCATATCTCTTCGATTTCATATATGATAATGTGAGTATTGGACTTCTCCCTACTTGGTGTTAATGATGAGCAAACATAAATACTTGTGACTAATCCCCTATTTACAGTTAATCCATTGCCTAAGCATGTCATGAAGATCAATTAGCAATAGATGTCACTCAAAGATCAATGAAAACATGAAAAGTAGATTGGATGATTAAAGATGGTGATTGAAGATCCTAGAAGACTTCAAGCCCATACTTTGGATAGAAGAGAGACTTCTACAAAATGTAATCTTTTTATTCTCTTCTAGTATGTAGCTTAGAAGTAGAACTATGTTGGAGTGCACACACATCTTCATTTCTATCCTAGGAAATCATTAGATCAGTTTTCCTTAGACTCCAATTCACATTTCTTAAGCATGTGCATTTTGGGATTTCAACAGGCGACTGCTGAACGATTTAAAGGCGCCAATCCAAAAACAGTCGACTGTGATTTGTTATACAGTCGCATGTTATACACATACTTAATCAATTGATTTTTGGGCCTTTAAGCTTTAACTCTTTCAGGCGACTGCTATATAAAATACAGGCGCATGTCCAAGCTACAGTCGCCTGTAATTTGTTAAACAGTCGCATGTCTCTCTTCAGCCCAAATGTGACTTTCTTTTTCATATGGCCAGTCGACTGATGTTGAATTGACAGTCGACTGTCAATGACAGTCGTCTGTCTATGATTTCTCTGCAGACTCTGCTCTCTGGAAAGTTTCTAGTTTTAGTTACAGTCGACTGATGTTGAATTGACAGTCGCATGTCCAAGGCATAGTCGACTGTCAATGCTTCAACATTCGGCTGTCTATGATTCCTTTGCAGACTCTACTCTCTGGAAATTTTCAAGTTTTAGTGATAGTCGACTGATGTTGGTTTCTCAGTCGCCTGCCCATGGCACAGGCGCCTGTATGTTCCACATCAGTCGCCTGTCGTGTCTTCCGAAATTTTTTTGAGATTTTTTAGCTTACCCATATTGCGGCCAGTCACCTGTAGAAGGATTTACAGTCGCCTGTTAGTTTTACAGGCACATGTCTTCTCTTCATCAGTCGACTATCCTACATGGTAAGTTACCGTTTGAATTCTCACCTACCCTCTGACATAGTGCATCAGTCGACTGTGTTTTGTTCAACAGTCGACTGTGTAAATTCTATCTGTTGGCTTTTTCTTCACGGATTTCAAAGGGGGTTTCGGGGATTCTGTTTGGGGGTTTTGGGAACCTATAAAGAGAGCTTCTACTATTCCATTGAGGGGTTACACTCAAGCAACTCATCTTCTTGATCAACTCTTGAAAAACCATAGCTTTCAATCTCTAGTTTTTCAAAGCTCTCAAATCCAAAAGCCTAAGAATTCTAATCTTATTCTCTCTTGCTCTCCAACCTAGAATCAAAGTGATAACCTCTAGGCAATCGGTTGTGACAAGAGAATGGGCTTTTCTCTCTTTCATAAGAGACCTCAACGCACAACACACTTGCTCCTTCAAGTTCTACTTCAAGGCATATGTGAATGTAAGTGTTGCTATTTCATTATTTCATATCTTTCGATATTAGTTTAACTCTCGGGTTGTGAGAGTGGTATGCTTGCTCCTAAGTTGTGGAAGTCAAGGACATCGATTATGTTTCGATTTCACTTGTAGGATTGCTACAAGTGGGTTTAAAGGAAACCTCAAGTTAGGGTTCTAACTTGAGTATCCAGTGGTATCCGGGTGGAAGGGATGTATGATTACCGGAAATAAGTCGGGAGTTGACTTGGGTAATCCGAACACTTGAAATATCCTTGTGTTAGCATTGTTTCAATTTGGGTTTATTTACATTCCGCATTTATGGTTGGTTAGGAATTTAAATTGGTATAACTATCGTTTAAATTGTATAAACACGATTCAACCCCCTTCTAGTGGTTTCCTCATAGCCAGGGTCCTTACAATGTGGGGGTTCTTTGGAGTGGGAGAAACAATTACTCAAAGTTGAGCTTCCGTAAGAGGCAACACTTGAGCAATTAATTCTCTAAATAAGATTAGTCACACATTAGAAGTGAGATGAAAAGAAGGGATTAACCCAGGCTATTAAAGGGGGCCTAGTCTTTCTCTTCCAAGCTGTATCAATAACTACCAGTGCACTCCGCACTAGAGCTTGGATTCGGGTAGCTCCATCTAAACGTGAGCAAGCTCAAATCTAAAGCCAAAGTTAATTTCCTCTTTCATCGTTGCTCCTGATCGGGTCCTAGCAAGACTAGAACGAGTTTGGATCAGATCCAGAATCTTGACGGATGATCCACTTAAGGTGAAACTTTCTGGAGCAAGTTGTTGCCTCCTGACAAAGGTGTTGGATTGCTTCGGTGCGTTATCCTAAGAAAGATTTTTTGCTGTTGCAAAAACTAAAGAATGTTTTTATTTTAGCATAAATTATTTTATATATGTATAGGCAAGATCGGTTCGCCCTTCTCCTTAGATAGTAAAAGATCCTACAAAGGAGCAATGTTTTCTGTATGGAGTTTTCATAAAAACATTTTATAATTTCGTTTTTCCTTCTTTCGTTGCTTCCATGTCTGCTAAGCCTTGGGCTAGACGATTGAAAAGCCCTATAGAAGCTTGCTTAAAACCCTTCCCCCCTCAAGCAAATCCCGCTTGAGATTAGTTCCCACTAATAATCCACTTGCCAAATACTGGTAAGTGTAAATCAAATACACTGATACACCCAATTCCCACAACCCGAGAATGGATACTCTCACAACCCAAGAGATAGCTTAACAAATGAAAGAGAATTGAAACAATTCAAATTGAAACAAATACACACATCATATGTCTTGAATATAACTTACTTGACGTGATGCTAGGAGTGGCTGTGTGCTCTAAATGAATGACTTTAAGCACTTACTAAACTGGTCCATGAGGATGAAGCGATCATTGCTTTTGAGTGTGAGCTTTAGAACTTGTTGGACAAGAGAGAGCTTTGACAGCTTGAGGGAAGATGAGAGCTTTGAATGCTATTCAATGGCTATAAATGAGTTCCAAGAGTTCTGAAAGGAATACTCAAAACTCCTATTTATAATGCTCAAGAAAAGCCCCTAAACCCCTCAAAAAGTACAAAAATTAAATGTAGCATCTGGATGTAACGAGCAGATTTTTGCAAGATCAGATGTCTGGAGAAGGATCGTCAGACGTCTGGTGTACTATTCTGACAATGCAGTAAATACAGTCTGTAACGACTCGTATTCGTATATACAACTATTTACGTATTTAATGTATTTTCACATTTTAAAAGTATTTTATAATGGTTGGTTAGGAGTTTTATATCAAAAATAAATTCAAAATTCATTATAAAAAATATTTTGAAGTATCAAACTAGTTATGGTGTATTTCGATAAGTTCGAGTATCATCAAATACCTCTAAATAATTTTTATAATAATTCATTTTTAATTGTTACTAATTTAGCTGAATTAATTAATTTTCTATATAAACATCATCAAAACGATTTCAAACTCCTACAGTGTGACTCTATGATCATTTATGGCTCCTCATATTAATTTTGTAATTTTCTGGAATCAAATCGACCTAGAACCTGTAAACCTGTATCCTAAACGTTTTGGCCAAAAACTCGTATCTCTATCGCTCAAACTTTGAAGTGGATCTCGTATTCGCGATCCTCGCGAAAATACAAACTCGTGGCTATGTTTTCGTAATTTTTCGGAGTCGTATGCGAAAACGGGGTAGTATTCCTTCATTTTTACTAATTACATCCCCTAATGACTTTTTACTTTTACTAATTACCATTTACTTTACCCCTAATTAATCCCCTAACCCCCCCATTTAACCCACCGAATGGGTTGGTCAGATCCAATATGCCAACTCATTCCATTAATTTTCCATTCATTAATATCATATATATTAACCTATTAAACTTTATATTTAAATTTCCTAATCCTATATAACAAAAAAACCCCAGGCTCTCTCCCATCTCTACACACACACACACACACTCTCTCTCTCTCTCTCTCTCTCTCTCTCTCTCTCTCTCCAAGCCCCGACCCATCCCCACTCCTCGCACTCTCTCTCAGCTCTCTCACTCTCTATCACCCCAACCCTCTTCTTCTCCCTCTCTCCTCCAAGCCCCGACACATCCCCACTCCCCGCACTCTCTCTCAGCTCTCTCACTCTCTATCACCCCCAACCCTCTTCTTCTCCAGCGAGACCCCTATCGTCGACGTCGCCCCCCACTCCTCCACCAGCACTACCGAGCAGCCCCGCTGTCTTCGCCCTCAGTTGACATCAAACGCCGAAAAACCCCTCCCCAGCGCTCTCCCTCTCTCTCCCCCGCATCCCACTCTCAGCCCACGCATTCGGCCCCGACCATCGCTCCCTCCGGTGGAGCACTCGTCGTCGCCGCCGCCCCCGGTGAAGGCCACTTTCGTCGACGCCCCTGTCAGACCCTTCGACGACACCCCCCTGTGCTGCCAACTCGAGTTCTCCGAGCCCGAACTCCCACTAGCTCCTCCACCATACTCGCCCCTCGTTGCCATACGCCGCTGCCGACGCCGTCTTCTGCCGCTGCCCCGCCTCCGCTCAGCCACCGCAGCACTGCCTCGATCGTCGAGAACAATAGTGAAGGTCCCCGATCCCCTCACACTTCGATGCCTCCTCCGCTGTTCACTGTCGTCGCGAGTGCCGCCTTTCGCCGTCGTTAGACGCCGTGCCGCCCTCTACCTACTTCGTCGATCTCTGCCGCCACCACGGTCGCCGCCAGCGATGATGAAGACCCCTAGGCGCTGTCGTAACTTGAAGAGAAGAGGAAGAGGTATAATATTAGTTAATGCGTATATACGTATACGTATACAAGTACGTATAGGTGTATATATTGATATATTATATGGGTTTTTAGTTAATAATTCATAATAAAATATTTATAGGTCGAAAAATACAAGACCAAGCCCAGAAAATCAGAAATGACGTTCTAGATCCGTTGGCGTTAATTTCATCTCAATCAGACGAGTTTTCCACAATAAATTTTTAAGCCTAGAATTTAAATATGTTGTTTTCGGTTAATAATTCATAACTAAATATTTTCACGTAAATTGATATGTTGTATGTTGTAGTACTCTTCGAGACGGTCATTTTGACAGCTCAATTGAAACGTTCTGATACGTATTTCACCCAGAA